>CM059287.1:20947323-20989823 GCA_030347295.1 Setipinna tenuifilis | reverse complement strand
ACCCTGGTGATTTCTGACATGAGCCGGCCCGTCCATCTATAAAAGCCCCCTGAAAAGCCTCCTTTGTTTTCTTTTTTTTTTTTTTTTTTTTTTTACTGTGCGGTGGTCTGTACAGTGATGAGCGGTTTTCCTTGTTGCCATGGAGAGGGGAATGGAAGTGATGTTATACGGGCGGCCATCACCATGGCGACGCTGGCAGGAGCTGATGTCATCTTCCCTATCCAGTGAGAGCACTTTGTGATGGGGGGGTAGGGGGGTGGGGGGAGTGGCAACCTTGCGGCCAGACCAGACAGGGAGGGCCGTCAGGCCTTTTTCGGAACAAAGGCGCTAATTACATAACGACCTCTTGAAGATCGCTCCGACAGGTCTGAAAATAAACCAGCCCCTCTCTCCAAGAACGAAAGAAGAAAACACCTTCTCTTCAGCAAGGGTCTGGCTTATTTTATTTCCATTGGGTTTGGGAACACTCGTTAAAATATACCCCCTTGGCTGTTTGACAGGCAGTGTAAATGTGGGTTTTTACGGTTTCAGTTAAACTATATCCCACTGGTTGTCACATAAGCAATGGAATTGTGGCTTATAGTATTTTGCTTTAAAATATAGTCCAGTGGCTGTCTGATAGGGTATTTAGATATGGATTTTAGCGTTTTGGTGTAGGCCCTGAAATGTGATGCTGAAGGAGAGTGAGTGCTGGCAGGGACAGCAGTGTGGTTTTGGCACAGGCAGCTGAGACAGACTGACAGTGTGGGTGATGTAATCCAGACAGATCAATGTAAACAAAGGTGTTGCTCTCAGTTCTCTCTGTCTCACTCTACCTATCCCTCTCTCTCTCTCTTTCTCTCTCTCTCTCTATTTCCCTCTCTTTCTCTCTCTAATAATGAACGTTTTGCACATTTGTTTCACCTGCCTAAGATGTGATTTTATTTATTTGCAGTTTTGTTGTCAACAATTAGCACAATTGTACTCTTGTATCCATTTGAAAAAACTGTAATAAATAAATTCTCTCTTTTTATCTCTCTGTCTTTCTCTTTCTTTTTTACGTTCTCTTTCTTACTTTCTTTCTCTCTTTCACTCTCTCTTTTTCTCTCTGTCTTTCTCTATCTTACGCACACACACACACACACACATACACACACACACACACACACAGCATATCACCAACACTTCCTCATACCTAGTAGTAGGTTACAGAGGTAGGTCAGTAAACAGCTCAGTCATACCCTGTTGGTATCAACCAGGAATGCCAGCCCAACGCCCACTGAATGTAACACTGAGCTTACATTTCTCACCAGGAAAATACTTTAGAGGATATATTACACCAAACAAAGACAAGAGGAACAAACTTGATATTGATTCTTGTATTCCTGAATCAGCTTGACAAGGTCTGCAGTTGTTTTTGTGACTGACTCAGTACAATAGAATAGAATAGAATAGAATAGAATAGAATAGAATAGAATAGAATAGAATATCTCATTTGCAACATCATTACTGGCAGTGGAATTTATGTAATGTGTCAGTGTTAAAAAACAAAGCCTAATGTTCATTGTATAAAAATCCAACATTAGTATTCTGTTGAAGAATGTCATAACATTGAGAAACTTTTAATGTCCTCAGTACATTATATTCAGACATGCCCTTAACCAGTACATACAATAATTAGTTAAACTGGTGTGTTGTTGTTGCATTAATGCAGAGCAGGTCACGTGTGTGACTACCGTAAATACAGTCATACTGATAAACATCGCAGATGTCCCCTAAATAGTTCCTGAGGTAAGCAGCTTTTATGGTCTTCCTTCCCATACTGCAGATAGGCAACATTTTAGTGGTCTCAACAACAGCATGGCTCAACCAGACATAATGCTCACAGCTATGCCCATAAATGTGTGTTTTTCAACTGACCCGACAGGGTACATCTTATTGCTCCTCACACTGTGTTTTTAGTTTGTGTTTATTTTTTATTTTTGTTCTTGGCATTTTTCATGAACAGAGATTGCTAAATGGAATACCCCAAACACACCCACACAGAAATAACAGGCATGTTTTTAACCTCTCATCATTTATTTCTCCTTTCTGGAGTGTATTGGCCATAAACCATGACATGTTGAGGCATAGACTTTGTGCCAATGCAGGTGGAGGGACTTTTGCTCTCCTGGTTGGTCTCCACTTGTCTAGAAACATGAAGCTGTGATGGCAGACATCTTGATTACGCTATGTCAGTTTAAGCCGTGCATGATCCAACCTTGACTGCATAATTTTGACCTAGCCTTCTTCAGCACTTGTATATTTCACTATATGTATAAATACACACACAAATATTAAGCAGTTCACTGAGTTGGAAATGTGCATTGCAAGAAAACAAAATCTAGTTTTTATAGCTAAATATTTTGGCCCTGCAATGGATAAAACTGTAAAATCTTTTGCTAGCATCATTTTCAGAATCAAATCTCTGAGCAAAGCAAAACCAAAGTTGTTTCTTTGTGTATTCTGCAGAATAGGCTTGGGGGTATTTTGAAAATACCATATACCATCAAATACCAGCTGTATGATTTTTAATATCATAATAATCACGCTAACCTCAGAATGATAGAGAAATGCTCTGATTGATAGAAAAGAAGCAGTTTCTTACATTCTGTCTAAAAAGTTTGAATTAATGAACAACACTACAATATATTAAACCCTTTAGGGATACTTTATTGATGGTACTTCTCTGATTTATGGCGATCAAAATTAGCAATACCTTCTGGCATAAAATGTATGTCTTTTTTTTTCAAACACTTCTTAAATACCGACATACATTACCAGGGTATTATGTGAGGAAAATATCAGGGTATGAAAAATTGGATACTGCCCAAGACTACTGCGGAAGCCTACTACCTACTAGCCTACTACCTGTCTTTAGTGGAAAGTAAGTTAGTATGCCAGGATAATTCTGTGTGTTTCTGTGTTTATATGTTTGTTGTTCACCCAAACAGTGTAATTGTAGTTAGGGTTGAATCATGCAGGTGGTGGTGGTGCTTACAGGTGCCTGAGACTTGTGGTTGTACTGGGGAGGATTAAGGTAACCACAAACACACATACACAAACACATGCTCATACGTGCATGTACTGTGCACCCAGACAGACAGCTGTGTCATTTGAACTCTGTGGGCTGTAACCTTATCACCTGTAGAGCACCTCTAATAGCCTTGTGCATCAAACTATACTACAGTTGTGTGGGGTGTTTTATACACCAAAAGCTAGAACTATCTTCACTGTCAAATATAGAAATGTAAATGAACTATAAAGTGGAAATGTAAGTGGAAATGAGATCAATAATCAGCTCTAACTCTGGTGATTAAAGTGTGGCAAGAGTTTTTGAGAGCGGTGCCAAACAGAATCATTTCGCCTTGTCAGACTGAATTATTTTGGAGCCATGGCCACACTGTTTTCTTGCTTCGTTGAACTGTCGTCAGCCACTGTAAAGACAGATGAGGTTCCTTAATTTCTAATCTATAATAAGAGCCTTTAGATTATGAATGCCCATTTTTATTATCAGTAAATTGAGTTCGATTTGGAGATGAATGAAAAGGAGGCTCAACAATATAAAAACAATCTTGCATTTCAGCATTCACTTACTTAGAAATCTAAAAAGTATTATGTTGCATATTGGCCCCTATAGTTTTATTTACGCGCACACACACACACACACACACATACACACACACACACACACACACACACACACACACACACACACACACACTATTAGGGCTTTTAAGATTTTTGCAGGCTTGTATGTAGTGTAGTTTGATTAATGGTCTGTAGTGTAGTTTGATTAAAGTATTATGTTGCATATTGGCCCCTATAGTTTTATTTAAGGGCAACACCGCACCCCCCAACACACACACACGGACACGCGTGCACGCGCATACACGCACGCATACATGCACACACACACACACACTATTGGGGCTTTTAAGATTTGCAGGCTTGTATGCAGTGTAGTTTGATTAATGGTCTGCACTGGCAGTGTGCTGCTGGCATGGTTTAGTCAACACATATTAACTTTTCCAGTGGGCCAGCTCCCCTCCCTCTGACCCGCATGGCTGCTGGGAGAAGGGTACAGGCTGTGCTGGGCCAGGCTCTGCTCTGCTGTGCTGTGCTGTGCAGAAGCATGCTGTTATGCCATGGCCTGTCAGACCTGATGAATAGGCTTGGGTAGGTATCTATGTAATCTAATCATAAAAGAGATGTGTGTGTGTGGGTGTGGGTGTGTATGGGTGGGGGGTGTATTGCAGGAATCATAGGGGGTATGTCCATATACTTTAACGGGGAATTTAGCCTTGATTTTTCATTGCCTTACAGATCGTGATCAATATAGGTTTGTATAGGATATTTACCACAAACATACACACACGCACTCACAGAGGGTTTGCACTACACACTAACAGAACACATATATAAATGCTATTGCTCTAAATGTACTTGCTGCATTTGTAAACTGTCAGGTTTCTTCCTCAAAGGGAAATTGAGGACATGAATTGAGGGCCCACAAATCTTGCGAAGAGTGTGTCAGATTCTCTGTCTGTGTGTGAAGTATGCATCACAGACATGAGAAGGGTCCATCAAGTCTCCCTGTCACGCTCTGGTTCCCTCAGCAGCCCCTAGGGATGATGGGAAGGTCATGTTTAGAATCAGCTGGACAGGGCTGGGCAGTATGGACCAGAACTAATAACCTGATATTTTTGGGACAATTATGTTATCAAGCATTATGCTATAGCACAACCAGGAAGAAGGTTTTGTGGGTGGTTTGGCACATTATAGTTACGAAGAAAAAACATAGAAAGGCTTTATCCCCAAAGGGTTTAGGTTTTTAACTCCTGATGTTTGATACAGTATGTGCAATAAAATATGTACAGTATATTTAAATGTATTTGTCTTAGGATGTTTAAAATATATACTGTATATAATAATAATATAAGCCATTTAACTTATTCACATAGGGGTCTACAGATGGAAAGAAAATACACTATAAGGGTATTTCCAAAAGAGAGTAATATCAACAAGGCATTCTTCCTCCCTCTCAGACTTAATGCACAGACTTAACATGTCTCTTGATCTCACTTGATAATGAAATGTGACTGCACACAGCATAGATGACAGCTCAATTAGAGAGGGGGAGCTTTCTGGGAAGATCAGACAGCCTAATTGCGACCCAACAGGGCCATATTTCAAATTGTGCATGTGCACCAGGCCTGCCTCGCCCCAGATAGGGATCAGAAGCACAACACAACACGCTCTGGGAATCTGCCACCAGTCTCAGAACTACACAGTCACCAGAAATTGTCCCCTTGTGATGAGCCAGTTGTTTGTCGACTCCCCCCGCCACCCAACATACATTTACTTCTTTATTTAGATTGACAGATATACACGTATCATGGCACAATCCAAATTTGGCTTAAAGGAGTCCTATACGGCACTAAAATGTTCTGTTCATGACATCCTAAGGATAAAGGTGGCACCTGCGTTTCCAGATGAAGAGGCTTCCAATTATAGAAGATATTGAGCAGAATTTGGTGAATTGTTTTGCCTTTCTTTTTGTCAGTCCACAGATCTGTAGACCACGCATACACATTTTATGTACATGGCCCAGACTACCAAAAATGAGCACAATTACTTTACAGGAATAATTGCAGTTGTTTAAAGCAGTGCACACACACACACACACACACATAATTATGCAGCCCTTTACTCTAGGTCCCACGAGAAACTGATCACAGATTTGAAAGCAAACAACTGCAGTTGTTTTTTAGCTGTTTTTAGAAACTTTTTTTTTTAACTTTTAAATAACTAGGGAATTTTGTGCAAAACACTCACGTTTGGCTGTGTCAGTGTTTGACATAGAAAAACAGTAAAATGCCTGAGCAAGTTTAATGTATCATGTTGAGGATCGTTACACAATTGATTAGAAGCAGCGACAAAGGCAGGTAGAAGCCAAACACTCGCTCATCATGAAAAGAGCTCCATGTAGTACAGTAAGGGTCACATTCTCTAGTTAGTAATGCAGCCAACCCTTGGCTCCAGCTCACTTAAAACACTTTTGTGTGTGTGGTTTTTTTTTTTCACTCCCTCTGCGGTGTTTTCCAACTTTTGTCGTAGTAATGCTGTAGTGTCCTGGCAGCATTTTTCTAATTGCTTTCATTCCTTATCTGCAGTCTTGTCCTCGCGAACAAACTATTGTGACGCGTCATCGCTCTCCGCCCTGACCGAGCAGAACAGGCCCGCAGTGTTGGCCGTGGCGATGACGGGTGAAATGTGTAGGTGTGTGTGAGAGGGGTGGGGTGTGAGGTGGGAGGTGGGGTGGTTGTTCTGTGTGTGGAGGGGTTGTTCTTCCTTCCTCGAACTCATCAAACAAAAGTGTGCAAGACCTAGTAAAGCAGTCTCGCTTCGCCTGTTATCTCCTCGTGAATCTTAAGGCCATTGACCATCCCTTTCCAACTCGTTCTTTGTCTTTGTTCTTGGCTGTCTTCTCCAGCTGATTAAAGTAGTTTAGTAAAGTAGTTAAACTTTTGTTTTGTTGAACACAGCAAAAAAAAGAAAGACCCAAGGCATTCATGCTTTTGGTTTTGTCAAACACAGCGAATGAAAGCACGAGAGAGGACTAAAGCAAGCAAGCTTTTGTTTCATCAGATGCAGCAAACAGACTCATCCTACGCACACAGCCCCAAATGCGTGACACAAAAGCAATTGCGACATTGCAGTATGTCCCAGGTGAAAAGAACAAGCCCACAGACTTCTGATGAAGAGGACAATGAACATGCATACACATAACAACTGATGGGTTTTTTTTTTACCTTTTTTTATAGGTTTCATCTTATATGACTGTTGCTACTTTACAACACAGTTGTGTCACAGTTGTGCCTGCGTTGCTTCTGCGTCTGAGAGAAGAGTAATTGTAATTCTGTATAATATACTATAAAGTTCTGAACATATGGCAGAATTCAGAATAACGCTGACTTTGACTTTTTTCCATTTCGTTTAACACAACAAAAGAAAACCTAAAGCAATTGCAATCTATCAACTACTGTCAACTTTTGCTCTGTGTGCGATGAGGAATCCACATCTCTAGAGTCTCGAGAGATAAGATTACAGTCAGTGTTGGGTCGACAATTACCTGACAAGGGTTCTCTAGGGTGTGTGCGTGTGTGTGTGTAATCAGGCATGTTCTGACAGTTATGTCGAACATGTGTTGTCTGTTTGTTTAACCCCAGTGCTCTAGCTACTGACAACTGACAGGCTGATAATCCCATAATGGACCAAGAACATTTATTTTTTACCCTAAAAGCAAAGGTTTGTAAAGGTCAGCCAGTGCTGCATTGTTCAAAGAAATGCAGAGTATGGGTAGTCACTCACTGGTACAGTTCACTCAGGGTGTACAGTGTTGTTTATTTGCATTGCAGTGCTGATACTGCAGTGTGGTGAGCTTCAAATGCTTTCGGTGGCGAACTAAAAGTTATGTACTGGGGAGTGTGTAAAATAAGGGTGTTGCTTTAAGTAAGTACAGAATGTTTCTCTTTACAACACAAGTCATTCAGACTCTGCTGCAGAAGTTTCTCTCTCTCTCTAACCCTCTTTCACAGCATGGCCCTTTCTCTTTCTCTCTTGCAGCATGGACCTCTCTCTCGCTCTCTCTTGCAGTATGCTTCTCTCTCTCTTTCTGTCACTCTCTCTCCCACTCTCTCTCTCTCCCCGCACGACACTTTCTCTCTCCCTCCCTCCCTCCCTCTCTCTCTCTCTCTTTCTTTCTCTCTCTCTCTGGCAGCATGGCTACTGTCCAGCTCTGAGGTTAGTGCGGGGTTGCTACTGAGAGTTGAAGGGAGGACGGAGTCAAGTGAGATGGAAGCCAGCAGAGAGCAGCAATTCCACCTCCCACCCGTCAGCAAATATTTGTGTGCAACACATCCATGCTAAAACACTCTCCATTCACTAACTTACTCCCACTCAGCGCCGCCCTTTCTCTCTCTCTTTCCTCTCCTCTCCTCTGCTCTCTTTCTCTTTCTCTAAAATAAAAACTTTATACATGACTCGACAATGCTAGATTAAGTTTCTCTAAGTTGTATTATCTATGTTTCAAAGAGCTTGCTTTGTTTGTCGTTCTCGTCTACACACACACACACACACACACACACACACACACACACATACTCTTTCTCTCTCTCTCTCTCTCTCTTTGTCTGTCTCTTACATGCATACACTCTTACACACTACAGGATTAAGTGGTTTTATATGTGTGTGTAAGGCTCCCTGTGTGCACAGCAAATACAGCACCAAACAGCTCTCCGAGCTCTATTCAGCAGTAGCTGACCAAACCAGGCTGCTAAACCATTGCCTGACCAATCAGAGAACAGAGGGAGTGTTAGTGATTGGGTGAAGGCAGATGCATCATTTTAAACTTCAGCAGAATCTACATGTGCTGGAAGAAACTGTTTGCTGATTGGTCAGGCAAAATGCTGCCTGAGACAACCATGTCAATGGAACCACAGCCAGACCCTCTGTACGAAATGCAGTGTATTATGAGGGTCTGGTTTACCAGGCTAGCTGCTGTTGAATAGAGCTGAGACTCGACTGTTTCCAGAGCTGAGTTTAGCTTGGTGCTGTGTTTGCTCTGCACACAGGGAGTCTTACAAACACATATAAAACCACTTACTCCTGTAGTGTGTGAAAAGTGTATGTGTGTGTGTGTGTGTGTGTGTGCCTGTGTGTGCCTGTGCGTGTGTGTGCATGTGTATGTGTTTGTGAGTGTGCGTGTGTGTGTGTGTGTGTGTGTGTGTGTGTGTGTGTGTGTGTGTGTGCAAGAGAGAAAGAGGGACTGGTTTACCAGGCTGGTTGCAGCAGTGGGGGCTTTCAGTTCACTGCAGTAGTGCCACCATTACTGTTGAGCTTTCAACAAAGTGTCCACCAGCAAACAGAGAGCGGGTGGGAGAGGAGAGGAAAGGAAAAAACCTCTTGCAGGACAGAGAGAGAGAAAACAAATGCAGTCAGGTGTAGGCGTGCTTACTTCAGATGCCCTCTCATATTGCGATAGCCTGAGGTTTTGACCGGGTAAATCACTGTGCCATGACGTACAGATTACAGATTCTACAGTGTGTGGGTGTTTGTGTGTGTGTGGTGTAATTGCATGTGTGTGTGTGTGTGTGTGTGTGTGTCTTTATGTACATGCAGACAAACCAGTATTCCATGGTGTGTGTGTGTGGTGTTTTGTTGCTGTTTTTGTTGTTGTTTATGGCCAAAAGTGGTGTTTGTGTTCACATTTATTCGTCTATGCTGACAGTTCTGCTTGCAACTGAACTATGCACTTAATGGGTCTGTCTCTAGGGTATGTGCTCATGTATGTGTGTGTGTGTGTGTGTGTGTGTGTGTGTGTGTGTGTGTGTGTGGTGCAGCTTCTAAGTGGCCTTTAGCTCTGATCAGTAAAAGTGTCTCACTATTGATCTTCCTGTCCGTCCTCCCATACCTGTCTGTCTAGGACGCACCTCTCCTGAGTCCCCAGGCACAGCAGCAGGCCTACTGATCTCCCCTCCACACAATCTCAGAGATGGGGCCCCTACAAGCACCTGACACTCACTTTAAAGCCCCGATCCCAGCCTTAGAAGCTCAGCAGCTTCAGAAGGGATACAGCTTCTATTTTCCTTATTGCACACACTGTTTGGGGTCTGTTAGAACATCAAAAACCAAAAAAAAAAAGCTATGATTGACTTTAGAAGAAAAGTCATCAGATACGAGGATACAAAGAGGACTATAAACCTCCTAACTGAACAGTGTTATTGAAATGATGATTTAGTGTAAAATGTTTGACATGTCACACATCGTTCAACATTTTACGTCGTCTTCAGACTTCGGCTCGTACAATTATTGCACAATGTTTGGCCCGACGTGATTGACACAGTGTAATTACACCTCTGCTTCACTGCCTACAGTTAGCTCATTTGAAACTGGGTTAGAAAATCTGACGAACAGACAGTGAGTGACTCAGTGAGCATGAATATTAGATGCATGCCACGGTATGGGCAAGTATTACTTTCACCAGACGCTGTGCAGACAGAGGAAGGATATGATATGAGGGAAGGAAGCTCCCCTACACCTCCAACAAGTGAGCAGGCAGCGCTAGAATATTTTTAGCACTATGAAAGATTACACTTTTTTGCTCACCTTATTATTAATATTTATATGAATAGTCTGCTCAAAGGGCCCTCAGTCAATGCTGGACCTTTTAGAATCATCCTAACTTAGAAGCATCCCTCCAGCATTGGTCCTGCTCCCAACTCCCTTTGTTAGAGGAAAAGGATATAGTGCATATTGACCCTTGGGCCACAATAGAGTGTATATTCAATACTTCTACATTACGCAATACAAGCGCTGTAGTTTGGTTTTGTGCAGTAGTGTGACTCACTTCTCCCATTTGATTCCTTTCCAATTTCGCAAGTGAAACAGCAGAAAAAGTAATGTTTCCAAGATAAGCAACTAAACCCTGCATTCTGGTAACCCCCCCCCACCCCAAACAGATTAATCTCAGCTCCAGCTATCCCTGCCCATTGTGTTATGTTGTTGTTCTCTCTGTCATGCTTACTTCAAGGAAGGTTCTGGAACACTTTTGACCTTCTGGAATCTGAAGTGTGTTTCCTTAGATGTGTAAGCAACTATCATTTACACAGGCTGTCATTTATAACAGTCACTCTAGCACACTCGTACCACAGTAGTTGTGCAATGGGAAATGCTGTCCTGAGTAAACAAAAGGGCTGTTAAGGGCAAATATGTGAACAAGACTTACATGCAGACCTACTGTAGCGTACTTGTAATGGTAATTTTAGAAGATGCTTCTGTGTGGAGGTGGAAAACTCCAGCTTCGAAAAGTAAAAAGTCATGGCATACATTGGTTGTACAAGTGTAGTTAAAGCTGGTCTGTTTATAAACTAGCTCATCTTACCTGCATAAAGAGTGGTGTTAATTAAAACCTAATTGGATGGAACACATACATGGTGTTGCTTTCACTCTTTTAAGCTGGACTTGTGTACCACTGCGTGTATAAATAAAGGATGTAGGACGTTTATGTGGTTCAGCTGATGGAACAGCTAATAAGGTGAGGTTCAACATGAAACACGACCTCGCCTGTGAATGAACATGAAATACAACACAAAACACATAGTTTAAATATGTACTGTCAAGAGTATCTGCATCTAGTGAGAACATGCAAACAATACAGGAATGTTAAGTATGAACTACCAGCCCAGTGACATTCTGTGTTGTGTTCAGGATATGACTCAAGTGGACATCAGCAGTTTTTGTTTGGCTTTCCATATGGCAAATGTGGCATTCTGTGAGGTGCTTGGCTGCATGGATGCACCCTCCCCTTCCATATGGATCACTAGGGCAGTGGCCAGGCAAAGAGGACAGTGGTCTTGTTTATGTACTTCCACCATTTGACCACCAGGTGGCAGACCTGAGCACTCCTTTTGTTTTGAGGAAGAAACGAATCCATGTGCTCCGTGAGGGATGAAGACATCTTAAATCACACTTATTTTTTTCTACTATTATTATTATTGTTTTAGCCAGATACAACTTCAGTCCAGCCACTGAGGTCATTTCTGGGAAATCACTGACTGCTGGTCATTTCTGATATAGTAGTGTGATGTGATTCAGTCATCCATCATAATTCAAGCTGAAAGGTGTAAAGCAAATCAATAGATGGCAACAGCTTTCAGATGGTGTAGGCTGGTGAGGGAGGGGAACTCTGTCAGCAAACTGATCCCTCGCGCCTTGTGTGAGAATGTGAATCAGCGTGTTTAGTCATCAGTGATGGGGGTTTCTCCCAGCAACACTGTTCGCTCACTACAACAACATCATGGAAGGGGGAGGAAGTGCCCTCATAGACGTCACTACCGATGACAGCGACAGTGCTTTTTAAAAAAAAAAGCCTGTTGTTCCATCTCTCACTGCCCCTTTCTCTTTCTCTCCGTCTCTCTATCCTCCCTTTCTCTCTGTCTTTCTCTCTCTCCTCCCTCCCCTCTTTTTCACGTTGCCTCTCTCTGTTCATTGTTCTAGTTGTAGTGTACTCTCTTATTGCTGCTCTGATCCTCTTTCTCCCTTTCTCACTCTGTGTGTGTGTGTGTGTGTGTGTTTGTGTGTGTGTGTGTGTGCTGGAGTGTGTAGCACCTCCACTCTCCTCCCCTCCTCCTCTCCTCGTCTCCTCCTTATCCGAGTGCTCTGAGCTGAGAGCTGGTGGTGCGCTGGAGGGGAAAGCAACACCAGAACACCAGAAGCTGCTAAACAAAAGATCCCCAGTGCCAGCCTCCAGCCTCCATTACTCCAGACCTTCCCATCCCATTCACTCTCTTACTCTCTTACTCTCTCTCTCTCTTTCTCTCTCTCACACTCTCTCTCTGTCTCTTTCTGTCTGTCTGTCTTTCTCTCTCTTCTCACACACACACTGTCTCTCTCTTTCTGTCTCTAGCTCTCTCTCTCTCTCACCCCCTCTCGCTCTTTCTCTCTCTCACACACAAACACATACACACACAGACACACACACACACAATCCCCTATCTTATTCCCTCTTTGTCCCTTTTATTCATTCATACGCTGTCTTTCTTGTCTCTTTCTTTTCTCTTAATCTTTCCCCCCCCCTCCCCACATCTCCCTCTCATTCCCTCTACCTCTGTCTCTCCCTGTCTCTCTCTCTCTGTCTCTCTCTCTCTGTCTCTCTATCCCTCTCTCTCTGTAAGGACCTCCACATCTCTTTCATTGTTCTACTATCCTCTCTCTCATTGCCAGCACCAGGCAGCAGGAGGGTCTCTCCTCCAGCCACGGAAATCTGATCACAGCCTACTGCTTTGACCTGTGTGTGTGTGTGTGTGTGTGTGTGTGTGTGTGTGTGTGTGTGTGTGTGTCTGTGTCTGTGTCTGTGTGTCTGTGTTCCTTTTTTGGAAGGTGATGTATCTGCCCGACGGGCATGTCGCTCTACCATCTTGACAGACAGACAGACTGAAGAGAGGGTGTCAAACACACACACACACACACACACACACACACACACACACACACACAGTGCACCGAAAGCATTCATTAAGTCTTAATTAAACACCCAAAGCCAGCCCATTCTGGAACTCTCCATTTGTGTCAGTATGTGTGTGCAAGATCTCCCTCACCCTCCTACCTTTTCTCTCTCTCTTTCTCTCTCTCTCTTCTCTCCCAGTCTGCCTTACCCTCAACAAGCCCCCACCCTCTTTCTCCTCCTCTCTCTCTCTGCCTCTCTCACCCCCCCCCCCCCCCACACATTCTCTCTCTCTCTCTCCCTCTCTCGAGCGAAAGAGAGTCTCCATCAGTACCATTTAGTCATGCGAGAGCACCAGAAGCTGTGCTGAGGAGCAGTCTGGAGAGTGAGAGAAAGATAGAGAGAGAGGAAGAAAGGAAGAGATATAGAAAGAGAGAGTGTGAGAGTGTGTGAAAAAGAGAGAGGCAGAAAGAGTGTGAGGTAAACAACAAAATAGAGAAAGAGAGAGAGAAATAGAGAGAGGGAAAGAGAGAGAGAGAGAGAGTGTGTGTGTGTGGTGGTGCTGGTTCTTGTGTTCCTGCCTCTCCTTAGCCAATCACACACAAACCCAGCAGCCCACGGATTATCGATTTGGCAGCACATGTTAATTTTCGTCTAGGTTCTCCTTTTTTTAAACACTCTGCCTTTTCTTTCTTTCTTTCTTTCTTTCTTTTTTTCTTTTTTTCTTTTCTCGCCACTCTCTCATCCCTCTCTCCTCTCCTGGTTTCTCCGTTCCTCTCTCCTGTCGCTCCAAGCCTGACTTGTGGAGCGTGTGGGAGCCAAGGCACTTTGTAAAGCCAGCAAGCTGAAAGAGTTGCTGAGCGAGAGAGAGAGCGAGAACGAGAGAGAGAAAGAGAGGAGAGAAGGAGAGGGAGAGGGAGAGAAGTGTGCCTGTGTCGGGTGTTTGTGCGCACGCACACACACACACACACACACAGACACACACCCTCTAGGTTTCCTTGCGCTCATTTCTACGTGCGCGCGTGTGTTTGTGCGTGTGTGTGTGTGTGTGTGTTTGTGAGAGTGTGCGCTCGCATGTTTGTTGGAGAGACGCGTTTGGCTCTGCCTGGTCCAGTCGCTTCGTCTCTCTGCCATCTGCCTCTTTTTGCGCGCACACTTCTGTCTCTTTCTTTCTCTTTTCTTTCTCTAATCCACTGGACTTGTGCGCTTTTTACTTTTCTTTTTTTTTTCCTTCTTCCAACGGCGTGCCAGCCAGCGAGCGCTCCGCTTTCCACCCCCCGACACCTTCCCCTGGCAGTAGCAGCAGCAGCAGCAGCAACAGCAACAGCAGCAGCTACCCCCCCTTCATGACGGAATAACTCACAGAACCCACCGGAGTGCCCCCCCCTTCCTCAAACCCCGACATCCAAGATGAGCGAGGAAGGCAGGGACAAGGCCAGCAGCAGCAAGTCCACTCACCGCAAAAAGAAAGGGAAGAAGGTAAACAAAATACAAAAAAAAAAAACAACAACAAAAAACAAACAACAAAGATTTCTCATCCTCTCATTCATTCATTGGTTGTTTTGGTTTGAGAAGTACTATACCATGTGGGTATAAAACAGGGGAAAATGATCGGTAAGATCATTGGATATGATTTCTGCTGCTTGGATATGATTTTCTCTGCTTTGTTTTTTTGTTTTTCTTTGACAAAAGTCATTCTGGCTTCTGCTGGTTGTTTTGTGTCTCTATCAAAGCAACGCGCACAACAGTCTCTCGCATGATGGAGGTGTTGTGGAAGGTTCTTCTTTGTTCTGTGGCGCTGATTGGAAGGGGTGTGTTCTCCTTCACGCTCTTTGGTCCTCGGTTCTGTTCTGTTCTGTTCTGTTATGTTCTGTGTGCTGTGGGTTTTTGTTTTGAGTGGGTTCTCAACGAACACAGTATTGACAAAGGCACTTTGAAAAAGGAGAGTGTGAAGTGAAGAGGCTTGTTATTATTGAGGCGGGTGGCTGATGAGACTGAAAAATCTCGTGTCTTTTGTTTGTGATCCAAGTTCGCCTCATGGCCAGGGTGAAGTGTGTGGATTCAGAGAGTGAGAGAAAGCGAAAGAAAGAGAAACAACAAGGAACAGAGAGTGAAGGAGCCAGTGAGTGTGTGTGTGAGACAGAAAAGCTATCACCCCCTTTCGATTTTTCAAGTGTCCCTTGTTGGCTTCTAAGCTGCCTTTGCCCCACTTGTCCAGGTTTTAGGGGGGGGGGGGTGTGTTTGGCTGCTGGGGGGGCGTGGGGGGGGAGTGTAATATCCTGAGAAATTACTTCCATAATGCTTCAGTAAATCTGGTAGTGATCAGATATATTGATGTATGAACGCATGAATAAAATGGATGAAACACATCCACAACCACCATGCAAAAAAAAAGGAGTAAGCAATCCACAACCAAGGTTTTCAAGACTCGTTACTCCATCTTTCCCTGGTTCTCTCTCTCTCTCCTTATCTTTCTTTCTCTGTTTCTCTCTCTCTCTCTCTCTCTCTCTCTCTCTGTCTCTCTCTCTCTCTCGTGTACTCTGTGCTGGCGGTATAATCAGCTTAATTAGGGGAGCTGGGCGTTATTGGCGGGCTTGGCTGGCTGGCTGGCGTGATCTATGCGCTGGGCTTTTTGTCGTTTCGCCTCGTAAGCGTTTCGCCCCCGTGACTTCCGAGGCGCTCCGCTAGCCCACTGAACTCCAAGCTGCCGGCGGAGAGAGAGAGAGAGAAGCGTAACACAGACACACACACACACACACACACACACACACACACAGCCTCCCTGCCCAGTGCTGGGCAAGGCAGGTGCTTCTGTTGTTTTGTATTTCCTGAAGAAATGTATGGAAAGAGAGAGAGAGAGAGAGAGAGAGAGAGAGAGAGAGCTAGCCAGAGAATAACGTAAGTGGTGGGATGGTGTTCATGCTTTTTATTTCTGTGTGTTTCTCTTTCTTTCTCTCACACAGAGAGAGAAAGAGAGAGAGAGAGAGGGAGACAGAGTGTGTGTGTGTTCAAAGTCTGTCTGTGATGGCAAGAATCTCTGCTTTTCCAACCTGTTGCTAGGCTCAACAGGCACCCTGTGCTGGATGCCAATCCTTGTGACACACACACACACACACACACACACACACACACACACACACACACACACACACACACACACACACACACACACACACACACACACACACAAGCTTAAAATCAGTGCAGCCTCATTGATCCTAACAAACATTTGTTCATGTTTATAATATATATATCATCTGGCTGAACTTGCACTTAAACAGATATTTCATTACTATGAAGCATCTCTGGGTTTCGGGAGTGGCTTCACTATGAGGTGACATCAGCCCACCACGGGCACGGGCACTCATCGTCCAGCTGAACCTGAATCGATGCGAGTACGCATTTGGTGGTTTGGACCAGCTCCATGTGAGCACTAACTGGTCATTAAGCAGAGACTAGCAGGGCAGGGTAGGGCAGAGGAGAGAGGACATCAGAGGAAAGAAAAGAAAAGGAAAAGGGAAGGAGAGGTAAGGAGAGAGAGAGAGGTGAGGAGAAGAGAGCAGAGGACACAAGAGGAGAGTTGAGTTTAGGAGATAAAAGGCTAGGAGAGAGAAGGAGAGGAGAGGAGAGGAAAGGAACCAGGATGAAAGGAGAGGTGAGGAGAGGAGAGAATAGTAGAGGAGAAGAGAGCAGAGGAGACAAAAGAAGAAGTGAGGGGAGGTTAGGGAAGGATAGAGAGAAGTGAACAGAGGATAGAAAGGCAATGGAGAAGAAATGAGAGGAGAGACAAAAATGACAAAGAGAGGAGACGAGAGGTGGCCAGTGGTGATAATTACAACATAGTGCTTGGGGATTAGTAGAACGTCATGTTTTTATTTTTGTGGCACACAGTGTGTGTGTGTGTGTGTGTGTGTGTGTGTGTGTGTGTGTGTGTGTGTGTGTGTGTGAGCAGGAGGAGGAACAGCACTGCTGGTTAGTGGGGGTACTAATTGGTAGTGACAGAGGACATTCCATACAGCTAATGACTGAATGACCTATTATGGGGGTCTGCTGTCGAGACTGATGACCTAAGGAGTAGACGTGGATGGGACTGTAAACAGATCTATTTATGGAAATGTCTCTTGTCTTTCCCAGAATTCTGTTTAAGACAGAATTCTACAGTCACACAAAGGCACAAAGCTCTTTGAAGTCAATATTTATGTGTTAGTCATTGTCATTAGAAACTTATTATTAGATATTAATATTATTACATTAGAATTTTATTTAAAGTAGCATATATCTCTCTCTCGCTTTCTCTCTATCTCTCTGTGTAACACCTATTTGGAGGTCTAATTTTAAATCCCAAGGTGGGGGGGGGGTGGCTTCCGACATTTCGAGAAGACAGGAAAGATGGCCTGTCAATCCGCCCACCCCTCACCCCTTTAGACACCACTCACCGGTCCACATCCTGTGTTGATCCGCACCCCGCGGGGGCTGTGGCTTGGCAGGGATGCAGGGGCGAGGTGATGGGAGCTTTGTTTACGCAGGACTCCCGGTCGGGGATCTCCGCGAGTGAGTGCCGAGCAGTTAACATTTGGCTCCCCCCTTTCCGTCTGCCAGGAGCTGCAAATGCACGATAATCCACAGGGAACGCTGCGGTGATGGACTAGGGGGTGGGGGATCAGGGTGGCAGCAGGGGAGTTGCCAGAGCTAGTGTGCGTGTGTGTGTGTGTGTGTGTGTGTGTGTGTGTGTGTGTGTGTGTGTGTGTGTGTCTGTGTGTGCATTAGGGAGGTTAAAAGCCTAAAGGTGATACGTGTCTCTTTCCTGAAACGGGAATGCTGCTAACCTTTTCCTCCGACAAGTGCTCGTGCCTCAAAGAGACGTTTTGAGGGCGTCTGTTGGCAGACACATGGAGGAAAAGGAGAGGAGAGATCCTTTGGGTACCTCTCTTTTCTCTCTCTCTCTCTCTCTCTCTCCTCTCCTCCCCTCCTTCTTTCTCTCCATCTCTCCTGCTCTCCCTCCCCATGTCGTGAGCGCTGCTTTGGCAGAGAAGCAGCAGGTGTGTTAATGGCTGCTCCGCAACCATGGCAACCGTGCAGGGCTCCGCTGTTGAGAGGGAAAGCGACGCCGCTGTGATGAAGGGGCGTGTGTGTGAACAGAGCATGAGGGTTCTCTCTCTCTCTCTCCCTCTCTCTCTCTCTCTCTCTCTCTCTCTCTCTCTCTGACTCCCTCTCTCTCTCTCTCATGCTGAGACTCAGGCAGCCAGGGCCCTCAGGTAGCTCAGCCTCGCCTCACCAGTGTTGGGTAACCTCGCCTCATAAGTTACAATCCCATGCTCACTGTTTTTTTCCAGCCATTTACTGCACCAGTTAATCAGTGAAATCACCTGCTTGTACTTGTGCCACTTGTACACTCAAAACAGGTGATTTTACTAATTAACTGATGCAGTGAATGGCTGGAACAAATAGTGGGTATGAGATTGTAACTTCTGAAGCTGGGTTACCCAATACTGCTCCTAACATAGAGACATCCATCAGTGTCAGTTTCATTCTTTATAATTTATTAATCGTAAAAGGAAATTAAGGCTAAGGTGATGGAAAGGAAGGCAGGGAGGAAAAGAACATGGCAAATTAATGCTGTAATCTTAAATCTTGTACTATCTCTACTCTACACCCAAATTAATTTCCAAGTGTTTCCAAGTGAACTTAAGAAGAACTCAAAGTGTGTTTGGAAGCGGTCTGATAACACTGAGTCTGTGAATTTAGAAGGCTATATTTCTGCTTTAACGATTCACATGAAAGACCACATAATACATCAGGGATGAGATAGGAACCCAAAAAGGAATAGGCCTGTAGCACTTTGGACCTCATCTCACCCTTTACTGATTAACAATGGTTTCATTTTTCAGGGAAAAAAACTGTATGAAGAATAAGAATCTTTTTTTATTATTTTACCTTTAAGATGTTTTAACATGTTTATTATACCTTTTAACATGTTCCAAAGCCTACACAAAACCTTACGCTTAGCGCAGTAGCCAAGCCCGTCAGATAGCCAAGTGGACAAAAACAGTCGGTGAACCCCGACCCGACCCCCGCTGGTCTTTGGAATGACATTTACAATGTAATTGAAAGCCAATGTGCACAGACAGTTTCTAATTGGAGCAGGGAGCAGGAAGTGGGTCTTGGCTCACCCCTTGATGCTGGTTAACCCATGTGGAAAGTGCTACGACGTGAGAGCGTGTGAGAGAAAGATATGATAGCGTGATAGAGAGAGAGAGAGAGAGAGAGAGAGAGAAAGAGAGGGGAGAGAGGAAGCAATCTCACTCATGACACATGCCAGGCATATTGTGAATTTGGAAGGCCATTCGCTCCCTGGCTGCCTCGTTTGCTCCTCTCATGGGTGGCCCGAGGAAGGCATGTGGACCACTCCACCACAGGAAATGACTGATGTCAGTTTTAGAGTCTGAACTCAGAGGTGGGAAACGCAGGCCTCAGTGTTGTCTTGAATTATATTGTCAGGTTTCCATTTAACTTATTTGCATCAGTTAAGCACATTTATAGTAATCCAACTTCACAAGATGCCCATCAGTGACCATTTTAGACAGCAAAGATTAATTCGCATTTCAGGTGTTTCCAAGTGAGGATCTCTTAGTTGAATAACTAACATGCACATTCACAAGATGGATGCAAACTTGGTTTCTGTGATTACTTTCACTAATTAGCTAATCCGCCTGGCTGGGAGATTTGCTAATTAGCTCATCTAACGGGCTGCAAAAGCTGTTTAAACAGAATCAGTTGGTGTTTTGAATAACAGGAGCAAATAAGTGGTAGAACTTTTACTTTTACAATCACATCTATTCTATTTTATTTTATTTTGCTCTATTCTGTTGTATTGTACTCCTATTGTATTCTATTGTATTGTATTCTATTCTATTCGAGAAGCTGCCCCCAGGTTTCCTGCCTCTATCTTCTATTAAATCATCTGTAAATCTGATTCAGTGAACTAAGAGGGGGTGTGAGGTTTGATCCAGGTGTCAAGAAGCTTTCAGTAAGAGGCGCCTCTCTCTGATCAGCCAGGGGCCAGTAAGCTGGAGCATCAGGTGTCCCTGGCGTCTCTGTTTTTTCTGCTCGAAAGCACATTAGCCTCAGGCGCTGTAATGGATAGACCACTGCTATGTTGATGGAACGAATGAAACACATTTTCTCTATGTATACTCTTCAGTTATTTCTTCTTCTTTCTGTCCCTTTCTCTCATTCCCGTTTCTCTTTCTCTTCCTTCCCTCTCTGTCTTTTTGTGTCTTTTCACCTTCTTACTCAGTTTGATAGGATCGTCAGTTGATGCTAATTGCTTCCAGATGTAATCCGTCATTGACCGATGATGACCATGTCTACTCTCTCTCTGTCTCTCTCTCTCTCTCTCTCTCTCTCTATCTCTAACTCTCTCTCTCTCACACACACACACACATACACCAACACACATACACACAAAGACAAAAGACAACCTTGTGCTTTCCTTTGTCCATCTGATATCACATGCTCTACTGTGAGCATGATTATTACGATGCCTACAGCCCTCAACCTCTTTCTATTCTTCTATAACTCTCTCTCTCTCTCTATCTATCTATCTCTCTTGCACAAACTCTCTCTCCTCTCTCTAATAAATTATTATAAGATAGAATGATGATAATTGTCTGCTTCCCTCTTGAGCTTGAAGCGTTCAGATTGCAAAATTAGAAATGTGATGATCTGGTCCTCGTAGGGGCAGGAAACAGGACTCTGGCAGCGGCACACGTCAGTGCCTTGGAAACAAACAAACAAAATGAGGCCGAATAAAATATGGCCACCACAGCTGCTGCTCGACGCCTTCAGAAACCTCTCAACGCTTTGAAGACATCACTCAGGCATCGCGGGACAGGAAGTCATTCATTTCCGTGCCAACAGGAATCCTTCTTCCTGCCACTGCTTAGTGCCATCCCATAATGGAAACACCCTCTTTGGGCTCCAACAAATTATTGGACATTACATTTAATATTTCAGTAAGGAATAGGGATTGTTTATTTTATACAAAATGTCAGCACCACAAAAGAGTGTTTGAAAACCACATCCTGTTTTTCATAGTGCTATTTGTACTCTCTCTGTAGGCTGACTAAATTATTGTAGTACAGACTTGGCACTTGTGGATTTTAGTTGCAACAAATTGCTGTACAAATTTGTGTCTCATCAATAAGGGCAATCTTATTAGGCTAATGGCGCTTTTAAGTACTTTTTACTGAAAAACTTAATTTCCTCGGTACATTTAATGTCATAAATCACTTCAGTGGTTGTTAAATTTTAGCAATACTATCCGGATGTGTCATAATGAGTTGCATTATAGCTTACATAACATGATACATGCTGTATTGTTGGGCATTTGGCTATATATATTTATATATACAGGCCTGTAGTTGAGGTAGTCAGCACTGTACACTGCTGGTCATTACCGATGTAAGTGTCCCTCAGGCTGTTTCACTTGCACTGCACATGGACTCTCTCAGGACCAGCTGGGTGATGAGGCAGCAGTTGTTCAGATCGGGTACGCTCAACACTCATTGGCTGAAGAGGTGAGCATGACGTCGCACATATCCCCCTCGTCGACCGTAAACTATACCTTTTACCCCATACCTGTGCAGATTATAAATTGATCGGTTATAAATCTGGATGTCAGCCCCCCGTAGACTGTAGCACTTAGTCACGTGCCGGGGGATTGGGGGACTGGGGGGGACTGGGGTGGGTGGGGTGGCAGTGTCTCATCCCCTTAAAGAGTTATGAGCTCAGCTCCGTAAGAAACCACGTCGCCATCAATCGATCGACTTGTTTCGATTGCTTCTGGCCGCAGGTCCTGTCGCGTGACAGAGTGATGTGTATATCAGGGCTCAGTCGTTAGTGTAGGGTTCACTTTTGAGTGGACAGTAATGAAATCAAAAGGGACTCGATGAGGACTTTGCATGCTGGCCAAACATTTGTCTCCGAACACGGAAAGCTTTGTGGAATACAGCTCTTGAGAGAGAGATATATATAAATGGGTTTGATGACTTGTTTAATGATGGCTAAATGTCAGACTTAGAGCTGACTGTCTTTGTGAGAAAGAAAGGGGTTCTGGCGTCAAGGGTGTAAAGGGGGCCCATGGTCCACGAGTCAAGAACTAGTGAGATGCTCCTATTTAACCCTTAAAGGGAGGTCGTTTATGACTCTGGAAAATTTACCAACAATGTAAGATTCTGAAGTTTCACATTATATTCTTCAGATTGTTCATCCTTCCAACATTCCTACCACATCAGTTTAAGAAGGAGAATGGAGTAAAAAAAAGGTTTGCTGATGATGGCTTCAATATTTAGCTGGCAACCCTGAACGTAAGCAATTGTATTGGGATGTAGTTGGGTTTACTCTTGCAGATGCTGTCTACACCTTGGTGGCTGCTCATTTATGGTGTGTGTGTGACAATAAAGAGCTGTTTGCTACTCATGTTGTTCATGGTGTTTGTATCAGAGTGTATGGATGGATGATGCTAAACAGTAATGTGCACCATTACAATGTCTACCATTGCCAGACAGAGGATAGGTATGACAGTTAACATCAGTCTTAGCCAAAATCTTCCGCTGATTGTCTCGATTAGCTGAAACTCCATCCAGATTCGATACTCCAAACAGATTCACCGTAGAGGGGACTGTAGTTTATTATTGCCATGGCAAAACACAACAGTCACTTTCTGCAAACAGAATGCAAATGCATACCAAAGTCTCAGCAACATCAGCAATTTAAATCACAATAACAATGATAGTACTGCAAACACAGTGACTCTAAAAACACATAGGCCTAAGCATGGTGTAGAGGTAGGCGTAATGCCTAGGGACCTGTAAGATGAAGGGGGAATGGGGTGGCTTTGCCTGACTAATGCAGAAAAATGTTTGCTGTCTCGCTCTGTGTGTACAGAGCAGAAAATTGAGTGCCTAACATCTGTCGCAGTCCTGCATTTACTTGCTCGTAAACCATTTTTGCTCAACTGGCACTTTCAATAAGCGTTTTTGTTGTTCTGTTTATTTTCTGAGGTTTGCATTTATGTTTTTTTTTATTTGCTAATCAATGCCGTACGACATCCCTCCAAGCTAAAACAAATGGACAGTGGCCATTAGAAATGACAGTGTGTGTATTCTGTATAACTTCCAAAGGCTTGAGTCCAGCAGTGACAGATACTGCAGTATACAGTCTCATTTCAGCCTTTGATGTAGATGTGAGAGTGCCACTCATCTGAGGTTACTGTCGTAGGTGTTAATTTGGATAAGTGGCTTACTTATGATGGGGGACATTTAACTCCCACCTGGTCACGCTTTTGGTGCGGAATTCAACACATACGCTTATCAGAGTGAGAGAACTCATTCTGACATTAATAAACACACATACCAAACATACACACACTACACAATTACACACACATGCACACCACCACCATCAGTGTTATGAAACGCATACGACAAGCACACCCACATGTACAAATACACATAAACCTGATGAACCATACCAATATGTTTTCTGGGCAGTTCTCAGTAGCCTAGTAACAGTAAAAACGGTTAGTCTGAACCATGTTTCCCTAAAGGCTTGCAGAGATGAAGCCCACAGTAAGCAATAGTTTATTGTTCATCAATACAGTAGCTATTTTCAGTTTCAGTTATGAGTTCATAGCACAGAAGTCTTACCACCAGTGCAACCACTGCTACCATTCTCTTCCACATGCAGCTTATGATAATTTGGGCCGTGTCATGTGTGTTGTGTTGGGTCAGACAAGCTGCGTCAGTGAAAACAGTGTCAGTGGGTGCAGTCGTTGAGTTAATAAGTAGCACCGCTAACTATTTTTAGAATCCATAAAAGGTAATACATTACATGATTACATGACTAAATTACAGCGAATTCCAAAAAAAGAACAGTTTCTTGGAGCAATGTAGGGATAGATGACTTGCTGAAGGGAGTCAAGGGAGTCACCTCAGTCATGAATAATAAATCATGAGTCCGGGAGAGCACTGGTTATTCACTCACTCCTCTCCCCCTCAATTTCTCAATTTTCCCAGGAATTCAGACTGCGACTTGACCTTAACCTTGACCTGTGACTATGAGCTCTTGGCGCTTCACCCCCACTACAGATTAGATGGCAAACAAGTGCATTTCCTGGTGGTGCAGTGTGTAGGGCACCCATACCACGAATGGGCAAGTGCCCATGGGGACCCAGGTTCAAATCCAGCCTGGCTCATTTCCCAACCCTACCCTATCTCTCTCCCACTTGCTTCTTGTCCTGCTCTTCACTGTCCTATCTCAATAAAGGCAAAAGGTACATTTCCAAAAAAGATGACATATCCCTTTAAAGCAAGGTCTGTTGGGGTGCTGCAAGTGTTTTTGTGTGAGGTGACGCTAAGGCCTGTTGTGGTGTCGTGTGGTGGGGGGCACGAGGGTCTCCCAGGCTGTAATCTTAGTTGGAATGTCCAGCGAGGGGCCTCTGTGGCCGGAACTCCGAGGCACAGTCCCCCCTTTTTCCCAGGCTCTCTGGTGTCCCTGGAACTCGATAGGGGGCCTGCCACATGGTGTGTGCACCCACACACACGCGCACAAACACACACACACACATACACACACACTCACATGGTCATCTATGCACAATACACACAGACATACACACACATGCACTTACACACACACACACATTCTCATTCACGCGCAAATACAAACACATACACAATTTTCCTAAAATCCTGTGCAGGGCAGGTGCACACACACATACACAAGATGAGATGATGGGAAGGTTTTCATACTGTTTTGAATGCTCTCCAGGGTCTGCAGTATACCTGACCTAAGCAGCAGTGTGTGTCTGTGTTTGAGTGTGTGTGTGTGTGTGTGTGCGCGCGGGCATACCTATGGCGTATGTACACTGCTCGTAAGTCAATCCCTCCTCTCCTCATCCCTTCCTAAAAAAAAAAACGTCAGGCATGTTGTACATGGCCTGTATGTGTTTCCTCATGCCTGACATCTATATGACCCTCCACCCTCTTCCCTCCCCATGCCCCCATGGTGTAAATTAAAAAGATTAACAAGCTTCCTCCTATATTTGCAACCTGTTTACACCATCCACCACCCACCTGTTGGACACAACCCACCGCCCTCTACAACCTACAACGTTGGGGGTTGTTATTACACAGCAAATCTGTGTTGTCAGGACATTAATAACTGTGCCATAACAAAGTGCTGATTCTGCATAAAAATGTACAGCCAGGGAATATTGGAATAGGATTTTAATTTCTTCAACCGTCCTGTTGGATTCGATATAATACGGCCAATAAAGGAAGTTGTCTGGCATCAAGCTGTTATTTATTGCATGGCATAGTGTGCCAAGGTGGACATTTTGTTCAACCATATTGGGTTCTGCTGAGGCATACACAGGCGTATAATGCAGCAGTTGGCCAAGGACAGCAGGAACAAAACTATGGGGGTAGCCACACTTCTCTTGGCTCGAAAACCCTGTGCTGCAAAACAGACCAGATATATGTAACTCAGCAGTCGCTCTCTTCCACAAGATGATTTTTTACCACTATGAACAAAATGTAATGTTCAATGAATGAAAAAGGCGACACAGTGAGTATGAACTAGTTCGCTTGAAAGGTTTGACGAGGAGTCTCTCCAGTTCTCTCTCAGAAACATTTGGACTGATCGAAGGACCCAGGATGACTTGGAGACTATGTCACTGTCAGCTTAAAAGACTCAATTAGGAATGCCCAGTTGTCTCTCAGAAACACGTAGACTGATTGAGGGACCCGGATCAGATTGTTGCTGACAAACCAGCACAGGGTTCTCTCTCTTCCTGCCGTGTCCTGGCCGGATGCACCCTGGGTTCAGGTCCGGGGTCCGGGGGGGAATGGGGATGGGGTGTGGAGCAGGTGTTTTCCTGGGGTCTGCGCTACATGTGGCACCCTTGCAGAGGTGTCAATCCCGGCTTCAGAAAGTAAAACCCCTGCCGTGTATTCCTTGGGCACTTAACACAGGTGATTTAACCCATTAGCCAATCTACCTGTGTGATAATTTGTGTGCTCATGAGGATCACCTGGTCAAAAAATATGATTTGATGGATTGGATGTGTGCCAGGGATTTTAACTCTTTAAACCTGGGATTGACACCTATGAACTCCTATTGCCCTCTGCGTTCAGGGTGGGTTCAAGAGGTGCGGGGACTCACACATGCCTGGGAAAGAGACACTGTGGTCACAGATGGCCGTCTCATCAGCCTAGAGTAAAAACAACATTTGTGACACTCTATATATAAACATTTCCCCTTACCTACCCAGCTTGGGCTCCATGGGGGAGTTTTATGGTGTAGTTTTGGCTGTGTGTACAGCCTTGTAAAACGGTGTTGCTGTCAAAAAGGTGCTTAAAAGAAGTTGTGAATGAGCTGATTAAAAATTAACGTTACATTTGGCTCTGCATTCTCAGACTCTTAGATTGGATGGGAGTTAAGACCTTTAGAATACATGCACTGTTTCACACACTTACCCACAAACACATACACACACACATGCTCACTGAAATGCAAGTCACACACACAGACTAACATACACACACACAAGCACAGAGACTCTCTCTCTCTCTCTCTCTCTCTTACTCACTCACACACACACACACAAACACATACAGACACACATACTCTTTCTCAGACGAAAATGTCGGACAAATGTTTTGTTGGGTCATCATCCCACTGGCCGTGTGTCGGCAGGGCTTAAGCACTGCGAATGATTTAAATGTCAGCGGGGGCCCCTGTGCTTCTGTTGCAGACGTGACCCAACAACAACGCACGCCGTTGCCATAGCGCCCCCCGCTCTGCCCTAACGCAGACTGGCAAGGCTTTGTTTTGGGTGGCCGCGGCTCGAGTGTGGGAGAGACAAAGACAAAAAAAAGCTTCACTGTTTCTTCATCAGCTGTCTCACTCTGCCCTGCAGTTACCCACTTACTCACTCACTCACTCACTTAGACACACATAGACTCACACACGTGCACACACACATACACGCACAAATTCACACACACATGAACACACACGCATGCACATACACACACACACTGGTTGTACATTACAAGACATATTTACAAGCAGTAGGACCCCTAAGGACATATACACACACACACACACACACACACACACACACACACACATAAACACATGCATGCAAACGTACATGCATACACAGCCTGTTCCATAGCAACACTGAATAACACACACACACACACACACACACACACACACACACACATGCAGCCTTGACAGTTGTAGGGGGTTAGATGCCTTATATACTGTATATGTACAAGACAAGCAGGCTTTACGTGAGTAAGTGCCTCACACTAACAGACCCAGTCTCCAAGCAATAGCTTTGGCCACTGGCACTACCTATAGGGGAAGAAGCGTCATTGATTTTTTCCCCACAAGCTGGCCATATGCAGCTGGAACAATAACAACACTAAGGGCTTTCCCTTCTCCTTCCTTTCCAATAAGCACAGCCCACTGATCCAAGATCCATATTTGTAACCGCTAGTTATTTACGTAACTCAGACCGACCCACACACAATGCTTCAACTCAGCAATGCACTTCAGTAACTCATTGCTCAACTGATGGAACAAGGTTTTAACAACATTGTCCAGATCTGTTGATACATGAAGACGTTGGTGTATGAATGAAAAGATTTCATAACCACATGGGATGCATATGTTTGTAGCTATACACAATATACTTACAGTATCATGTATGAACATTTCTGTACATACATACTGTATAAATATATGTTTGTATATTTTCGATCTGACAATGTGCTGTTAAAATGTGTATACGGCACATATGTGCGATCAATAGAAAGAGCATATATGCAATACTTCTATGTATATATTTAAACATACATATATACATTTTACATGTGTATGTTCTTCCCATTGCATAAATCCATCTGCAATATAAATATAAACATATAATCATAGAACTCTATGGTGACTGCCCCTGTTCATGCCTTTTAGGAGATGAATGTGGGCTAGTCAGGCTTAGTTCCCCTTTGTCTTGTTATTATAAGTTATTCACACATCTATAGGAGCCCTTCTGTCATGATAAATGCCCCTGGCGACACCCTTCGCTAACAAGCCTACCCTGGAGAGAAAGGCTAGCTCCAAAATGCTGACCTCATCAGGTTTACTGCGGCAGGATATTGCACTAGTTTGTGCCGTCTTCATAGTTACTTTATGGCCCTGTGGTGTATTGAGACTTTGAGAGTAAAGAGGAGAAGAATTGCCTCATTTGTAATGCAGTCAAGCCTAGGTATGAGGTATCAGTAGTTTTGAAAGTACTCTGTGATCTGAGACAAAAATTCACATGGAGTTTTGGAGTTTGTGTGGTTTACATGTAAATCGTCTCTGACTCTACCCCAATATACATTTCATGGAAACTTCTGAAATGAACAGATTCAAAACTGAGTCATCTAGTAAATTTCATTGTTTAGTAATAATAGAAATCCCCCACTTGAATCAATGTTATCTTTTACCTGAATTGTAATGCAGTGTCCAGAGGCCTTACTGGGTTATTAGGTTTCTACATGTATTTGGTCGCTCACCTATGGGGGACAATTTTGGGCCTTATGAAAGAATACAATTTTAAGCCCCCTTTATTGTTTATAATAATATCAATAGTGTCCTCAAAGGAGCCCCTGGTAATGCTAGGCCCTTTGTAATCGTCCTACAAGATTTACCAGCCACTTTCAATTTCCATTCCCTGGTGTAGGTGTTCAGCAGTAATAACCCAGAGCAACGAGGTCAAGCAATAAACACATTCAGTGCCACCGGTCGCCTCTGGCCTTTGGAGAGCTGAACTTGATTATTGCAGAGCTGCCCGGGCAGAGACTAACCCCCTTAGAGATTACTCCCAGCAAGTACCTGGCTGGAGACTGTATTTCCCTGGAGGGTCTGCATTGCACCAGGTTTCACTGACTGAGATAGTTTTATCAACCCTTCTCCAGAACTGCTGAGTGAGGAAGAGGGTACTCCTATGTGCCTTCCCTCCTTTTTTTTCCTCATGGACAGTTAAATCAAGCTAATGGTAACTGACTAAGCAGTGGAGAGAGTGGAGAGAGGGGGAGAAGGGGGCTGCAAACTCGCTTGATGTGCAGAAAAATAAGAGAAGAAAAGTGAGAGCAACTGCTCTAGATTATTCTGCTTGCTTGCTACCCTTGCTACCCGTATTGATGGTCAGTTGCGAGAAAACCTGAGTCTTCAGCTCCTGTTAGACCAAAAAGCATTACCCTGTTATTGAATGTGACTGAATTAGCATTTGGGATTGGGGAGAAGCACTACGTGATGGGAGAGAAGAGTCTCTCTCTCTCTCTCCACCGCAGTGCTAGTTGGCGTACAAGGGATAGAGTTTCATAGGAGTCCACAGCCAGATAATGATATGATGTGATTAATGGGAGCTTAAGGGGGTGATGTTCGGGCAATGAGAGAAGCGGAGTGGCCAGGGCTATTTCCACTGTCGCAGTGGTGGAGAGAAAGTCTAGGCTCTTTTAGTGATAAGAGACTGTGCCAAGTTAAGTCTTTCGGCTCCATTCCAGACCATAGATGCTTACGGTTCTCACTGATAGAGTTTAAGAAGAGCTTAAATGGAGCTGGTCCAAATATCCAGTGCTAAGAAGTGCTAAGAGTGCTCACTTGTTAGTTCTACACTTACATTGAGCAATGTTTTGTGTAATTCATTGACCAATACCTGTTCAAAGTCTGACACTAAATCATGACAGATTATTTTCAGCTATTGCCCATTAGCAGGCAATAGTTGAAATAAATTGTGATTCAGACATCACAGACAAATTTATCAGACATACTTTGAGTATGATGTAATCAAACAAAATAGCGAAAGCAAATTGCATAGATAGCGGGGAAGTAATTAGCTGTTTAATTTGCCAAGCTAATTTATAGCATCCAACAGTTTGTGCTGTCCTGTACTCACGCTAATGGGCGGTGGCATCATAAATGCATTAGTGAAAACAGGAGCCATCAGGAAGTCTTTGCATCAGCATCCTTAACTTTACTTAAGAAGTGCTGTTGCAGTGTGTGTGTGTGTGTGTGTGTCTGTGTGTGTGTGCAAACTCTCGAGTGAGTGTTTTCATTATTATTCGTTATTGTGTGTGTGTGTGTCTGCATGTGTGTGTATGCTTAGCTTGCAGTTGCTCTTGAGTGCGACAGCCCTCAGTGGGTACTGTGTTCAGGGTTTAGCCGTGTGCCAGTTGAGGCCGGTAGAGCCCGCAGAGGACCAATCAGATGCCAAGAAATCATCGGACTGCCAATGCCAGAGGAACCTAAGTCCCTTTCCACCCTCTTCCGTGGGTATGCCTTGGGCCTCGTCAGAAGAAGAGCTACGCCTGGCTGGCTGGCCCTGTGCCCATCTAAAAGGGGTCCCGTCTGTCCTGTCCTGTCCTCCGAGCTTCACTCACACTGGGCATCTCCGTCACTGCCCCGTGGGTGGATGCCCGGCCCCGTTTTGGGGCCAAGTGATGCCCACCCCACCCCACCCCGGCCCACCCCATCCCCCTCTCTCTCCTTTCTCTCGCCCAGGCCTGCATCCACCAGACAGTTGGCAGTGCCAGTCGTTACCATGCCGTTTTCCTCTCAAGAGGACCAGCAGAGCAGTCACGAATACACCTCTACTGAAAAAGAGTAGTAGACATGAAGCACCCAGCACCCAGTTGAAGCATGCCTCAGTTTTTACTAGGGCTGGGCAATATATCGATAATATCAATAATAACAATAGGTTTTAGAAAAAGATATGAGGTTGACAAATTATCGTCATATTGATGTTTTTGATGCTGCGATACTACTTTATCAAAGATGATTGACCTGACTGTCTGGATGAGGTTTATGTCAAAGGTCTGCTCAGAATGGTATAATTAGCATTTAATGGTGACCCTAAATCTCTTGAATTGTGGTAGTCTGTCAGACATGATTTGAAAATTGGTGCTAAGGTGTGATTTTAAGACGGTTTTGCAGTTACACTTTGGGTTCATAGAGTCAGTGTTTATGTGTTTGTATGCGTTTGATGTCAGGTACTTTGATGTTCGCCACATTTGGGAGGGTTGCTCTTTGATTTGTGTGTGTGGGGGGTAGGTGGAGGGTGGGTAATGGTGTGTATGAGAGGGCACAGCAGAGCATAGCGAAGCACATCCGCACGCACACACACACACACACACACACACACACACACACACACACACACACACATCAAAGAGCAGCCTAGGCTGATGCCAGTGTGCCAGGCGTGTGCAATAAGCAGGTCCACCAGCCCAACCCCCCTACAGTGTCATGTTCCAGTGGCACTTAGCAGACCCACACACGACAGCAAGGCACACCAGCCTTAACAAGCCCACATTCAGCCATCACTTGCACACACAACCACACACACGCACACACGCTATCACCGGAGTGGCAGGGGTCATAGCATTTAAACACAATGTGCCCATTGACTCTGGATTGGCACGTGCCCGCTTAGCCTTCCAACTGAAGCGGAGTGAGCACAGAGACACCCTACACACACACACAACCCCCTCGCTTTTACTTCGGAGTGCCACATAATGGTGCCAACCACTCAGGAGGGTTGTGTTTGTACGGTGGCCCCTGGCAACGGGGTCAGATTCGCCCTCACAATCATATTAAAGGAGCTACTACACTGACAGCAACAGTATCGGTTGTCAGACACCACTTCTGAAGTAGAGTTTACCGCTTTGTTTGTTTACCTCTTATGTAGGTGGTAATATAGTTGACTTACCACGTCTGTGAATGTACAGAGGTCTGCAGGTGTGATTGCTGAGAATGTAAGCCTATTAGCAGTGCTCCTAATACCAGCTCTTTGTGCTGAGCTCCAGGAGACACAGGGGAATGTTGAAAGGGAAGGGAGGATGTTGTAAAACATTATGAGCAGGCTGACTGACTGTAAATGACGTGTAAATCTTCTGCATGGATGGCACATCATTTTTTTGGACAAAAATGCTATTGAAAATATGAAATCAAACAATCGATCAGTCACATTAAATCAAGCAATTAAAAATTGCTTTATCACATAACTTTTCATTAATGTGTCGGGTAGGCCTTTTTGTCAATGACAACATGGATTTACAGATAATGCTGTATGTGGCCCACAGAAGTAATGTAGTCCATACATCTGAGTTGGCAGTTTTCCACTCTGGGAAGCTTTTAGCTAGGCATTAGTAATTAGACCACACAAGGCGGTGGTGAATACACTATTCTCCACAGCAGTGTGTTACGACTTCCGTCTAACTTCTGAGCTAAATAGAGCACATCTATCTCCTGAAAACAAAATCCTTCTGTAGGGATACATTACAAACAGATTATTTATATGTCACTAGCATCACTCTCACTCACATCTCTCCCATCAACACTTGTTGAATGAAAGTATCGAGTTCCCACGACCCTCACACAGACACAGATGCTTGCGGTGGGCAGGGTGGCATTGATATAACTGACCGGTACCCCACGCCCCATCTCTGGTATCCCCAACCCCTGCTTCGGTGTCAGTCGCGGCCCCCAACTTGGTTGTTGTTCGGTCGCACCCCCATCTTGGGTGTCGGTCGTGCCCCCGGCTCTGGTGTCGGCCGTGCCCACCTCATCTGTGGTGGTGTGGGTGGCGGATCGCCGTGCCCGGGCAGGCGTGGCGGCCGTGGAGCAGCCTAATAAAAGGAGGCCGGATGTGGAGACCCGTTGGCTCGACAGCTATTTCCTCCGCTGGCAGAGGGTGCAGTCTCCTCCCCACTGACCGCTGGCACGCGTCCTGGTCCGGGGTGAAGGGCTCCTGATTTCCCTTTGGTACCAGGACTCCAATTCCTGACAGCTTCTCCTCACTAACCAAAAGACATGAGGTTGTTGTTGTTTACATTGTGTATTCTATTTACGTCGTATATTTCATTCCTACGTCGTATATTTCATTCCTGTAAGTGTTTTAAATACAGTGGAGTGTCATTTTAAAATACCTATTTATCATAAATGATCATTATAATTAGTAGTCTATGTATAATAATACTAATAATAATAATAGTAAGAGTAATAATCATAATTATTATTATATAATGATGATGATGATAACCATGATGATTATTATTTTTTTATTAGTATTATTATTGTGTTATTGGTGGAAGAGAGCCATAACACTAAGGATGAGGAGAAATAAGTGCATCATTTTTTTGATGTTGCCCTAGTTTGCTCAGTCCTCATCTCATTAAGGTCCTGATGTGAAATCCCAATGTGTGTGTGTGTGTGTGTGTGTGTGTGTGTGTGTGTGTGTGTTTGTGTGTGTGCGTGTGTGTGTGTGTGTGTTTACATTGTATACCAGTAACATTGGCTTGTGTCCAACGCTATGGCCAGAGATGTGCCCACAGAAGTGAACCCAAACAGTATGCCCAATACGGCTGGCCCACTTTATTAACCAACCACACACACAAACACACACACACGTACACAGTCTGTCTCCGTCTGTCGGTCTCTTACACACACACACATACACACACACACACACGAGCAAGTACGCACACAGACAGTCCCAGACACCCCACCCCCCGCTGTCCTTTGCTTGGCGACAGCCCCATGCCACTCTGCGTTACCATGACAGCGAAGGTGTCATCTGTGTCATTTTCATTTCCGCATGTCACGTGTCTCCAGCCTCAGACCCAGAACCAGACACTCCGCCGCTCCTCCTTGGTCTCCTCCTCTCATTATGTCTTTTTATCACTCTTTCATCACCGTTCTTCTTCCCTTTGTTCCTCTTTTCCTTCTTTTTTTCTTATTTGTCTTTCTTTATTTGTCTTTCTGTCTGTCTTTCCTTCTGTCTTTCAATAGTCATATGTGTGAATTGAAAAAAATACATTAATATTTGAATCTTGGTAGAGCACAGATTACAGTAAAATGACCATATAAGGAGGAGCATAGTCATGTTTCTCTGTCTATTGTTTGCTTTTTTAAAAGTGTTTTTTTGGTGATGTTTACCTAGTTTTACTAGCCTATATTGAGTGGGATGAGTCTCCTGTCTGGTCATAAAAAACAGTGCATACTCTTGGCTCTGTGAGGGAAACCCAAGTCTCCTTCTTGTTCTGATATTTGGACAGGCAAGCAACTACCATACATACCCAATGAAACAACATATGTGTATTGAGACTGTGGAGTAGAGATTTCAGTGTGATGTGATGTTCTATTTATGGCTGTTGCATGTATGTGTGTGTGTGTGTGTGTGTGTGTGTGTGTGTGTGTGTGTGTGTGTGTGTTTCTATGAGAGTGTATTCCAGTCAGTTGCCTAGGAGATCCTTGGCTGAATCCCAGCAGGGGACCGGAGCTGACCTCACCAGTCGAAGCAGACGGAATAGTGTGCGTGTGTGTGTTTCTGTGTGAGAGACAGAGACGGAGTGTGTGTGTGTGTGTCTGTAAGAGGCATTTATCTCCTCCTAGGACTCCTTCCAGTGATGTTGCACACACCTGCTCTCTGTTGTATAAAACAAGCCGTGTGTGTACATATTTATGTGTGTTTGTGTTTTGTGTGTCTTCTGTTCTTTGTTGTTCCCTGAAGCAGACACATGGGTTCTGTCCTTGACTCTGTTAGTGTGCAACAATGCAACTCTCTGCTTCCTTTTGTCTCTTGCTTGCTCTCTTTTTTGTATTTTTTTTTTTTTTTTTTTTTACATATTTTCAGTAGGCCTACACAAATGACAATAGTGCAACCATGTATAAACACACAAATACTGTACATACAGTAGGAGCCTTTATGATAGCTGCATACAACTAGAACTACTACAAAAAATAGAGGTTAGAGATTAAACTCTTAAGTTTAGCAGGAGTGTTTTCTTACATAAGCTTTAAGGAAAAAAAACTAAATTCTCTATCTTTCCGCCCTTGCCCTGTCTTGTTTTCCTATCTGTCCCTCTCTGTTTTTTCCCCTTTATCCCTCTCTGTCCATCACTACCACTCTCCCTTTCTCTCTATCTTTCCCACTCTCTCTCTCTCTCTCTCAGCTGACTAATTCCCTGCTAAGTCCATGCTGAGTGGCTCATCCCTTCACCAGCATACCAGAATAGAGCACACCAGTGACACTGTACCTGAACCTCTCTTTCTCCTCTTCCTCTCCTCTCCTCTTTCTGTTCTCTTCCTCTACTTTCCTTCCCCGCAACTGGACCTGCCTTGCCCCAAACTCGCCTCAGACTCGCATACAAACGTACATATAGGCTTACTGTATATTCACATTCATACACATACACACACACACATACATGCAATAACATGAAGATGCTCACTCTCAGTCTACCTCTTAGCTGCAGATTAACTTGCCTGCAAGGATAAACTCTCACACACACCCACCCACACACTAATAAACAGACACACCCCCCCCACACACACGTGCGTGCAGACACTAACAAGAAGGTGCTCCCACTCCATCAACCTGGAAGGACAGACACACACACTCTCTTACACACACATAGTTTAGCCATGTAAGCTTAGCAGACCATCATGGTAAGTCATTTTTTCATTTTTCTGCTCTGTGGAAGTGTGTGTGTGTGTGTTTGTGTACGTGTATGTTTGTGTGTGTGTGTGTGTGTGTGAGAGAGAGTTTGCGTATGTGCCTTCTTAAGCTTAGTCAGAGATCAGGCTAGCAGTAGCTTGTAGCCTGACTCATGTTAGGATTAGCAAGATTAGCTAATTAGCTCATGTCACTGTGTAGTTCCTTCTCAGAGGTACACGTATGTGGAGTTCTCTACTGTGCTGACTGGCTCCCTCCTTAACATTGGAAAACAAGAAAAAAATATCTACCTAATGTGTGAATAATGACCCAGCAAATGACTCAGTACCTGAATTCCCACAGCTTTAGCAGCCCAGCACCTCTTGGGAAGATGTTTTGATAGTTTAGTTAGTCATGTTATGCAACGTCAGTGCAGTGGATCTAGCTAAGTCATTGGCACTTAAAACACTTTGATGCTAGCTACATTTAATCAGATAATGGAGTATTTAGTTGGACATGTAAGTAAGACTTGAGAGGGTTTGTGGAGAGGCTTTTTTCCCCTTTCCTGCTGTTGTAAAACCTACACCTACACGACCCACAGGAATAATAGTAGGCTAGTCTAGGCTTGGAGTTGTGTTGTGCCTAAGTAAGCACATTTAGTTTAGGAAAAGGCAGAGTGATTAATGGATGATGAAGGAGACTGCAGTGTCTTTACAGTAGACACCCTGCTGCACTAATGATGATGAAGAGAGAGAGTGAGGGCCGACTCTCATGCTTACTTAGCCATACATACATATATGCATACAGACATGGATATATGAACATATATGCACACATTTGTATACATAAATACATGCATGCATGCATACATACATACATACATACATACATACATACATACATACATACCTTCATCTACACTGTATACACATGCACTCACACACACACGCACATGCATACAAACACCATGCACATGCATGCATGCACACATACATACATACAGTCATACATACAAGCATACATAAAACATAAAGAAGTAAAGTAGGATGTAGAGGAATGAAAGAAGAAAAAAATAATAACTGTAAGATGAGGTGTCTCAGCTGTAGCTCAGAGCGCCATATTGCTCTGCTAATAAACTCAGAAGTGGGACTGCACAGCAGAAAACAGAGCACAATTACAAGGCAATGTAACCCAATATAGTACACAAACACTCTTACAGCAACAGCAATATTACTAGTAACTGATGACAACATGAAGCATAATTATTAAGACTGCGGCGAAAACTCCACAGCATATTAAAACACCCTGGAAAACAATAGGCTAACACAGTTGCAAAACATAAACAAAACAAAGTATGGCATGGCGACAACACAACACTACATAACATAAAATGACATTATAGTTACAGTTACAGTTATTTAGCAGATGCTTTTCTTTAAAGCGATGTACACTAAAACACTAAAAAATGCCCCATTATTAAAAACATTGCACTACAGTTCAGAATATTACACCAGTGTCATGTTGAGATAAAAAAAAATATGGCAACAACACAACACCACAGAACATAAAATGTCATTACATAGTGAAACAGCCCATAATATTCCACCAGTGTGATGTTGGTGAGATGACACATATACACACACACACACACACACACACACACACACACACACGGTTGCGCAGGGTGTGAGACAGAGGTGCCTAAGGGGGCCTTCACAGAGGCACAGGGCAGTGGTCAGCGCAGGATAAATCACCACGGCAACCGTCCAGTCCTGGCGGAGACTCTGCCAGGGTGTGAGGTACGTGCGGACAGACAGGGCGTCATAGCTAGATAAGATAAGAAGCAAGACAGAGATACGACAGCAGGATCAAGTGACAGGGTGGCAGGACACATGCACACACACACACACTCCCACAGACACATTTGGTCATATACGTGCCAACATATACACACACACAAACACACACACCAGTCATCAGTGTATACAAAAGCACTTTGAAACCAATTTTGTGCAGTGAAGCCAAGATAGGTTGCATCTGTATCCGAATATTGAACATCGGTGACAGTTTAAGTTAAAAAACAACATCACAGGGCATCCTCTCTGACATGAGGGCCTTAAGGGGCGCCACTTATCAATAGGGGTACACAGCATCCTCACTGCAGACATACCGCCCCGCTCCGCCTTAAATCAGCCAAATGAACCCATTCACCTTGATTCATTTTGACAAAATGTGTCTTTGGCCATCTTAACTAGATTGGAAACGTTTGCATTGTTTCTGTGTGTGTGTGTGTGTGTGTGTGTGTGTGTGTGTGTGTGTGTGAGAGAGAGAGAGATTGTCTTGATTGATTTTGAGAATATGTGTCTTTGGCCGTCTTAAGCAGATTGCAAATTCTTTTGCGCGCGCTGTGTGTGTGCGTGTGTGTGTGTGTGTGAAAGAGAGAGAGAGAGAGAGAGAGCGATTCATTTTGACAAAATGTGTCTTTGGCCTTAAGTGGATTGCAAACTCTTGTGCTATGTGCACACACATTGATATCCTATTGCTCTGGATCAGGATCAGTTTAATTAAGGTATTACTATATTTAAAAGAACGCCCTCATCCAGTGTACACACACACACACACACACACACACAAAGCACACTCTCATACACATACATGCAAACTCACACACACTCACACAGTCTCACTTCACTCTGTCTATCGCTCTGTCTCTCTGTCTCTCTCTCTCTCTCACCCACATACCAACGCACTTTTAGTAAACTGTTCCAACTACTTTGTCTTCTTCTGTTTGAAATCCATTTGTCAATGATCCATTTGCATGGGCAGGGTTGGTTATTCCCTCTCAATTGCTTTTATCTCATGGAACTCCGGTGGTTTTATGATACAGTAAAATGCCGACTTAGATGATGATTACCTTGAACAGTCTGTAAATGAACTCGCCAGTCTGCAACCGTTTTGTTTCACAGTCGTTGTACGTGTTTTACGTGAGCCGATGAATACATTTTCTTAGCCCTTGTGCATAAATAGCAATTCACTTGCCTCACCATTTTAGCCTTTGGGCTGATGTTTTATGGAAAATGGTAATTTTTTTCCATGTGTATGTATAACTGTATAACAATAAGAAGACACCTCATATGTGCTGTTGCATTATGCTGCTGGCCTGTGGGTTCTGTTCTGTTGTACAAGAGAAACAGTTTATTGGCAGGATGGCACAGCATTGTGTGTGTGTGTGTGTGTGTGTGTGTGTGTTTGTCTTTAATTTTCAACTGTTTTTCTTAATCTTTCTCCTGCTCCACAAAACTTGAGATACAGGCACTCATGAGTTATTAATAATAATAATAATAATAATAATAATAATAATAATAATAATAATAATAATAATAATAATAATAAACTGTATGTGTATAGCACAACTCATACAAGATGTAGCCTTAAAGTGCTTCAATGATTTGGCAGGAAAAACACAAGACAGCATTTGTTGCAGCTCGGTAGCACCGAGAAAGTTCATTCGCTTTTGACTGGTTCTTTTCCGTATTGTGTTCCGGTGTGATGCTCTGCAGTGCCGTTAGAGTGTGTTGTAATAAGATGTGTGTCTGTGTTTGACTGGGGTTACAGCTGCCTCTGACTCCCATTTGACAGAGGAGCACGAAGGCCAAGCAGTGAGCAAATAGGACCTCACTAATTGACAGCTCCTCCAGGGACTCTGTGTATAAACGTCACTGTGTGTGTGAGTGTCTGTGCATGTGTGTGTGTGTGTGTGTGTGCGGCTGTACATGTGTGTGTTTTCCTCTTTTCCCCGTTTTCTGGTGATGTGTACTTCCTCTGCAGATGTGACATGGCTGTCTGGTCGGCACACACACATAAACGTGCGCACGCACACACACACACACACACACACACACACACACACACACACACACACAAACACACAAGCAATGGGCCACCACCACCCATGGTTAGGGATGTATGTCGCCTCTCCTGCCTGGTGCCAAGAATTGTGGGTAAAACAAATTGTGCCATGCCTGTCTGAGTCTATTCAGTCAAGTAAACAGGTGATTGTCCTTTGCCGACATGTGTTCACCCATAGAGGCCTGGTTGGGTCACGGGGGATTCACTTCCTGCATAAACATCACCTGAGGGACACAAATCTTGTAAAAGATTTGTCTTGAATGTTTGAAGTGTGTGTCTGTGTCTGTGTGTGTGCACTGAGCTTTCAGTTTTGGTACTGGTCATGCCACTCATTTTCAGTTGATGTTAATTTAAACAGACATCCTTTCCTTTGGAATTCTTTTAAAAAAACTGACAACAAACTCTTTTAGATACACAGATACAGACAGACAGACAGACAGACAGACACACACACACACACACACACACACACACACACACACACACACAGTGAAAACACAGAAAGAGAAATGAAAAACTGAAACAAAGAACCTCTGAAGTGCTAAAATAAACAAAACAGCCTTCACAAAACTCAGCATGGTATCATGCCTGGGCAGCTGTTTGCCTGTTGGATGGGGCTAAGAGGGACTGTGGATCTATCCTATTATGGGGACGCTGGTAGCCAGCAGCACTAAAGAGGACAGGCGACTGAGGGTGTGGAGCATGATGGAAAGCCTGCCTACATCTAGATGGGTCTTTCCCCTTGGTAAAGAGTTCTTTGAGTGTGATATAAAGTAGTAGACAGTGCATATGTGTGCATATGCCATGCAATATAGCTTTCTGTATGTCTTCTGTCTTTTATAATGTCTAAATGTGTTTATTACATGTGGTATTTTGTGTGGCATTCAAGTGGACAGCAAAAGAAAGAGTTTCATTGTGCAGAGAAACATGTTTTCTAACTGTACAGATGACAATAAACCTGAACTTGCACAAGATTGCACCTATCAGTGCATGTCCAATCAAAGTGCTTGTGAAGATTCTCATTCATCCAGGTCATGGTAGTCAAAGAAGCTACGTTGTAAGCGACTGGACTTCTTTTTAAAGCCTAGATACAAGGTATGTAGTGGTTTGAGAGAGGAGTGAAGGAGCCCATCTATCTCCATCTGGAACAACCAACTTTGAACAGAGGAGGGGAGCTGCATCATCATCTATCTGCTACATACCATTCTGCCTTGAGATCTCATCCCAGGACGTTTAACTCCTTTTTACCATCAGAGCAGTTCTCATGCTCCGCATCCTTTGACTACAATGACTCACTCACTCACTCCAATTCACACCTTGATGTATGTTCATGGGTGACTGTTGTGACCCTTTTGTCACACGATGAGGGGTGTGGTCTACAGCTCTATCTGCAGTGTTCCATAGATATAGCTCCTGGTTCCCCATCATCAGGCCAGAACTGAAGAAGGCTTTTGGATGAAAGGTTAAACGGCTTCAAGCTCCAAAAGGAAGTCTAGTTGCTTACAACTTAGCTCCTTTGACTGTTCAAGTCAAAGCTTAGGTCGAGATGTTGGTTTTATGTAAAAGCTTGAAAACAAATAGACAACAACTGCTTTAGACAATTTATTCCCACAAGCCAAACTGGGAACGTCTATGCGTGTTTACATTCATTAATTTGACTGACAGGTTTATGCTAAGTGGCTTATCACCAAAGTCTGCTGGTCCACTTTCCCTCTCTTTTTCCTGCTGTCCCTCTCTGTCTCACAAAAAGACACACATATACACACACCAGAAAGACACAAACACATGAACACACACCCAAAACACACACACACAGAAACACACTCGTAGAGAGAGAGAGAGAGAGATACTGTACATACACACACGTGCACACACACACACACACACACCCATACACTGCTGATCCCTCCCTGCTTTGCGGCCTGAGAGAGCCCTATTCAGGCTGTTGTGTCCTGCAGAGATTTCTTCCTCATGCTGAAGACCCTTCTGTCAGACATAGCCAACACATACAGTACACACACAAACAAACACACACACACACACACACACACACACTCTGCCTATTTTAATTAATATTTGCCCTCAGCTCCTAGCAGCCCAAGCAGTGCAGCTGAGAAATGACTAAGAAACATTTTCTCCATTTTAATTTGGAATGTCGTACACTACACTCTCAGAAAAGAGTGTACAGAATTGTACATTCACACCAGCAGTACCCTCAAAGGCACATAATTGTACCTTGCAAAACCACTGTTTTATACAGCCAGTTTGTTTCTCCAGAGCTGAATAGGTACACATCAGTACCATAAATTCCAAATAATAGCCTTTGGGGGTACATTAATGCTGATTGTACCTTATGTAAGATGCAGATTTGTACCCATACTGTCCCATTGTTTCTGAGAGTGTGTAGTAGTTATGGACAACAGCGGCGCCATTCTGACCTATTCTCTTGTCCTGAACACTGTGTCTGATAATGTCTGGAGTATTTTATTGCTTTTACAGTAACTAAGTGTTCTTTTGTGGCCCTCTGTTAATATTATACAGTTATACAGTAAAACTAACACAGTGAAAAGCACAGTGAAAAGTAACTTAGAAAGTGGCTGTTGCACACACAAACACACACACACACACACACACACACACAAAGACGTGTACAATATACTCAGACAAAAATGGCACACACACACACACACACATACTCAACACGCACATACACACACACACACACACACACACACCCAGCACAGACCTCCCACTCTTTCCTGCTAAGTCCAGTGGTGCTTTGCAGTTGTGTAATGCCCTGATAAAGCGTGCCGTGATGACATGGGCTGTCGGACGCCCAGATAAGGAGGTCGGTAGGTTGACACTTGAAATAGAGAGCCATTGTGGAGTGGAGACAGAGCCTCCTGGAGCCTGGGCACTAAGCACTAAGTCTGGGCACGCCGCTGACGACAGTCCCCACACTCACTCATGCTTACAGGGGCATTGTCTGGTAGACCTGGTAGGTCACCAGAG
>CM059287.1:20937323-20942323 GCA_030347295.1 Setipinna tenuifilis | reverse complement strand
AAGCGGAGAGAGGGAGTGTGTCTGTGTTTGTGTGTGTGTGTGTGTGTGTGCATGTGTGTGTGTCTGTGTATGTTTGAAGGTCACCTCCACTGGAGCCCGTACATTTTCTCAGATGGGTTTGTCAAGGATACACATTGTATGTGTATATGTGATTGGCACATTTGATTACATGATCCCATCGCTGCAGATGAGCACATTCTGTCTTTGCCTTTACAAGACAATATCCACACTGAATGGCCTCATCTTCTTCTGTGTTTATTTGTGGTAACACTTTATTTGAACGGCTCCTTTCACAGTGTACGTAAAAGCATGTAATGTACCAACATGTAATATTACTGTATGTAATTACTCTCTGCACACTTAACACTAACCCTAATTCTAACCATAACCCTATGGCACAGTATAAATGCATTAACATTTTATATTGTTACAAACTTTGTTACACTGTAACAAGGACCGCAACAAAAAGTGTAGCCCTATTTGTAACTATAGGGCATATCTGTGAACAAAATAATCACTATAAGAGCATAACACACATGGCTGTGATCCAAATGCAATAACAGTGTGTATGTATAGACCTGCACGCATGTACATGTGTATGTATAACAGTAGTAAACAGAAAGGCTAAACTATAAGGGCAGGGCTGAAATAAGGTAAAACTATGCATATCCTTAACAGTAGTGATTAGATATGATATACGCGTTCATAGTACATCTGATTTATATTTATAGCACACCTGTATACTTGTTCATAGTATATCTTCTTATCTCTCATATATATTAATGCCTAATTATTCCCACCTGTACATACTTACTGCCGTATTTACTTCTACATAAGTGACTACAAACTACACTGCTACTACTACTATACTGTATTATGCTGTATTTACTGTATATTTCATACTTACTGCTCTTTGCACTTCTGATAAGATGCTAAACCGCATTTCGGTCCCTGTATTTATACATGTGTAATGACAATAAAGTTGAATCTAATCTAATGTAATCTAATGTAATCTAGTCTAATGTAATCTAATGTAATCTAATGTAATGTAATGTTATCATATAAAGATGAGAGAATGCTATTTTAGGATTTGAAGAGGTGCTTTAATAGTGAGTGTGTACATGTGTTTACTCTTTGCTACACCACTGTGTGTGTGTGTGTGTGTGTGTGTGTGTGTGTGTGTGTGTGTGAGATATATGCATACATATGGTATGACACAGTCACACATAACAGCACATATCTTTGCCACATTACGGCAGCACTCACAAAAGACCAGATGTGCCATCAGAGAGAATTGTTTCATTCCTTCATCCTTTCAATAATTCACTCACTCACATTCACTGATTCACTTATTCTCTTTCCTTCTTTTGTTGGGATTTCTTGATTATCCAGCTCTCATCAGTGTCCCTCTCTGTCAGAGGAGCTACAGCTGGCTGCCAGCGACTCTATTTCCTCCGTAGCCCTTGTCTCATTCCGGCCCAGTTATTTTTAGCTGTGGTTCAAGCAGACATCTCTCTCCAGCTCTCCACAAGGAGTGGGAGAACAGGTAGAAGAGAGGGAGAGAGAGAGAGACAGACACAGACAGAGACAGACAGAGAGAAAGAGGTAGGAAAAGAGAGAAGGAGAAAAGTAGAGACAGATAAGAAGAGGTAAACTGAGAGAGAGAAAAGAGAGGGAGAGAGACAGAGAGAGGAAAAGAGAGAATGCGAGAAGTAGAGACCGATATAGAGGTAGACTCTAAGAGAGAACGAGAGAAAAGAAAAGAGGTGGAGAGAGAGGGGGAAAAAAGGGGAGAGGTAGAGATAGAGAGAGAGACGGAGAGAAGAGAGAGATCCAGCTCTCAAGGAGAAGTAAAAAGGGGAGGTAAGAGGAGAGAGAGGTAGAAAAAGAGAGGGGGAGAGGGGGTGGGAGAGATAGAAAGAGGGGGCACAGAAAGGGCAGGGTAAGCTATTTGTTTATTGTCATTGCCTTTCCATAAATAAACACATACAGCTGCAAAGCAGCACAAAATTACTCACAGTGAGCCAACACTAATATCAGCACACCAAATACATAATGTATACTGCTGAGCAGTTCTAACAGTTGACTTAAAATAAGCTTTCTAATTTAAATGTGTGAGACATCACCACCCACAGTATCACCCCCCCCTCCCTTCACTTAGGCCGAGGGGGTCAGAGGGCAAGGGTTGGGGGGTGGGGGTTGGATTTCCAAGGCAGGGGTCCTAAAGGTAAAACCATAGGTTTAAGTGCATTAGCTTAGCAAATCAAATGTTTTAGAGTGAGTACACTATTTATGCAGACATGTAGTAGCCTGGGCCCACCCATATTGCCTGTGATGCTACATTGAATTTCACATTCAAGTCAGTCTGGCCAACCTGCCAAATCATTGATCTGATTGGTTGTAGCTCTGTCCAGTAGTACACAGAGGCATTTGAAAGAAGCCTGCTGATACCGTCTCTGAGAACTTCCTGTCTATGGGAGGTTTGCCACACCAAGCTGCGTCTACAAGCTTGGTGCGACAGCCAGGTTAGTTCAAAAGGGAACATCTTCCTAACATATAACATAGTGCTCGCTGAAATACAAAAAAGTGTGGGTGGCAGGGGATGCAAGATGGTCTTGTGTCCGGGGGGCTCTTGACTCTATAACCCGGCCCCTGAGCCAGTGGAGACCGTGAGGCTAAGTGGGCTCATTAGGCGGACTGGGGGCAGGCTAACCTGGTAATGCATCCGTACCCATGGAAATGAAGCCTCTGTAGTATGGGCCGATCTGTGGAACTAATGTGTCATTATTGTGTTTGTGAGTGTTCTCCTTCTCGCCAACAACATCAAGCATCAATGGATAAGTGCTTTGTGTGTGAAAGAGTGTTTGATGTGTGTTTGTGTGTATGTGTGTCTGTGAGAGAGAGAGACAGAGAGGGAGAGAGAGAGAGAGATAGCCCTGATTTTCTTTGCAGCCTCTCTAGAGATGTTAAGCTGAGACTCTTGTTTCCCAGTCACTGTGACGTAAACAGCAGACTGAATGCATCTAGCATCGTTAGCTTCCTGGGTCTCCTCAGGCTACTGTGTGTAGCCAACCAAATGTAAACAGAAGCTCAAGGGGGGTCTGGACTGGTGTGTTGTAATAATATAGATAAACAAATGAGTGAAAATAAACAAACATAAAATAGGACGTATTATATTAATTGATAAAATGCATACTTTCTATAATTATGCCACCATTATGCACGTCCTGTGGTAGAAGATCTACACCAATGGTCTTCAAATATTTTTCTCTGAGGGCCAAATTATGTAAAGACAGCGAGACCAAGGGCCAACAAGTTCACATCATCTAAAACTCCCACCACCACCACCTGACCAAATTAAAAAAAGAACATTCATTATTCACACATTTTCAAGATGCAACCGTGTTACGTCTAGAACATAATAAACAGCAAAATCACAGTTCTAGATTCTAGACCTGGAGAAGCTAAGTAGAAGGTTGATACAGCAGACTGGGTTTGTGTTTCTGTTTGTTGCTTCTCTGGGCATCCATGTGAGTGTGTGTGTGTGTCGGTGTGTGTCTGTGTGCGCACTGGCCCAGAGTGGTGTGTTGTTTGTGCAGTATGCAGTTGTTTGTGCAATAAAGCTTGACGTCTGGTGGTGTATGAGTGTGTGGGAACAGGTGCAGCTGCAGGTGTACAGTATTATCTGTGTGTGTGCATGTGCCTGTGTGTGTATGTGTGTGTTTGTGTGTTTCGTGTGTGTGCATGTGTCTGGGTGTGTGTCTATGTGTGTGAGCGTGTGTGCATGTGTGTGTGTGTGTGTGTGTTTATGACAGACAGAGGATGAGGAGTTAGCCTGGGGCCCTGTAAAAGAAGGGGAGGTAGGAGAGGGAACCTACTAAACAGACCTACAATACAGTGTGCTCTAGTTTTGCTGTCTGAGACACACACACACACACACACACACACACTCACACACACACACACACACACTACCGTCTTCTTTGTGTGGGTATATGTGTCTGAGAGAGATGTGTGTCTGCCAGCCAATTATAATATATGGACGGCCATATTTGTGAAAGTGCTCATCAGTAGTTGCAGCAGTAGCAGCACTGGAGAAAAGCCATTCATTTTTATTACGGGTACCACAGGTTTTAAGTTGCCGGAACACTCTGGCAATAAAAATTATTCGAGCTTAGGCTACACTACTCCATGTAACTCAAAACCTTAATTTCTACAGGCTGTATGTAGCCTCCACGTCTATAGATTTATGTCTAAATCAGAGTTGGGTTTCCACACAATGTTGTTTTCAAGGAGAAATTAATAATTAATGTCTCCAAATGAAGACTTACTGAAACACATTTAGGGTCATGTCATGTCTGTACAGAGTTAAAAATATAGTTAATTATAGTATAATTTTTCACATGATTTTTCACCACAATTGAGCAGAGTAATGTTGTACTGGTGATTTGGAGCCACCTTTGGAGCCTTGCAGTGTGCTGCCGGTCTGCTGTTTGTCCCTGAGTGCTTGCCATACCCGACCAGAAAAGGGGTATGCTTGCTTGGGTAGGTTCACTGTACGAAACACCCCATTTGTCTTCCAGTTTGGAGTTTGGAGAAGTGTACTGTCTCTCTGTAGTTCTCTATGAGAGACAATTCCGCTTCCAACCTGTAGGGCGACTGAAGATGAAAACTACTTAGTGTTGCTTTAAATGTCATACGTTGCAGTCACACTGCACATTTTATGTGATTTTAAAAGGAAATAAATATACTAGAGCGTGAAAGAACATTTGTCTACCGGACGTCTCCTTCCTAGCTGAGAACCTATGGTACACATGCTTAACAGAGAATGCTTGTATTAGTATAATTACACATGCATTACATATGCATTTATTCAGACATGCGAGTATAAGTTACAATATATTTTAATCACATTCGCTGACTCGATCCTCCCGTGTGACTAAAGCCGTAATATCATCGACAGTGGAAAGAGGCCTTGCTGTGGCATTATAACGATAATG
>CM059287.1:20909823-20927323 GCA_030347295.1 Setipinna tenuifilis | reverse complement strand
GAGGACATGGACAGAGAGAGAGAGAGAGAGAGAGAGAGAGAGAGAGAGAGGGAGGGAGAGAAATAAAGAGAAAGAGAGAGAGATCAGCTGGTTTTGGAAACGTACTTCTTGCTTACTTGTTAATTGGCAATGCTAGGTGCTAGTGATTAGCAGCGCTTCACAACATTGCAAAGACTAACGTAATCAGTGGCTAACTCAATCTGCGTTGGGCTACATATATTACCAACCTTGTATTAAGCATGGACTCCCGACGACACTCCAGCACAGACACCGATGGCACATCAAAGCAGTCGTCCCGAAAGTGTCGCGAACAAATAACTGCTCCAGGTCCTGGTTCAGCAAAGTCCGCTCGGGTTTGCCTAACAAACCTCACCCAGGACCGCCTTATCGCCGTGTTTTTAGGAAAATAATAGGTAGAAATACCCAACACCTCATTAGCCACACTTCTGCAGCCTCCCACTACACAATAATTAGGCATGGTTGAAATAATTAACCGGCACGAATATAAAAACTTTACTACAACTATCAATGAATGAAGCGAGAACAACAACACCGAGCTTTTCTACTCCCTGTGAATACGTCATCCACCGGAGATGTCCGAAGATTTCCGAACGTGCAGATTTGGTTTTCGTTTCTTAGCAGCCACGCAAATAGTTCATACAAAACTGCGACTAAAATAATTATGACACTGCATATTATTATATGGATAGTAAAAGTTGGATGTTAAAAACATTATTTATCAATGACTAATTGTTTTTTTAACAGGAATGTTGACCTTTAAATTCCCGCGGTGGGAAGCTGCGCAAGTGTGGAGCAGATCGTGCAGTGTCGTAAATCATCGGTAAATGGAATTGTTTACGTAATTGTCTACGTAATTGTGCGCATGTGCAGACCCGATCCGGATAGTGTACTGACAAGGTCTATGGGATTGAATGTGGAATTTTAGGTAAAAAAAAAGGCTTGTTTCATTTTTAAACCTTTCAAATCATCACCATGTCAAATATATAGCCGATGTAATGTGGAATTTTAGAATCTCATATTGTTGTAGAACGCGTTCTCTTATAGGTTGTTCAAAAGTGTCAAAAGGGCTGAGCATGATAACATTTGAAGATCTTGTACCATGCCACTTAGACTTGATATATATGGGAATATGGCAGCCTTAATTGTGGGATTTAAACCACCACATTAGGGGTTTCCCCCACAGTGGCCACACATGTAAATAAAAAGGCTGCGATGGCGGACTGTATAATGGAGAAGGCATCATTACTCACCGCTAATGCTGGTGTCAGAACACTGCTAAGGACTCAAATGCTTTTGTGGGGGTGTGTCACACTTGGAGGTGTGTGTGTGCGTGTGTGTGCTTATGTGTGTGTGTGTGCTTGTGTGTGTGCCTGTGTGCATGTGTGTGTTTGAGGGTTGTTGGGGGTTGCAGAGGGAGAGTCTATGCAATTCACCCCCCGCTCCCGCCCCCCCACTTTGCTTGTAAATTAATTTCCAGTCCTTCTTTTTCTTTCATCTGTCGTCCCCTTCTCCTTTTCACCTCTCACTCACTCAGCCCCCCTCTCTTTCTCTCAGTTTTCCCTCTTTTTCTCTCCTGTTCCCTCTCTTTCCCTAAACGCTGTATCTCCCCCTCTTTCTTTCTCTCCCTCTCTCTCTTTATGTGTGTGTGGGATGACACTAGCATTGTTTACTGCCACGCTTCTGGTGTCCCTTCTCCCGCTGCACGTGTGTGTGTGTGTGTGTGTGTGTGTGTGTGTGTGTGTGTGTGTGTGTGTGTGTGTGTGTGCGCGCATGCGCTGAGCCATGCAGTTGTAAATGTGTGGATAACCTCATAAATGTGTGGGGCTTTCTTTTGTGTGTGTTGGTGTACATGAACACATTTGTTTGTATGGTTGTTCTTTTGAAATGTATTTGTGTGTGTGTGTGTGTGTGTGTGTGTGTGTGTGTGTGTGTGTGTATGTGTGTGTGTGTGTGTGTGTGTGTGTGTGTGTGTGTGTGTCTATGCAATTGTGTGTACACACACAAGGAGAAAAGGGGCGGGCAGTACGTCACCACCACCAAACACACCAAGCCATCACATTAATCCCCTGCCGCTTATTACAGCCAAAGCTCATTTCTCAACCTGCCCGCCCACCACCCCTTACACACACACACACACACACACACACCCTGCCATTGTTTGGGGGAGAAAGCCAAGCACTCCCAAAAGCCTCTTTCTCTCCACCCCCTCGCCCCCGTGCTATTCGGGTTGCCTGGCCCCCTCCACCCCGGCACGCTCCCCAGGGACCCCCACGACACGCACCCCTCGCTCCCCAGCGACAGTGAGCCAATGCTGGGTCTCACTCCTCTCCTTCCCCCCCTCCCTCCAGCACTCTGAGCTAGAGGCTTTGTGGGATGCAGCGAGTGTTCCCTAAACCCTCCCCACAGCACCCTCCTCCCTGAAGCCTCAGCCAGAAATGGAGATCCAAGCTCCTCATCATTATTGATGTCGGAGGCAGAAAATGTGGATGTTTAAAATTCGATCCTCATTTGAACTTCTACGTCTATTGAGAAGCCAGAACAAAATGGAGATCCAAGATCTCCAAGTCTATCAATTTGAAGAACAATTTTAAAAAAGTGAACGCTCACAATTACAATTCTTGTCATACTCAGCCTCTTAAGAGAAAGTTGAGCTTTGAAGACAGCTGCTGTCTGACAACACAGAGCTGTTCTCTACCGGCTGCAGTATTACAGTGTGTGGATGGATTTTGGGGTGTGCTTAATGTACCGTGTATCACTGCAGTGTTGTGTAAGCCTGTAAGGCTAGATTTTGGGTGTGTGATGTACTGTGCGTGCGTGTGTGTGTGTATGTGTGTGAGAGAGATATAGTGTGTATTGCTGTAGGCGTATGGTAACTGCAGTGGGTGCTGTGTAAGGCTGTGAGACTGGTAAGCACAGCCTTGTGGTATATAGGTGGCGCGTGGTGAGATTTAATAGCTAAATTGCGGCAGGGCTTTAATGACTAAATCGATGGTGGCGGAGTGGAACAGCCAAAGCGCCTGGATGGCACAGGCACAAAGGTAGTGCCCCCCTCGCGCTATCTGCACACACACACACACACACACACCGACACACACACACACAATATTCTTAACTCATCCCCTGCCCACGTGTCCCCTCCATCAAAAGGCGCACGTACACCAGAAATTACTGCCTAAACTCATAAAGAGAGTACCCCCACTCTCTGCACACACACACACACACACACACACACACACACACACACACACATGCACACCTCATGTGCACACACACACCTCTTTCCCCTTGGGTTCCACCACCATCTCTCCCTCCATCTTTCCCCCCATCTTTCTCTCCATCTCTGCATGAATCATATGAGCGTAAAGCTGTCGCCCACGGCCCCGTTACTCACCCCAGACGAGAGGGATGGGCAGCTAATAGACTCTTAGAAGTGCCACGCGGGGCCAGGAGGGAGTTAACGGTAGCGCGGCTGGACACGCAAACCGTGGCCACACAATGCCACCGACACCACAGTGGAGAGTGGCTATCTCTCTTTCTTTCTCTCTTTCTTTCTCTTTCTCTCTCTCTCTCTGTCTCTCTGTCTCTTTCTCTTACTCTCCCTCACTATATTTTCTAATTTCCTGTCTGTCAGTATGTCTTTGTACACTTTGTTTGCTCTTTGTCTGTCTGTCTGTTAATCTATTGTACATTCTCTTACTGTCTGTTTGTCTATCTATCATTCGTTTGCTTTCTGTCCGTGTGTCCATCTATCTATATATTGCTTGCTCTCCTTCTGTCTGTCTGTCTGTCTGTCTATCTATCGCTTATTCTCTCTGTATCCGTCTGTCCTTTTTTCTATCTTTCTTTGCAGCTCTCACTCTCACAGCTTTCTCCCTCTGTCTCTCATGCTTTCTCTGTCTCTCTCTATCTGTCTCTCCCTGTCTCTCTCTCTCTCCTAGTCGTGAAACTAACCGCACATGTTGCAGCATCCTTTCTAAACCGAGCACCACCCCGATGCTGCTGCTACCGCAGCCAGTACCTAACCAGAGGGAGGCAGCCTGTGGCACTGCCATGTGCTCAACTTTTAGCACTGCGGTACATCTCTAGTAATACATCTCTAATAAGGCGGGCTGGGGATCACTAATGGCTGCTGCACTATGCTGTGGTTACAAGTCTACAACATGTAAACACCATTACCATCATCGCAATCATTCATGCCGTTAATATTTATAGTGGGCTCATGTTTCTTTAAAAGCACGTAACTGTAAAAAGGCTTGAAAAGCAAATGCATCTCGTAACGGGAGACGGCAGAAGAATTGGTCTGCATTATTAGGTTTTAGTCGGTGCGTTTATTGTGGTGGGCGGGAAGTGATGTGATGTGGTAACAGGTGACGGAGGAAGGAGGATGCGTTGAGAGCTCTGCCTTTGTCGGATGTGCGTGTGTGTGTGTGTTAGAGCTCTCTCCTTGTCGGATGCGTTTGTGTGTGTGTGTGTGTGAGAGAGAGAGAGAGAGAGAAAAAGAGTTCTCTTTGTGTGTGTGTGAGAGCTCTCTTCTTGTCTGATGTGCGCGTGCGAGTTCAGCTTCGTGCTGAGACAGACGCCATTCCTCATGCCCAGCCCTGGCCCCGGTCACTTAGATAATTAGAGCTCGCTCATAAATTATGAAACGTGAGGCCATGCTGACGAGGAGCATCAGTCCTCCACTTTCTTTCTCTCTATCCCTGCTTTCTCTCTTTTTCTCTCTCTCTCCCACTCTCTTCCTCTCTCCTTCTCTGCTCGTTTTCTACCGTTCACAGTTGGGTTACTGCGCCACGAGCAACTCAGACAGATCACTCACTGTGATTGGGCGTTGAGAGCAGGAGAGGAAAGAAGCGAGTGCTGTGATTGGCTCAGCTAGACGAGAATGAGCTTCTGGGATTGGTCAGGGTAGGGAATGTTTTCAAGTCTCACTCTGAAAGGAAAGGAAGGGGTGCAAAACAGAGGCTGAGAGGGAGAGATAACGGATGACATCCATGAAAAGGCAGGATGGAGGAGGAGGAGGATGGAGGATGAAGTGTAAGACTGAAAGGGAACAAATTGAAATGAAGGGGAAGAAAAGAGTACTGGAGGAGGGGAGTTTTGGATGTGAGAAAAAAAAGAGAGAGAAAGAGACAGAGAGAGGGATGGAGAAAGAGAGAAATACCCATAAAGTGTGAGAGACAGAGGGAGAGATGGAGAAAGGGAGAAATACTGAAAGAGTGTGCAAGATAGAGAGAGGGATTTGGAGAAGGACGGAGTAGAGAGGCATTCCACACCCACGCAGCATTACGCAGCTTTACAGAGAGTCCACACACACACACAAACACACACACACATGCGCACACGCACAAACACACACACAGTCACCGTGGGAGAGAGCTCACTGCGGCATTGACAGTACAGAGATGTTTTTTTCTCCTCTTTTCCTGTTGAAGGAGGAAAACACTGGAGGGCTTTTTCATGCTTTCAAATGAACTGCAGGGGAGCAGTGTGCTGCGTATGCACTAGCCCACCACCCCTAATCACAGCTTTTCATTTCATTCTACCAAATTAGAGGGGAGCCAAAGTTTGCAAATTATGCCAACATTTCAACAATAATGTCTTTGACTGCGGCATGTTTATGTCATTTCTGCTACATCAAATATATTTTACTTTTGCCACACATGTTGCTAATGCTAACATCTACTGTACCTAGCCTGAGCTCCAGGAACATACATATTGATGGATGGGTACGAACGACAAGCCCCCAAACAGATGCGTAGATGTCTGGACCGAACTCTCTTGGTAGCAGATGTGGAGCTTATTCATGGCTGATGCAACCACACACATACACACACACACACACACACACACACACACACACACACACACACACGCGTGTGTGCACAACAATGACAAGTTTCCAGCTTGTGCCCTGATCCTACAACTCAGACTCATTAATTACAGCAAGAGAACCGATGATGCGTCCTCCGGCAGAGGCTGATTGAATATCTCGTTTATCAGGAGAGAGCGCGCTGCACCTGACTAGTCTGGCAGATTGAGTAGAGACGGCTGATGGTGCACCTGACTAACGGGCCAGATTGAGTGGAGATGTTGGCCCGTGGTGGTGAGGGGAGTGGCAATGAGGTTGGAGGGGCTCCAATGAAAAGGTGAAGTAATCTCATTGGTGGTGGGGGGGTCGGGTGTGGGGGTGGGAAGGGGGGTGGGGGTGGGGGGGTCAGTGAAGCACCAGAGCAGAACCCCACTGCTTTCTATTCAGCAGGAACAAACGTGTGTGACAGGTGAAGGTGACCAGGGGAGTTAAACCATCACACACACACACACACAGTCACACAGTCACACACACAGACAGTCACACACAAACATGCCCCCTGCCTGGACTCCTGAGGCTGGTGGTGTTGGCTGTGTGTGTGGGCTGCTGAGCAGATGGAGAGGCCTGGAGATAAGGGCACTCGCACACCTCTCATCCATCAGGGCTACCAACAGTGTCCCTGAGAGGGAGGAGGTGGAGCAGGAGCAGGAGTAGAAGATTAAAGGCAGGGCAGAAGATCCTGGAAAATCGGTTCGAACAAGTACACAATTCAAAAGTTCAAACCACTTTCTTCAGACTTCCCCCACCTCGAAGTCACGCCTCCAGATTTGTGCACAGGGGAGGGAGGAGGGAGAAATGGCAGTTGAGTTTAATAGACATATCACTATTTCATCATTTCGAATGGGACTCTTAAAATAATTGGATGGTGTATTTTCAGCCCTGTCTTTCCCACAGGTGGCTAACATGTTTTATTTTTGTGTTACAGCGTTGAAATAATTGGTTGCCATCAGAGTGTGAAGGGCACATAGTATACAGTGCTGCAGGAAAACATCTCCTACCCTGCCTTTAACTGCTGCTGAAAAGATGATTAAGATTATCTTAGATGTACTGTATGACCATATAAATACCTTGTACTGTATATGCTCATATACCCTTAAGTGTGTGTGAGGCTTTGTCTTTCTTTCTAGGTCTAATTATAGTGATAAATGTTGTGTATGTGTAAATGGTGGACACAAGGTTAAAAGAGCAAACACACTGAGTAGCCTGTGTGTGTGTGTGTGTGTGTGTGTGTGTGTGTGTGTGTGTGTGCCTTTTACCCAGTCGGTGATGTGCCCATGTACAGTCGATATCATCTCCACACCCAGCTCTCTGAAGCTCAGCTCATGGTTTTCCTCTAAAACAATTTCAGTAAAGAGCAGCTCCCAGAATCCTCTCTGCTACTCCCAGTTGTTCAAAATTAGACTCCCCATCTCCACACACGCACACACATACACACACCTCCACAATCCAACATCAATTTTATCTCCTCAGTAATGGACACATCAGGATTCCTATTACACTCTAGCAGATAATTATCCTATTTTGGCCCAGAGCCATGTGGATGTATTGTTCAACATCATAGCCTGTCATCATAGCCAGATGAATAGTCAAAGCTTACATTGTACACAGACAGGCTAAGAGACACTAATTGACAATTTATAGTAGTTAGTAGGGCACAACCTACCTGAGGCTTGTGGTTAATTTACCAGTTTGTATCTATTGAGTATTTTATGATTAACGATAGACAAACACTGTTATTTTAGTTGACATTGCGTATGCAGATTTGTCTTAAATATGTGATGGTTAAATTCCTAAATATTATAAGTATGAGACATAATGATTTATCTTCACCTAATTGGAGTTGTTTTAAGTTGATTTGTTTGTTGTATTTGTTTCATAATTGACATTAGACATAGACCGTTATCTTGTAGTGATACTATTACCATTATGTACAATGAGCTGACAGGTAGACTGCTTCCTTGTAAGACCTACTGTATAGCATAACCAAATAATTAAGAATATCAAGATCTTATGCTGTTCACTTGTTCACATTCCTTGAAGATGATGATACACTTGGCAACTTTACTAACAGGTCATCTAGTCTAGGCTCTTTATTAGGCAACTTATTTTTTTCAGGAAGACTTAGATCAGCAGTGTACAACTTTTTGTGATCATCCAATCTAAAAATTAAGGGCCAATCCTATTGTTGCCTGGCAACATTGCTCAAAAAGCTGGTCTGTGTATCATCACCTTCCGAATCACAAGCATCTAGTCAGTGTGCAACTTTACAATGGAGTCTGAATCTTCTGAGTCTGCAGACTCTGCAGCACTCTGAATTAGAGTGAGACACCTACGCAGTGAGGTTAGCTCAGGAGAGCCCTGTAGGAGTGAGAGTGCTGAACTCCATGACTATCTGAGCTTTGTGGAGACAATAATGCTGCTTCTGCTGCTGCTACCACTGCAGTAATGGCTTCCTCTGGTGCCCAGATGAGCCTCTGTGGGGACCCACAGGTGTGTGTGTGTGTGTGTGTGTGTGTGTGTGTGACTGACCTGCTCTCCTTGTTATAGAGTGGCCCTGTCAAAGCAGGGTGCCAGTTATCTAATGAGACCAGCTTTGTTACACAAGTGCGCTTGCGCACATGTACGCACACATACACACCCCAACATACACACACACACACACACACACACACACACACACAAACACATACATGTTGTGCACAGACCTTGTTTTTGACTTACAGCTTCTTTGTCGTGCACTTGGGAGGGTCATTGTGGACGAGTGTGCCCTTGGTCGCTCTACAGTTTGTATTGATTTATTGAATAATGAATTGATTGATCATTTTATGTTGATATTGGCTTGATTTAATAGCTTGACCAGATGCTCTATTGACAGATTACATAGCTTCCCCTTTAACCAATGGAACTACATAGATTGCTTGGTGTTTTCAAACAAGAACAAAAAAATAGCCCACCATTTAAAACTGGTTTTATATTCCAGAAATCAAGTACTACAGTTGTGTACTGCAGTGTATTCTTGCTCGGTCGTTAGATACAACACATTTGACTGGTGTCTGCTAATATTTACTACTGTATAGTAGGTAGGGGAGTGATTCGGTGCTGTTTGTCTCTTTCTCAGTATGCCGGTGTGACTGTGTTCTGTTTGTCATTTGCCAGGCCCCTAATACCTGGAGATAGTTGTTTACCCTGAGCTGAGTATTTCAGTAAGTGAAATCGATCTGCCACCGGGACACTGAGGTCATGGGTGCTTTTAGAGCAGAGCCCATCAAAGGCCGTGGAGATTTCCTGAAGGTCTGCATCACACACTTACACACACACACACACACACACACACACACACACACACACACACACAAATGCATAAGCATGCACACACACACCCCTGCCCCACACACACATACATGCATGCACATACACACACAAACATACAGACATGCATGCATATATGTATTAAAAATGCAGGTAAAAAAGAACAAGCATAAAGAATACAGTTCAAAATGAATAATCAGACCAACACATAAAATCAAATGCATGCACACACATATACACCACATGAAGGACAGACTGAGCCTGAGAGTCATAAGCGCATACTTGGGCAGACAGGGGCAGCTGTACTGCTGTGACATACGTTGGCAAGCGTGGTGGGTGCTGGGGCATCATGTGGCAGTGCTGGGCAAACGGGCAAAGCAGCGGGCAGCAGCAGGCACTGGCCAATCAATGCCCAGAGGGGGGTGTGTGTGAGTGTGTATGTGCATGTATGTGTCTGTTTGTATGTGTGTGTGTGTGTGTGTGTGTGTCTTTGATGTGTGTGTATATATATATGTGTGTGTGTGTGTGTGTGTGTGTGTGCACGTGTGTGTGTTTATGTCTATGTGCATGCGTGATGTGTGTGTATATGTGTGTGTGTGTGTGTGTGTATGTGTGTGTGTGTGTGTGCATGTGTATGCAATGGGTAGGTGGAAGTGTGTGTCCGGGGGGGACACTGGGGGATTTGGACCGTGACGGCTCCATCTGTAGGGGCTGCCAGGGAACAAAGTGAGGTCCGCCTGAATCCCCTGCTTTTTTATTCATGATTTATTAATCCACACATGTATAAACAAACAACCATGGACTCTCCACAGCTTTGTTACTTTCTTTCTTTCTTACTGTTGTTCTCTCTCTTCCGTTTTTTCTTCCATTTGTCATTTTCTGATGACACAAACTGAAATCAGAGAGAGAGAGAGACAGAGAGAGAGAAAGAGAAAGAGAGTGTGTATGTGTGTGTGTGTCTCTGTTTGTGTCTGTGCATGTGTATGTGTATGTGTGTGTGAGTGTGTATTTGGTGGGTGTTGGAGGTATAGGCATGATCAATAAAGCATTAGTTCAGCTCGTTTGGTTGTAATTAGTGTTCACAGACCAAAAAAGAAGCTTTCCAGCTTAAGGCTCTCCAAGACGCCTTGTTCCCCCACCCCTCTGTTAAAACCGACTTTGGCATCAGACGTCAGCATATCTTAAAACAGAACTCCATTCTCATGTTCTCCACAGGAGAAGCAGGTGCATGCTGTAGCCAATTAGTCATCTGCATTAACATGCGCTCGAATGTCTAATGCCCAGGCCATAATAATAAACACACAACATCAGAGAGAAGAGGGGTGCAGCCCCTTAGGTGATAGGTGCCATTAATAATGCCCCATAATAATATCATCCCTAGTCTGTGGCTCAGCCCCATCCCAAAGACAGATTACCATAATCAGTAAGCAGAGGGAGCGTCCCATTCTTTGTGTTATCTCCCAGAGAAAGGCCCACGCAACATATGCATGCAGTGGAGAGATATTACTCCTCCTCACTATGCTTTTGTTTAGCAGTGAGTGTGTTCCCTGTTTGGGGGGATGGTCAGGTTTGGGGAGGGGGTACCAGTTATTCGAAGTGGTAATACGGTTTTGGGGGGGGGGCTGAGCTAAGTGGTAATAGGGTTCAGGGAGGGCTGGGCTGGTTTGGGGGTGGTAGTGGGGCTTTTGGGGGTCACTGTTAGGGGCTGTTAATGGGGTTTGGTGGCAAGGTGGGAAGGGGAGGGGGATTGTCATTTCAGGGGCCTGGTATTGCAGCATTGGGATTGATTTGTGGAGGGTGTTATTGGGGTTTAGGGTGGACAAGTAGGTGAGGTAGACAGGCGGAACATTCTGCATCTTTCTCATCGTCCCTCTCCTATGTTGTTCCAGACACAGTTCCAGAGTTGTCCCCCTCTCCATTAAGAGCTTCCTCAGGTTTTAGTCTGGTTCCTCTCAGCACTGTGTGTGCAGATAAGCAGCGAATGCAATGAAATGTGTAATTGAAAATGCTAATTCACTAAGGGACCCCATTACAGCCTCCCACGGGAAGGATGGACATTTGGTCTGAGCGACTCAGAATACATTAACACGTGAAGGAAAAGGGAGGGTGTCCTTGTTATAATGGGGGACCACCTCGTAACATCACATCCAAAGACTGTTTACCCATTAATAGATGGACTTTAATGGCAAAATTACGGGCTTGAGAACCCTTGTTGCATATTCATGAGGCAGCCTGTTAGTGCCTGTTGGTGTCTTGTGCCAGACTTGTGGAGCAGAGCGTTGCCAAGTCTCGTCATATCGCCGTGGCGACCCATGGACTGTCCCGTCTCCGTGGAGACGGCAGATTGATGGGAGCCTAGGAAGATAGCCATATCTTTTAAAGCCAAACGTCTCCTGCTCGTTAATCCAGAACAAAGTTCTAGAGATCTGGGGAATCCAGCCACTGCCGGGCTGGGCTGGGTGTATCCCATAATAAGTCACAGCACCAGAGTAACAGCGGGTGGCTTTTTTACAGCATGACCCATGAGGTCGTAAACACAGGATGTGTTCAATAACCATCCACTTGCTAATATTTTTTTTTTTTGGTTGATAGCAATTAGAAGGCCAGTCATCAATCATGTCAGGATTTTTTGAAAAAACAAAAAGCACTGCTGTGCCATATGTGTCCATAACTGCCACTTCCTCTCCCTTTGTGTCTGCTCGGGCTCCAGGAAGTAGAGCATGTGGTGACGAGACATGTCTCTGCCTGCCTCTGTTTGCAGTACCAAAAGATGGGCTTGTTCTAGAAGTTTCCCTCATCATACACAGATGTCTGTTGTCATTGAGGGCTTAGTGGAGCTAAACATTAAAGACAGCTTATATCCCCAGACAGGGATCATGGACAACCCTAAAAGTAAATGTTGCTGCCAGACATTTGATGACGTATGACAACTCCGGTGCCAAGTGAACTATGAACAGAGCTCTCAGGCTGTGTGATGTCTGTGATACTAGTCTGTAACAGATGCAGCCTTTACACAGTATGGCAACCTTTGTGCTTCCTGTGTGAGACCACAGCATTTGCCAGGTGGTCGTAGGGGGCTCATAGGAGGCAGAATAGTTGCCTGGGTCACTCAAAGGTGGTGCCCAGGAGCACAAGCAGGGCCGTGGGGGCAGAATGGAGACATAGTGGTTGCCCAGTGGTTGCCAGGTAATAGATCTCTGAGTGTTCTATTGTTCAAAGGTTGCTATCTTGGGATCTTGCAAGACTACGGCAGAGGAGGCTGCCTTACAGCACTGATGTTGACTGTATGGCTAGACATTTCTTTTCATCCTACAGGGTACAGAGACATCTGCAATACCAGCTTATGTAGTCTAGTAGTCATGTAGTGTAGCATAAGAGGCTGTTATTCAATCTGATCTAGACTGTATGAGTGGAATTTTCTATGTATCCTACAAAGTACAGAGACATCTGCAATGCTAGTTTATGTAGACTACGGCTTAAGAGGATGTTATACAGTGCAGCACTGATGCAGGCTGTGTGGATGGACTTTTCCATGCATCTTACAGGATATGGGAAGAAACTGTCTGATCAGCTACGGAGGCACTTATGTGTAATAATGTAGGTCTCCAAGGGTCAGGAGGGAGAGAGAAAGTGGTGATTCAGTATGATTAAGTGTGTGAGTATTACCCCGGTACTGAGTCATTACAGGCAGCTGTAAGTACAGTAACTGAATTCATGAAAAAGGATTTAAAATTTTAAATGGGTGATTACTTAGAATTAAAAAATAAGGGGATGAGTCATGATAGATAGAGCAGCGTAAAGCCTTGAAATATTTGCATACCATATGGGGAACTGCAGGAGAAGGCTGTATGGAGTACTCCGTTTGCCAATACTCAGCTTACTCAGAGTACTCAGTGTTTGATGGGGTCAGACAGTGGGTGGAGCAGGTGCTGAGGCATATGGAACTAGAGAAATAGGGAGGGGTATGCTTGGGTCGCTCCTCTCCTCTCCTTTCCTCTCCTCTTTGCCTCCCTTCTCTTCTCCTCTCCTCTCCCCTCCATTTCGCATCCCTTCTCCTCTTCTCCCCATTTCTCCTCCCTTCTCCTCCCCTCTTCTCCTCTCTTTTTTCCACTCTCCTCTCTCTTTTCACTCTCCGTTCTTCTCCTCTCCTCACCTCTGCTCTCTTCTCCACATCCCCAGAGCTCATCCACGCCTAATCAATCCTGACAGGCATGAGTGTGTGTATGTGTGTGTGTGTATGTGTGTGTGTTTGTGTAGGTGGGATGAGGGGGATTTGGGCTCATGAATAAGTTAGAGCCATCCAAGTGCACCACACACCCCTTTTTTAACATGCGTACTTACACACACACACACACACACACACACTCACACATATATACTACACATATGCAGACCCACACAGTCAATGTATAGGAAATGAACTGATTGCTAGCAGTTTATAGGCAAGACAATATGTTGGCTACTTTACTGTGTATCACACACACACACACACACACACACACACACACAGTTCAAGCCAGTGTTTTCCATTGACCATCCTAAGCCCACTTGTACAGTGGTGAAATTCTGAGGGCTCACCATCTGCAAGGCGGGATGGTGAAGAGAAGCTTCATGAATAAGTTAGTGATGGTGAAGTGCACGTCTCCCTCTTCTTTCCCCCTCTCTCCTCTCTCTTCTTTTCTGTTCTCTTCTCAACCTTCTTTCTCCATTTAGGCTAGAACACAAAAGTAAGGCAGGCTAGCAGGACACCCATTGTTAGCCACTGGCATGTACCATAGGTCTGTATGCATATTTTAGCTTAGCTGTATGTATAATTTAGCTTAGCTTAGCTGGCTAAGTATACATGTTTGTCATCAGCGCTATAAGTATGTTTAATTCTGCACAGGGATTGTGTAGTACTTGTTTTGTAGTGCTATTTAATCCATACAGTAACTGTGTTTGTTTTCAAATTGGGATTTTGTAGCTTAGTTTGGTACATGCTTTTTGATTTAGAAGGATTTTTTTTTAAGGCACGGGGTGAGATGTAGAGGGTGTATTTTATTTCGTACATGGAACTTGGTGCACGCTGTAAAAAGACAAGAGTTTATTGTGAAGTCTACTGACACACACACACAGACACACACAAGTACACAGAAAAACACACACACACACAAACACACACACACACACACACACACACACACACCTACGCCTTACTTACTAACACATCCACATCCATGATAAAACACTGAACTTACACACTACACTTCATCACACTTACAGAACACTTCGCTTCAGTGCACCACAACACAACTCAGTACAGCCCAGTCCAGTCCAGCCCAGCCGGGCAGAACTCATTACAGCAGGCCGCTGCCTCTGCTGGTGTCCGTGTGAAAGAGCTGACTCATAGAGCGTGGCGCAAAAAAAGTGGGTTGTTTTTCTGGGCTCGGTGCACTCAGTGTTCACTTCCCATGAGGTGGGTGTGAGCTCAGATCTAGGCCACTCCATCATCTCTTTGTGGAATGGGCAGGTATGTGTGTGTGTGTGTGTGTATGTGTCTTTGGCTGAAATGTTTCATAAGGCTCGTGTGGGTCTAGTTGTGTGTGTGTGTGTGTGTGTGTGTGTGTGTGTGTGTGTGTGTGTGTGTGTGTGTGTGTGTGTGTGTGTGTGTGCATGTACTGTATGTGTGTGTTTTGGCTAGAAGGTTTCATAACCTCTTGTATGGGTCTAGGTGTGTGTGTGTGTGAATGTATGTGTGTGTGCACACGCATGTGTATGTGAATGTGTATGTGTTTGCTTGTTTGGATGTTAAGTGTGCTGGTAGGCCCAATATTGTTGTCCCAGTCATAACACAGTGCATAGTGGCCCAGTAAAGCGAGACAGTTGAGGACAGGCGGGTCAGCAGACTGGCCAGAGCAGACTGCAGGAATAAGGGAGGCAGACACAGGAGGCACAGGGGGGTTGAGATGTAGGTAAAGGACAGAAAGACAAGCTTTGGGGGGGTGACAGGACTGACAGAGAAACAAGATGGATCAAAAAAGACATCACATATAGGGCTGGAAATAAAAAATAAATAATTGATTATTATTATTTAAAATCATATCAAATCATATCAGATCAAGACTCCTATCATATCGTGACCTTGTGTATCGGAATCGTATGGATTCATGAAATCCGTTTAAATACCCAGCCCTAATCAAATATATACTTAGAATTACATTGAGGGGTACACCATACTGAGGAGTACGGTATCCCCCCAACAAAGGCCCAGTACCCCACTCCCCCCAAAGAGACAAAAATAGCAGGGTTGGGGGGTACTGACATTATAATCTGATTACTGTAAAACTTAGAATATAGTACCCCCCATACCAGGTAGTACCCCCAAATTATGGAGAGGTAATTCACACTCTGAGTACATCCTGTATGCACCAGTCAAACACAGTGATGTTGACAGGTGTAGGTACACCTTGGGGTTGAAAAAATGTGAGCCAAGTAGAAGCAAAGACAAGACCACACATAGATATGATTGTCAGAAAGACAGGACACAACATTTAAGATATATGAGCATAGCCAAAGAGAGAGAGAGAGAGAGAGAGAGAGAGGGAGAGAGAGGCAGAGACAGAGCTGAAAAGAAACTGACAAGCATTACAGACAAGAAAACAGGACAGACAAGAAAGTGTTATAGCAAAAAAAAAAATAGCAGAACAGGCAAAATGGCACAATGACAGAGGACAGAATGATCCATGTATATAATTATAATTATATATATATAATGTCAGTTAGAGACAGAAACAGACAGACAGACAGACAGACAGACAGACAGACAGAGTCAGACAGGCAGACAGACAGAGGTGTCGGGACAGACAGAGTCAGACAGACAGACAGTTGTGGGGACAGACAGAGTCAGACAGACAGACAGAGGTGTGGGGACAGACAGAGTCAGAGTCAGGCAGACAGAGGGACGGTGTGGGGACAACGTAAGGGCACAGCCTGCAGCAGGAGTCTGGAGCAGAAGCCTCAGGAGAGCTACGGGCAGCCCCAGCTCCAGATGCTCCTCCTGTGCCTCTATCACACACACACACACACACACACACACACACACCACATTCAAGCGACATACACACACATACATACTCCCACACAGACTGCCGGTAGCATCTGTCCTCCACACACTTTCTCTCCTTCTGTCACACTCTCTCTATCCCTTTCTCCTTTTCACTCACTCCTGCACTTGTCTCTACCTCTTTCTCGCTTTTACTTTCCCTTTCCCTTTTCCCTTTGCTCTTACAGTTTCTTTCTCTCTCCCTCCCCCTACTCCTTCTTTTTCTTTTTCGCTCTCCCTTCCATTAGGTCTTACCCTCTTTCTCACCTGCTCTCTCATAGCTTTATCTTCTCACTATCCCGTTCTCTTCAGCTCTCTGCAGCCCTCTTTTGTTTTTCACATGATCCCACATGAGACATGATCCCACATGAGATCTCTCTCTCGCTCTCTCTCTCTTCCTGTCTTTTTTCTTTCCCCTTTGTGAGGATTCTCTATGTGTGTGTGTGTGTGTGTGTGTCCCCTTGTGTGTGTGTGTGTGTGTGTGTGCGTGTGTGTGTGTGTGTGTGTGTGTGTGTGTGTATGCATCTCCCCTTGTGTGTGTGTGTGTGTGTGTGTGTGTGTGTGTGTGTGTGTTTGTGTGTGTGTGTGTTTGTCCGCTTCTGTTTCTGTGTGTGTGTGTGTGTGCGACAGTAAGATGGATGGACGGATGATGCAGATGTGTGTGTTATTCATAGGCAGCTCTGCCAAGCTGACATTTGTTTACTACAGGGACATCCAGGCAGAACTGGGCCATATGAGGACTCTGCTCCGTGTAGGAAGTCTGGGCCAAATGAACTGCACTCCTCTGTGTTAGCTGGGCTGCTGATTTCATTTCATTTACCGCAGAAAAGGGCATCGGTGTGCTCTCCACCAGCTGCTGTTCCGTATTGTGTTCTGTATTGTGGCGTGTGTGTGTGTGTGTGTGTGTGTGTGTGTGTGTCTGTGTGTGTACATGTGTGTGTATGTGTGCGGACTTATGCAAGCTTATATATTTCTGTCTGCTGCAGTGTGTGTGTGTGTGTGTGTGTTCATGGATGTCCGTGTGTGAGTGTGTGAGTATGTGTGCATGTGCAGTGTGTGTGTGTGTGTGTGTGTGTGTGTGTGTGTGTGTGTGTGTGTGTGTGTGTGTGAGTGCTATAATATCTGCCTCTGCCTGAGTTAGCTACTGATATCACTGCCTCCACCCACACAGATACCAGCAGCACTAGAGACACAATCACACCGCCACTGACCAATCACAG
>CM059287.1:20877323-20907323 GCA_030347295.1 Setipinna tenuifilis | reverse complement strand
GCTTTGCCTTGTGTCGGTCATGATTTTTAGATGCTAGGTTGGGGGAACTAAAAGCATACTGCAAGAACTGGGACCAAAACTTTTCGGTAGATTGATGTCTGTTGTCTTTTGTGTTTTGCTGTATAAACTGTCTATTTAGTTTTTTCGCTTACTGCTGACATGATCGTTTTTTGCCATCTCCACTTCAGCCCGTGTTACAGTTTCTATTCGACTGAAATATGATCGTGTGACACAATGATTCCTTTAAATGTTAATATCAGGAATAATGATGTAGCGCTTTTCCCAAAGACCGAAATACTTCAAATTGATGTTGCAGGACATTTCAAAACATTTGGATCTGGGCTCTGTGCTATGCGGAAAGCCATAAAACCGAGACCAAACAGGATATTAGTCAGATGATGAATGACCCAGAGGATGGATTTGATTCATTAAAGCTTGGCTGAAGACGGTCAGTCAGGATCTGCTGAGGATGCACCTCAAAACATCAGAGATAGTCCAGAGAAAATAGTTGAGACAGCGTTTGAGAAAAATGAACTGTGAGTGTGGAATTCTGCCTTTTTTTACGGCAAATAATTTAGCAACCATCCCCAGTGGCCTACTGTAGCATGTCCTAGTGAAAACATGAGTCAAACGGAATGTGAAACATCAGCCTGAAAGAGGAGCTTTTACTTTTCATTTGGCCTTTTAGTTTGATCCCTCCTCCCTGCGTGTTCGTCCTTTCCACAGAAATGACTGGAGTTCATTTTATCAGGCATGTTTTTGGCTTCAAAAATATGTAAAGATTTCATTTCATTAGATTAATCACAACATTTTGTGTTGCCATCCTAGCAAATGTAAGCACATGGTAACTAGCATACTGTTTAGCTCCTTACTGTGTTGTTGAGTGATCCCTCTCTACTGTTCTACAACATCAGAGTCTTCTCTTGTTCCACTTTTGAGGCTTATACACCCCCCCCCCCCACACACACACACACACATCACCCCACTCCCCCCACCCCCCTTTGCTGCTGACTGGGTTTGTTGCCATGGCAGCAGGACATTTCCAAGGAGGTGGGGGAAAGGGAAGGGATGGCTGGTGACTGACAAGCTATTTCCCACTTCTTTCCATGCACTGTTCAGATGTTTGCAAAGAGTTTTGAGAGGCTTGTATTTGTATTTATGTAATAATGGATGTAATGAGTAATGAGACTAGGCTTCACTGTATTACCCTGTGTGATGAACTCCCATTAATGTATATAAAATTTGTCTCAAGTGAAGACACTATTGATGAAAAATGGTGATGTTAAGCCTCCTTCTGAACTAAGCCATTGATGGGCAACTTGTATTCAGAAGCTACAGTCTACCACATATTTCCAGTTACCTGCTTTTACCTGTATACTTAATACAAAGGATATCAGTAATAATAAATCTATCTGGCTAAAGAGTTGGTGTTTTTGGAATCAGTTGATTTTGTAAAAGGCTGGAGCAAATATGTGGTCCTCCATTGTAGATGCTAAAGGCAAGTTGCCCATCACTATCCGCCAAAAATGATTCTGAAGTAGCCAACTCCTGAGTGTTTTAATAAATGACTGCTCTTGGAGACAAGATTGGTCCAAATAGAACTTCCATTAACTTAACATTTCTGTCTATTGGAGACAGCAGATGAAGGCCAGTGTTACTGAAGGATCCCTGGGTGCCTGTAGGAACCACTTGTTGTAGTTCTTCACAAGAACTTAATAACTACATGTTCATGCAATGTTTGCATATGTGAAATGTGCGTGTTGTACTGGAGTAAGCTTTTCTGTGTCACCCTGTGTCATGGATACCCATAACCTCAAAATCTTTCTACATCCACAACACACACCAACACCGTTTAATAATAGATGGCCAGCACACCATCCAGTAGGATTCGACTGGAGGATGATGACTGTATGCTGGGTGTCATGAGCTATTCTGATATGATTGGTGAAGACTGATTCTCAAACTTTTTTCTATCATTCCCTACTTTAGAGTATAGGGAATTTTTAAGCTAATTTTTAATCATTTCTACACATGGAATCCACATTACATTTTCCTTCCACTCACCTGTATCTAATCTGATTGGTTTACAGTAATAATCATGTAAGCCAGTGAATGACTTTGCTGATGCATAGCTATTTTGTTTTCAGTGTAGGGTTCTGTCGACAAAAGATATTACAGACAAGATAGACATAAAAAGACACATTTCCTCCTGTTTATCACCCCATACCTGTCATGTCTCCATTCCCCACTAGTGGGGATCCGCTTTACACTTTGCGAAGCAATGGTATAAAAGAAGTGAATGTAGGATGTGGCGGTGCTGTGTTTGTGTATTGACGGCTTTCTGTAGGGTTTAAAGCAGCACAGTGGGCTCAGCTGGCTGAGGTCAGTCCAGACAGGAAATGGCTGTCCACCATTTTCAAAAAGCCTAAGTGAGTTACAGTGGGCCACATTGATTCAATTAATTAGACTGGCAACTGTTGGGACCTCACTGTATGTGTGTGTGTGTGTGTGTGTGTGTGTGCGTGCAGAAGAAACTGCATTTGAGAGTGAGGTTCTGTGTATGTGTGTTTGTGTGTATATGTGTGTATGAGAGGAAAAGATATTGTGTGTGTGTGTGTGTGTGCAGAAGAGAAACTGTTTAAGAGAGAGGTTGTGTGTGTGTGTGTGTGTGTGTGTGTGTGTGTGTGTGTGTGTGTGTGGGTGGGCGGGTGAGCATTCATCAGAGTGCTGTGGCTTTTACAGTACATTTCCCGATGCAGACAGGCTGTTAAACAGAGACAGACTTTGGCCGGCCAGCCAGGCAGCCAGCAGCAGGACCACTTCCACCAGCTCTCCACTGAACTGAGCTTTCTCCCATTCTCTGGGACCCCCCCCCCCCCACCCCACCCCACCCCACCCAGACCTCCCCTTACCACCCCCCGCCAGCCAGCCATCCAGCCTCCCGATGCCCAGGGAAACGCCAACCAAATCCCTCTCAGCCAGGCTGGCGGTTGGTCACCCGTCCCAGAGGCACGGCTCATTGGCTGTCCACACAGGCGTCCGGTAGGGGCATGCCTGGCAGGCGGCGGGCGCCGTATTGTGGGTGCAGACAAAGGCGGGGCGGGCGGCGATAAGTTTGGGTTGGCGGGCCGAATAGGTCGGTTTGGATGCTGTTCGCTACTGGACTCTACTCGGTATCCTCATCCAGTCTTGCTTTTTGCCTCGCCTGTGGACAGACAGACAAACGGATGGATGGATAGACGGACACTATTTCTCTACTTCTCTACTTTAGTTTGTTCACTATATCCTCGCCTCATCTTGTATCAGCCTTACCTGTGGACAGACAGACAGACAGACTGACGGACCAACGGACACTGTTTGCTTCTCTTCATTAGCCTATTTACTGTCCTTCTCTTGTCTTGCCTCGCCTGTAGTAAGACAAACGGACACACAGATAGACAGACGGAGGGATTACAACTGGACAGCCTGGACTGTGTTGGTTGTATTGGGCAGTTAGGGCCATGACTGGGGGCCTGTGTCCACAGCATACCAGTGACAGCAGCAGCAGTAGTAGCAGTAGCAGCAGGAGCATCTGATTCTACACAGCTATTTCTGTCCCCTCTCCAACCTCTACCCTCCCCTAGACCTCCACCCTACCCCACCCCACATATCCACCCCATCCACCCACCCTCACACCCTCTATCCCCCATCTCCACCTATTTCATATCCCTACACACCACCACCAGAGCCCCCCTTACGACCCCCACCGACCCTCACCCTCTCTACTCTCCCACCCTCCACTCCTCCCCACCCCCTACTCCTCCAGCAGCAGCCAGCCTCCCATATCATGATGACACTGCACTAGGAGATTGCCTAGTGCCTACAAACATGGTAAGTGTGAGAGAGGAGAGAGAGAGAGGGAGAAAGAGAGAGGGAGAGATCTCCCCTGTGCAGCTATGCGGCGGTGCAGGCAGCTGTGAGCCTCAGAAGGTGGTGGTGGGGGTGGGGGTGGGGGTGTGTGTGTTGAGGCGAGGGGGGGTGTGGTGGAGGTAGAGTGTGGGTGTGTGAGCTGGGGGGTCGAGTGTCCTGAGTTGGTGTTGTTGACGGGACACTGTAAGGTTGGTGTGTGTGTGAGAGATAGAGTTTGTGTGTGTGTGTGTGTGTGTGTGTGTGTGTGTGTGTGTGTGTGTGTGTGTGGAGTGGTATGGATGCCTCTGTGTGTGTGTGTGTGTGTGTGTACTGGGGAGGGAGGTAGAGTGGGGGGTGGTGGTGGTGGCGGTGGCAGAGGTGGCTGGTGCTATAGCTGACTTAGTGCCGGAGTGTGAGTGTGTGTGAGTGTGAGTGTGTGTGTGTGTGTGCCACAGGACTGAACGAGGGATCATCCTGCCGCTCTTTTTTTAGTTGGGTCCGGCACAGAGGAGACAAACACACTCTCTCACACACTCACAGGAGACACAGAGCTCCCAGTTATAAGTGATCACTACCGGAACTGTTGTTTGCGAGCAGTTTTTTTTCTCTCTCTCTCTCTCTCTGTGTCGTCGGGCCGTCCCAGGTAGTATTTTTAGGGTTGACATAATGCCCCTCGGCTTTGCCGAGGTCCCGGCAGTAGCTTAATTGAACACTCGGGTTACAAACTCGCAGGGAAGCTGCAGGGAGGACATGGCCGTGGAAGAGGGAGCAGAGTTCCTAGCGCCAGTAAGTGCTTATTTATTGAAATATCAAAAAATAGACACAGCGCTTATCCCTTTGATGCATCTGGGTAATGCATCTGTAGTGATTGTCTGTGTGTGTAAATATGTGGATGTGAGCAGGGTAAGTGTGCGTGTGTGTGTGTGTGTGTGTGTATGTGTGTAGTTGTTCTCATGGGATGTCCTGTTTGGGACGATTGATGTGGAGGGCACAAGTGATTTTTTTTTTTTGTTTTACGATCAGGCAGTTTGATTACTCGCTGTGTGTATGTATGTTTCTGTGTGTGTGTGTGTGAGTGTGTGTGAGAGAGTGTGTGTACACTGCACCACTGTGGTGCATTGTGTGTAACAGGGCTACGTTGATTGCGGAGGGTCCTCTGTCAAGTCTCTGGTAAAGTGCCAGCCGGTAGAAACACACTTGCACATTGTCGTCCCAAATTCTCTTCAACCTTGGGCTGCGTATAAAATACACACACACACACACAAACGCAGTGGCTCAGCTGCTGTGCTGAGAGCTGAGTAGCACAGTCAAGGTTACAGTGGCACAGTGCAGAGACTGCAGGACCAGCTAGCCGGCACAAATGCTAAAAAGTCTAGCAGGGACATTCCAGCTATGTTATCAGTTGGCTACACTGCGTTAGCTGTGAAACTGAGAATGTGTATATCTGGGAGGCAGAGATAGAGAATCTCTGCATGTGTGTGTGTGTGTGTGTGTGTGTGTGTTTCAAAGTGTACTATATGTCAGAGTATGTCATGTGAAAAGTACTCTGTAGAGTAGAAGTGGAATGTTTCCTTCAGAACTGGTCAGAGGAGAGGAAGAGGAGGAGGAGGAGGAGGAGGAAGAGGAGGGGTTGAGGAGGGGGAAGTGAAATGAAGCCCTGACAGTCCTCTCTGTGAAAGCTTTCTTCTTCCTGCCAATAGCAGAGGATGCCATTGGTGACCTTCAAACACATGCTTATGCTCTTCTGTCTTATCTCTCTTTCTGTCTCTGTCACTTTTTCTTTTTGCCTCTCTCTGTCTTTCTGTCTCTGTCTGTCCCTCTTACCTCTATTTCTTTTACTCTCTCACTATCCTTCACCCACACACTTTGATCGTATTTGTTTGTGCCTTTGCACTTCTTACACACTCCAGTGGTACACTGGGGGACTGACGTCTTAATGTTTACCAGCAAGTGCACATGTGCAGAAAAAGGAACTCCCAAGTGTCCTTGTGTTTACTTGCATTAACAGCTGGCTGGAAGCACATCACAAAAACATGCAGATGTTCCACTAACATAAAGCCCACTGGTATTTATAAAAACATACGGTATCTACACATTGTGTGCTTGATGCTCCTGATTATTTATTCCTAATGTATACATCATTTTTTTAACTTCCCTTTCCTTTAACTCGTGCAAAATGTGATTTGGTAATTTTCATAATGCTTATGACTCATGGCAGCTTGGAGTCCCACAGTATTACAGTATTAGGTCAGGTGATACAATCTGTGTGTGTGTGTGTGTGTGTGTGTGTGTGTGTGTGTGTGTGTGTGTGTGTGTGTGTGTGTGTGTGTGTGTGTGTGTGTGTGTGTGTGTGTGTGTGTGTGCGCGTGTGTGTGCATATAAGTGTGTGTGTGTTTGTGTTCTGTGGCCAAACTGTCTTGGAAAACACCTTAATACCCTGGAAAAGTCCAGTGTTCGGGATAGCACAAGCAGCTCAGTCCACCATGCCAGCCCTACAACCAGCCGCACCAGCAGGCTTAGTCAGCACTTCTCCAGCTCCTCACTTAAAGGGACAGCTCACCTCAAAGAAGCAGCCATTATCTCCACTTGCTAACCTACCTCTAGCTACCACCAGTAGCAAAGACTACAATGAACATTAGACAAGGATGTACATCTATGTGTTCACTACCTTTGATGTTGTTAAGATTGGTGATGCTGATCTTTGAAGGTGACAGTCAACACCTCTTATGTCAGTAACTTCTTGCTGAATTACCAAACGTATTGGTTTTTATTTGGTATTCATATTGGTATTTGTATTTATTTACCTTGTCCTTAGTGATGCAGGCTGAGCAAAGTGTGGGTACTGCTTTGTCCTACTGCCCTAAGTTAGAGTTAGGGTTCAGGGCAGTTCTGCCTAACCTACCTACCAGATAGAGATAGTCACCAGTTAACTGAAAGTACAGGGAAAGATCCTGGATGAGACCATCTGATATTTATGTGGCATTTGGAGGAAATTATGAAATATATTCCTGGTCACATTAAATGCAGTGTACTATAACTTACTGGAGTTTGATAACTAATACAGACTATCTGACAAGTATGACGAGTTTTTAAAATAGTTTTTTTATGGTTAAATAGTTAGGATAGTCAAGTCAAGTCATTTTATTTATGTAGCATTTGCTAAAACAACAGTTGACCTAAAGTGCTTAGATAGTGCTTAGGGTAGACAACTGTTTCCTTCAGTGAAGGTCAATCCATAGAACTAGTTCAGTAAATTTATTACTGTGATGACTGTGATGCTTGTATGACAAACGCATGCAGTAGAAGCTGTAGCTGGCATCAGCAGTTTTTGCAATGATCGTATGACAAACATGCAGCTTTGCAACACTGACTGGCATCAGCATTCTGTGTAGTTATTCACAGTAATGAAGTTAGTCAATCCTATAGGCCTGACACAGGGTCTCTCTGTCTCTCTCTCTCTCCCTCTCTCTCTCTCACATACATACACACATTCGCTCACACACACTCACTGGCTGTCTCTCTCTCTCACACACTCATGTAAACACACACTGACTGACTCACTCAAATGTGAGGCATCCTGAAGTGATATGATAGGAGGTGACAAACTGAAATGCAATATTGTGCAGTGCTGTGAAAGGTTAACTGCTCAAGTGACCATATTTTAGACTGTTAAGCTGAGACTGCAATCAGAGCTTCAAGCTGTGGGGCATACCAAGTATACTTGAATTCTAAATTCTTGCTGTTCAGGAACTGACACACACTCACAGACACAAACACAAACATAGACCAATGTAACAAAGTAATACAAGGGGAAAAGGTAATAATAGAGAATACAGTACTATGCTCTCAACCCAGAGTCAGGAAGCCATGGAAAAAGCTACAGGAAAGAAGCTGTATCCAGAATGTCTACAGTGGTTCGAGAATTATTTCATCAAACATGCTTGAATGCTATAATGGATTATGATGTAAATGTCACATTTGTAGAACACACAAAAGGCATCTGTGTCATGCTGAGAAGGGATATCATTTTCACTAAATTGTTCTCTGTCCCCGTCATTGCGAGTGCCTTCTGTTGTCAGTTAACATGCCGAAACTGACAAACTGAGTCTAGCCAAGCACTGCTAGGCTCTCATTAAGTGCAAATCAGCAAGGCTGTAACACAGAATCATCCCACTCTGTTTATTTTCTGTCTATTTCATCACACGTTCAGAAAGCCATGAGAAAAAGTACTAGAGAGAAGTACTGCATAGAATCCCTAGGCTGGCTTCTGTTTGCGTAATGTGTAATGTATCTTGGCTACTAAAAGAAGACTGCCCCCAATTGTAAAAATAATTGAATGAATTAATAACCTGGAATATTAGAATGGCTTATGGTATAAATGTTTTAGACCATATACAACAGACATTTCGGTTACTTTTTATTTGTCCTTGTTACAGTGTAACAATGTGCATCACAACATGTGACATTATGCACTTACATTGCACTTTAGGGTTAAGGTTAGGGTTGGGATTAGAGTTAGTCTTAGGTTTAGGCTTAGGTATGTACAGAAAGTTAAAGGTGGCCCCTGGGCACCAAAACCTTCAAAAAAAATCAGTGTCATCTAGTCTTTCAGTGTCAAAGAAATCATTAACACAAAATGGGTGACAAAAAAAGCACACACAAAAAACTCAGACTAAACCTATATGACTGGGCTAACACTAGTGGTGGCCATAATAAAGTGCTGCAGGCATTTCTGTCATGCTGAAAAGAATATCATTACTAAAGAATGCGTAGCGTTGCATTGTTCTGCTGCCCCGCCATTGTACAGAGTGCCTTCTACTGTCAGTAAACATGCTGGAACTAACAAAGTCTGTCTGGCAAAGCACTGCTTGGCCCCTTATTACTGCAAATCAGCAAGACTGTAGCCCAGAATCGTGCCTCTCTATAGTCGATTGTCGATAAATGTTGTCTGCATGCCATCTGCGTGTTGGTCTAGACCGGGTTCTTTGTGTGGGGCCAGTGGTCCAGTAAGCCCCCTGGTTTGGTGTTTCTGCACAGGCAAGCTGATATGGAGCCCTGATAAGGGACTGGGGGGCCTATTCATGTCCAGTCACAAACACAGCAGCATGCTTCATGGCCACTGATAGTCTGCTGATGCATGTCACCCTGTACTTTCTCTCTCTGTCTCTCTCAGTCTCTTTTGGTAATGTGGGTCTGTGTATGTGTGTGTTTTATGGTAAGAAGAATGTACTGTCAGTCTGAAGTTAACCAGTGAAACTGCTTTCTTGCAAACCTCTTCAGCCTTTTTGTGACCATGTGACAAAGCACTCTCTTACCAGAGCCATGTTTTACTGTAAGAATAGTTTCTAAACATGATGCGAAGTGACTGAGAAAACTGAAACACTGGTCAGCTCTTTTTGCATCACAACAGCAGTACTGGCGTAGAATGTGTTTGGTAAGGAGTATGGTATAGAGTTGGCAGGGATTGCCAGTTGGACCTCCAGTTAATGACATCAACTTCCTGGCTTTATCCATTAGCACCATTAGGATTCATTACAGCGGAAAATCACTGAATGAAACTGCTAACCTTTTTGATCCACAAGGAGTTAGCGAGTGCCAGTATCAGAAATTAAAGTGGGTTGGACATTTTACTGCACTGAGCATGGTCTGAGACCCAAAATGTTTTGCACCAATAGCATTTGTATGTCACTATTGTGACTATTATAGCATTTAGTAGTATTTTGTAATTGATTTGAGACTTGTGTTATCTTTAAGTTAAATAAAACATTGAATTATTAGTCCTGTGAATGAGAGGCTTCTCCACCCCCCACGTCACAGCAGGACTGGCTACACCCAAAGGGGAAATTGCAGGAAGAAGTAGGCAACTCAAATTTAAAGTGACTAACAAGTGATGGTTTATTTACAGTGCACCATGATTTTAAAAGCAGTAAACCAAAAACTGAAATAACAAAAATAAACACTTTTCAACAAACTCATATTAGTACAGCCTCAGAGCAAGTTGACAGGGACATCCTTCTACCAACAACACTCTCAACAATGAGCTCAACATAATAAAATAATTGGTAGCTCATAGAGACATAGGGGGCACACAGCAAAAACCTCCATAACACACACCATGATCATCATACAAAATAGTGAGACTCATATATGTATATACAGACAGGTTTATACAGTCATAACCGGCTAAATAGGCAGATATTACCCTCCTACGCCAACATAGTTCTTTCCACTGTTCCGAACCAATGGATAAGAATCTGGCTACGATGTGGTTCTTGTTTCCCCATCGGACCTGTTTGCTGACGGACTGAAAGAAAGCTGCTATGCAACCCAGTGAGTGTAATGTTTGTTTGCCACGTGAAGCTATTGTTAGCGGTGGGTGATAATGGAGCGGAATCAGTGGGTACCTCACTGTTTGCTATGCTAGTTAGTGAAATAAATGCTTTAACGGAATATGTGTTGTTGCGTGTCTTTATTGTTTCCCAACCCCAATGCTGCTAGACGTGAATATGCTGCTGTAGGCATGGCTGCTCTGTAGGCTAGGCTATGGCTGCTACCACCTAGCGTGTGTGCGTTTATGTGTCGGAAAATAGGTGCTAGTGTGACTGTTTTGGGGAAAAATCAGTGGGTTTGGCCACCGCAACACCGTCATTTTTCACATCACCTGTTAGTTAGAGTTATATAAGTTTCCATACTGGTTTTTAGCTTTAAATTACCCATGTTCTGGTTGTTAAGCTATAACTTTACTTTAAGGAATATTTCTGGTATTGTTTTGATGTAGAGGGCACTAAGAGTAAGACAGGCTGTGAAGAGAGAAAGAAACCGAGAGAGAGGGAGAGAGAGATCAGTGTCATTGGAAGTCATTGGTGTGAGGTCTTTTCAAACACAGACGCCACATGACACTTTGAAAGAGTGGGAAATCAATGAGCCCACCAACACACTGCTGAGATTTGGGAAGCTCTGGGCGGTCTCACTGGTGAAATCCTCACCAGGATCCATCGGGAACAGGTTTTAACACTTTGACCCTACCAAAACACACGCACGCACACACACAGTGTCTTGGCCCTGGGCTAGCAATTCCCACTGCTCACATGGCAGGTCCCTGAGGGCTGATTGAGATAGAGAGAAAGGGAAACGGATAGATAAAGAGAGAGGGCACCAGAAGGACGCTTTTCTTCTCGAGGGGGATCACAACAGAAACTCTTTTGAAGTAGGGAAGAAAGAAAGAAGGAGAGAGAGAAAGAGAGAGATGAGGATGGACAGGGAGGGAGGGGATAAGAAGGATGAGGGAGAGAGAGGAAAAGTGAGAGGAAGGGGGCAGAGGGGAGAGGGATAGGGAGAGATGGTGAGAAGGAGAGAGGTAGGGAGGATAGAGAGGAGAGAGAGAGGGATGGAGAGAGAGAGAGAAGGAGGGAGGGCTGGATGACACTGATAGCAGAGGAGCGGGAGGCAGAGATAGAGAGAGAAGCCTGGAACTGACGGGCCAATCTATCACACCAGAGAGTGTGCTGTTGAGAAGTGATGGGCAAAGATGACGACATGCTTTTCTACTTTGTGTGTTCCTAGAATGTGTGTGTGTGTGTGTGTGTGTGTGAATTGATTACAAATGTGCAGTTGCATTTGTGCATGTGTGTGTGTGTGTGTGTGAGAGAGAGTGTGTGTGTTCGGTGGGACTATAATATCAACTTTCGTCTTTCTTGCAGTATGTGCGTGTGTGTGTGTGCGTGCGTGTGTGTGTGTGCTTGTATGCCACACACATTTTGGTTCAGTGGGACTATAAGATCACCTTTTGTCTCTCTTCCAGCATGCATGCAACTCACTCCTCGCTTACTCTCTCTCACAAGTGATGTAAGTGTATTGGTGCAGAAATCCCCTTCTGTGAGGGCCAGGGAGGATGGGGGCAGATTGGGGATAAGGCTGATCCATGTCAGCCCTCATAATCAGCACTGTGCAGGGGGACTTCAGGGTGTGTGTGTGTGTGTGTGTGTGTGTGTGTGTGTGTGTGTGTGTGTGTGTGTGTGTGTGTGTGTGTGTGTAAGGAGGGGGTGAAGGGTTGCATAGCTCTGCTGGTGTGTAATGTGTCGCCAGTGATTAAGACCAAAGGTGGTTTTTATCAGACATGCTCAGTGTAAATTAGCAGAGTCAGAGGAAAAGCATGCGTTCAAGTGTGAGTCTGTGTGTGTGTGTCGTTCTGTGCCTGTACATGCACACATGAGTGAGTGTGTGTGTTTGCATGTGTTCATGTATGTGCACATGCGCCTTCAGTCTGGGTGTGTCAGTAATCTTAACTCCACTACAGCAATGCAGCAACAGCAGGCAGACCCACCCAACTATGCAACCTCTCTCTCTGTCTCTCTCTCTCTCTCTGTCTGTCTCTCTCTGTGTCTCTCTCTGTTTGTCTGTCTGTCTGTCTGTCTCTCTTTCTCCTTCTGTGTCAATTAATTCAATTAAAAAATTGATGTCTCTTTATGAATTCACAATCTTGTCGCCTCTCTCTTTTTCTCTCTCTGCATCCCTCTCTTCTCTCCTCAATCATTCTCTGAGTGTCTGGCCACTCCTTTGCTCTCCAGGGTGCTGCCACACCTTTTCCCTGCAATATACATGCAAGCAGCTGTCTGCATAGGAAATGACTCTTCTCTCTCTCTCTATGCCCCCCTCTCTCCCATGCTGCTAAAAGCAAAGTGTATGACTGATTTATTCACAAACAACATGTTTGTGTGCAACAGAACACAGTCAAGCCATTCACATGAAGGCTATTGTTGAGCACTCTGGTATGTGTCTGACAACAGTTGTTGACAGTATAATAGTTCACTATTTAGATTTTTACAGCCAGCTCGTTCATATTACACTTTGTTTACATTGATATTGCAGAGTTTACAGATCTTAAGAACATGTGTGTGTGTGTGTGTGTGTGCGCGTGTGTTTCTTTTTTTCTCTGTTTTTCTGGCTGGCTTGCTGGCTGGAAAGGGTGTGTAGTGGCTGACCATGTGTGTGTGTGTGTGTGTGTATGTTTGCATTTGTATTAGAGAAAGACATAAAATTGTAGGAAGGCTATGGAACTCAGTTATTTAGTACATGATGGGAATGTTGGTGGATCAGGCAATTTGACTATGGTCCTTTTCACATGGCATTTTATCTATCTGTGAGACTCCCTGCCTGGGTCTGTATTGTGTGTAATGCACTGTAGGTCTACAGGGGCTCTGGTATTCCCCTTGGCCGCTCAAGAGCCCCGCACACACACACACACACACACACACACACACACACACACGACATCCACACACACAAAACTCTTATCCCAGGGGCTCATATTCCATTACATAATAATGGACAGCTGGACCTCGGATGCCATTGTGAGGGTGTTGAAGCATGTGTGATTCTGTGTGTGTGTGTGTGTGTGTGTGTGTGTGTGTCTTTGTCACATAACTATGGCATTCGACTCATTAACAAGGAAATAACAAATACCAGAAGCCAATTACTGGCAGTAGCAGAAATAACTGATAACTGGTTGTAATGTTTTGACAAGATGATGATGTAGTACCTATTATGACTGAAGACCTTATCAGTGAGTATAAATTAATGTTGTAAGAAGACAGTGTTCTTGATTTGATACTCATAAAATAGACATCCACTGTGTAACCTAAGCCAGTTATTGATTTTAGGGGTGCAACTGTCTTTTTCTTGCTGTAGGGCACAACAGGATCATAAAAACTGGGAGAAGGCTGTGTTACCATAGCAACAGGGTTATCAGATGTAACAGACGTAAACCTTTAGAGGTATAACTGTGTTCAAAGTGTTAGATGACCTAAGGTAACAACAAGGATCTGACAGAATGAAGTGTCACCTTAACTACAGTCTTGATATGCGGTCTCCGTGTCAAACTCTGATCTGATTACGGTAGTCGTCAGAGGAAAATTTGGTAGCCTTCATTCACCTATGACGCTAGTGCACTGGAATCCCCACCCTCTGCAGTAAACGGAAAGAGTGATGGACTGTGCCGGAAGGATCGTTCGGTGTCCTCCCTCTCTCTCTTCCTGTTTCTCTGTCTCTGTCTCTCTTGCCTGCGCATGGTATCTCCCCTCTCCCTCTCCATCACACACTCTTGCTATCTCTCTCCATCTCTCCCTTCCTCTCCATTGCTGTTGTCCGGCATGACATTTTCGTCTTCTTTGTGTAACCTCAGTTCTCTTCTTTCTCTCGTCTCTCAGCTGACCGCACCTCCCTCCTCCTCTTCCTCCTGCTCTACTTCTTTACTACAAAATGTCAAATCAGCTCGCTGAGCCAGGGAGAGAGGGAGAGAGAGAGAGAAAGAGAGAGAGAGGCAGACAGTGACAGAAAAAAGGTACTATAGAGAGAGAGAGAGAGGTATAGAGAGAGATGTAAAGAGAGAGAGAAAGAGAAAGAGAGAGTGAAGGCAGCATGCCAGTCGGGGCAGCAGAAAAAAAAACACTGTGTCCTCTCTTCCTCTCAGGCTTTGTTTGCCTGAGATGGCCAATAATAAGCGTCATGTTGGAGAGTTATAGCCTTTGGTAATTTGGAGCTCAGGGGATGGGGATTACTACTAAGTACTGGGCTATTAACACCAGGGGCAATAATAGCTATAAAAAAGGTAAGGGACAGCAGAGGCATGGCACACCTCATCTACAACAACAACGGCAGAGCTGAGGGCATCACTATCAGAGTAATCTGATGAACAATAAAAACACTGCTGCCAATCAGACGCCGATAGAATGTACAGGACTCCACATTGAATTAGTTGTATACACGCAAATGAGAATCCTGGCACTAAAATATTTTGTTACTCACTTCGGACACTTTGTTGTTACAGTTATCATTATCATCATAGTTCTTGGTGTAAACAGGCCTTAAGAAGGACTTATATTGCTGCATCGTTGTTGTTTTGTGGTGGGCAGCAATAAGGTTTAGACATTGAGGTTATGGTCGACCCTGGGGGTGCTGGGAGTGTTTTGGTTGTCACCCTACTGGCCTGCCTACTATACAGTGACCATTTGTAAGTGGGTATTGGTTTTTCGCTCTCTCGTGTATTATGTTAGGACTACTGCTGACTATAAAGGGATCTCAAAGTTTTCTTTTTGTTTTATTAAACCTACTCGGAAACATACCTCTGCCTATGCTGGTTGGACATCTTGTCATTTTGTTAAAATGTTTTTAGACAAGAAGAAGGAAGAAGCTGTCACAGTTTCTATTTTAGTGCCTACAGAACTTTTTTCATCTTGATGTGACTATCAAGAACAATTTATTTTTGTTTTTTGTTGATGTGCACTCTCTCTCAGTTCAAAAAAATCTACTAAAACATTGCAATTTCCTGTAACAACTTGATAAAGCCTTTTCAGTTTCATCCCAAGTCTCATTACTTTTCTCAGTGCAAGATCTCAATAAGAGTAGGGATCAGTGGTATTCCTCAGCCAGTGGTCGAGTGACCCCCTGAGAGAATGTGAGCGAGCCGTCTCTTTGCCCTCACACACACACCATCCCCTGGTCGTGTTTATTTTAGCTCACTGCGCCAGACCACATCATATCTCCTCCAATCTCACTGTGGCATCTTTCCCTCGTTTGGGTTTCTCAGCGTTGATGCCTCTTTGTCTGCTCACTGGCTGAAGAATGTTCTGGAAACTGTAGCGTACTCCTGTTGGCCAACTGACAGACAAAGAACATGGTTCCAAGAGTTACCATAAGCCAAGCCATGAAATGGGTTCCCATGGAAGTAAAGCCAGTGGGGTTTTTTGTTGTTGTTTTGATTGTGTTCTGTCTGTCTTCAATCTGTCTCAGTCTGGCTGACTTGATGAATGATCGGCAGATCAGCATGACGGACTTTGGTTACATTGTGTCCGTGAGGTTTTGTCTTGAGGTCAGCCCTGAAAGTTTGGGATAAATTTCCCAAATAGTCTGAACTGACCCCGTTTCTTCTGTTTCTCTTTCTCTCCCCTCTGCAGACGGACAGCAATGCCAGCTACCTACGAGCAGCCAGGTCGGGCAATCTGGAGAAGGCCCTCGACTACCTGAAGAATGGAGTCGACATCAATATCTGCAACCAGGTAGGCACAGCCTGACCCAGTTTCTATTTGGATGCCAGAACATTTTTAAACAGTTCTGTTTTGATGAATTGTTTAATGTAGACGAAATTGCTGAGGAAAACCTCACTTGGATAGTTTACACTTTTTGTTTACAGACTGTTTATGAAATTCAACTTCTGTCTTTCTTATTGTCTCCTTAACATCACCCTAACTACTAAACGTAACGTTAACTGTACACTGTAGTCAACAGAGCTCCAGCCGATTGTCTGTAGATAGTGTATACGGTGTCATCTGAATCCAAAAGTGTGACCATTGAAAACACTACTTACAGTACTTCATGTTCCATATGACACCAGAAGTTGTCACAGTGTTAGGGTTAGACAAGTGACCAAAGTTATATATAAATGTGTACACATAAACTCATAATGATATAATACATATAAGAAATTATATACTGATATCGTGGATGCCCCTACTTTTCCCCATATTCTATTTATCTCTGTCCTGTGCTGTGCTGTGCTGTGCTGTGCTGTGCTAGAGCACTTTGGGTTAATCATTTGAGTTTTTAAAATGTGCTATATAAATAAATCTGGCTTGAGATGACTTCTCCTGTGTTTGACTGGTCATGCAGAATGGGTTGAATGCGCTTCACCTGGCCTCTAAAGAGGGGCACACGGATGTGGTGGCAGAGCTCATTAAGCTCGGGGCCACAGTGGACGCCGCCACAAAGGTCAGTCTTCCATCCTCCCTGCTCTCCTCCACCTACTCTTCTCCTACTGCTCCTGCTCCCTCCTTCTCCCTCCCTCTCCATCCTTGTTGCACTTTCCTTAACCCTAATCCTTTGTGGTAGTTTGCTGTTCTCCCTCCTTCCCCCTTTCTCTATCCCCCCTCGTCTTTCCACAAACTCTTACCCTTTATGGTAATTTGCTCCTCCTCTTTCCTCTGACCTCCCTGCCCATCTTTTCCCCCCCTTTCCCTCTCTTCTGTTAATTCTAAAAGGTTTCTTTGGGTTTGAAAACTTTAAGCTGACTACAGGGGTACTTGAAGCACCCGAAAAGGTGCCCACAAGGAAGTTCAGGAAGTCAAAGTAAAGATCCACACACCATAAAGCTTCTATTAGTTTACATATATTGTAGTATCGTTTCAAGCCCTTGCGGCTCTTCCTCAGTTGTCAGCCATAAGGGTTCTAAATGTTACTACAATAAAAGTAAACCTCCTGAATGTTAATATGGCTTTTGGTCCTGAACCCGAATTTAAAAATAGGATGTACGTGATGTTAGTTTATTTTATGCCCATAAGGAAGATTGAACAGTGATAAGGTGCACACATCCAAAAATAATTTTACAGGTCCCAGACAAAAGTAAGATAGCTAGATGATGGAGCAGGTCTGCACACGGTATATACTACAGAGATTTATTTAATCAACAAAAAAGCAAGGTAATGTTTTGACCACAGGGCTTTCAGGGCTTCCCTCATTATCTAGCCCACAAGGAAGTCCACACAAGCAAACCCCACAGACAGGTTCTCACGCCCCCTTAATTTCCTGACAAGCTGTAGACCTTCCTGTCTTTGATGACATACCGTAGAGAATCTATTACTGGTACTGTGTGGAAGGTCAGTTTAGATGAGAGCATCTGCCAAACAAATAAATATCAATTTGTACCCGTCATACTCTTACGATACCCATACTCCTCATCTTACCTGACTGACCCCCACCACCTTCTGCTCTGAATCTCCTGCTTCTTGGCACTGTGCCAACTGCTCCATTGGCAGCCGTGGTGCTGGTCAGTGGTCCCTTGGCCCATGTATAATTAGATAGAGTGACATTATTAATGACGACTGTAGCCTAATGGGGGTGCGAAGAGGACCTTACACACCTAGCATAGTTGTCACTGCTCTACACACCTCCACCCCAACCCCACACACCCCCTTTCCACCCCACCCCTGCTGCCTCAGCGCTCTGGCCAAAGTCACTTTGATGTCAGAGGAAAAGGCCAACAGAGGGGAGATGGAGGTCAGAGTAAGAGCTGAGAGTATTTCACGCTTACTGATCCATGTGTGATGAAAACGCCACATAGTAATAGTTATGGCTTCCTTGTGAATAACACAGGTGTCCATTAGTCGTGGTTATTAGGGTTTTTTTTTCTAACCGTAGCTGATGGTCCTACCACCTGCGTCCCCCTGATAATAACAATAAATATGGGTAATATAGTACAAACATGGATGACTGTGATATAGGCACAATAATAACAAATATTATAATGTAGGTATACATGTGGATGACTATAGTGGGTGATGGGGCCTGGAGTTGCAATACTGTAACTATCTAATAATGTCTCCACTCGTGTTTCATTGTAAAACATAGCACATTCCTGTTGCTTTGAACAAAAATATCCATTATGTTGTAGGAATTTAATTATAGTAAGCAACAAATGATGTGATTAATGCACTGTATCACATTAGGCTTACCTGTTTTGTTTCCTCTCTGCGTCTTGTTAGTTTATACACCCTGCTTTGCTAAAAATAGTGTTGCTTTCATTCATAACAATTCTGACCTTTGGAAAATCAAACTACTCCTCACTTCCTGAAATCGAAATCTAAGTTTAATATCCCTGAGTGGACTCTTTGGAACGACACTGACACCTCCGGAAGAGAGGCGTCCAACTGTATTAATAGGGAACCCTAGCGGAAGCGCGGTGTTGGTGTTTTGACAGTCTGTACTGGGAATGGCAGTACTGCTGGGCCAGCTGGCTCATGCTAACAGCAGGTGTGCAGTAGCTTAGCAATTAGCCTTTAGCAAATTGGCAATATCCTTTAACATGGGAATACATTAACCTTTTGTCATGTTTTTCTGTGTTTTCGGTGTGTGTGTGTGTGTGTGTGTGGTTACAGAAAGGGAACACAGCCCTTCACATAGCCTCACTGGCTGGCCAGGCAGAAGTGGTTAAAGAGTTGGTGACCTAACGGGGCCAATGTCAACGCACAGTCTCAGGTAAGGCTAAAATCCCCAACATAAATACATCAGACTACTTCACTACAACATACAGTCTCGTGTGCAGGCTGAGCTTAACTCCTAGTCACAGAAATGCAGTTACCCTAAGTTAAAGCTCACTGTAACTCACGGTCTCAGGTAGAGCAGTGCTACCTGTACCAAACCCAAATTCACTTATCCTAACATACTGTGACACACATTTAGGTATAGCTATGTTCCTATCCCTATCACAAATACTATGCAGTCAGCCCCACTCTTTATAACACAGAGACTCAGTATTCCCATCAAAGATATGCAGTTAGCCTAGCTCATTGTAACACACTGGATATAGCAATGATTTCATCCCAATTACAGGTATGCTATCAGTCACTGTAATACACAGACTCACAGGTAAAAGAGTGCTTCAGATGTTGCTCACTTACTAAACACAACTTCAAATTTTCACACACAAACACAAATCAGCCTGCTTCACTATAGCTAAAGTATACAGTAATAACTCCTTTCTACTGTGAAGTATCGTACCAACAACACTTAGTTTAGACAGGGAAAATTATTATTTTTGAGTCCCAACACATGAACAGCATGGTGGAATTACACTGACTCAATGAACACTAACTCTTTCAACTACTTAGTAAATTCACATGGCATAGACTAAGTCACATGTGCATGTACATGACAGCCTTCCATCTGGAATAAAAGATATACAAAAATATGGTGGCTTTAAAATGGCTTTGCGTTCTTTTGCATTTAGGTAGTGTTCCATTATAGATTAGGGACACACAAGTGTGGGTTTCCTATCTCCCATTCCTACTATAGAAAGTCGCCTTGGCCATTATGATGCTGGAGCTGTTCATGGTTTATCAGCATGTGCTCCATGTCAGGCATGCAGCCCGCCCATCAATGCTGTAACGTGCAGTATGCTCTTTCTATGGAGGGTATGCTTGGTGCGTGGGTGAGCTGTTCTCAGCTGGTTAGCTCCTCTTGACATTTGCCGGGGCTTGTGTTTGTGTGTGTGTGTGTGTGTGTGTGTGTGTGTGTGAGAGAGAGAGAGAAAGAAAGAGAGAGAGAGTGAGCTTGACAGAGATGCTTCTCACAATAGCCTTGATATCAGTGCAGCACCAGCGATTTCCACAAATGTCTTATCTCATGAGCTGTGGCTGAAGGAAACTATCAGTGCATCGCTGCAGAATGGCAACACTGTAGAATGACAAATACTATAGTTTAAGCTGGGGTGGTGAAAATTGCAAGCAGGCACAATCTGTCAAGCAGACAGACCCTGCATGTGCAGCCACACACGTTCTGCACACACAGACGCATGCACACACACATACACACACACGCACACGCACACACACACACACACAGGGCTGGTGTACTGTAGTATGTTAATTTTGAGAAGGGAAACTGCATTGGTACGTGGCTAGAATCACTAATAGGAGAACAATGAATGCTTGAGGCACACACACAAGCACACACACACAAACACACACAAAACTCTGTCCTGATGTGACTTGGCTGATAACACCTCCTTGAGGATTCCTCCTGAATGTGTGCCAAGTAGCCCGCTCGCCTAAACACACATACACATGTAGGAGGTGCACACAGACACTTACACATGCACACAGGATGAGAACAAACACGCATAAGGACAAACATACAGTACATACACATACATACAGTACATACATACAAACATACATACATACATGTATACATACATGCACACATAGACACACACACACACACACACACACCGTAAACACACCACAGCATTTTACATTGTCAGCTTCACAGCCAAGTGACCCACATTATTACCATAGTCAGACACACATATAATGCATACAGGGCAACAACAGACATTGCTACAGAAAAGAAAATTGTCCACTACACCAACCAATTAAGGTTAATGGTGTAGGTTAATATGTGATTTCAGTCATCTGAGAACCCCTGCACATACACTTACTTACACACACACACACACACACACACACACACATGCACACACGCACACACACACACACTATCACTGGTTTTCCCATCATCTCGAGGGGCCACCAGAGCCACGTGTGGCATGACTGACACGCTTATCACATGATAGGAGACACACACTTCTCAGAGGTGCCACAGTCTCCGCTCCCTGTCGCAACTGGGCTCCCAGAATAACCACCCAGGTGTGTGTGTGTGTGTCGCACATTTCTCAGATATGCTGTTCCTGCAGTGGGTGTCCGCTTAAAGTGTTTCAGAGCACAGATGCTGTTCAGGTCTCTGTAACTTTAAACAATTTTAATTCTCACTGCAATGATTAGCCTTGTGAAGGCCAGCTTCAATTCACGTATCATAAATTTACACAAATACTACTTAAAACAGGGTTTAAACGCATTCACGACTTCCATGATATAGCTTTACTACATTGTGTGTGTCTGTAGTTACTGTTAGGAATGTACTCTACAAACTGCCACAAACTGACACACAATGTTTCCCTGTATATGTATAGTCTTTATGTCCTACGGATAATGCAAGTCTAAGTTATAGTCTAGGTTATAAGATGTGTGTAAGTGCTGATGATGTTGTAGTGATAAACTACACTGTAACTACATACTGTATTTGCTACAATGTAGCAAGGACCCTAAAGGAGTACAGCTGGTTGAACAAGAACGTAAGTGCTTTAAATGGAATTTAAAGTCTCCTAAAGTTGTTGTGTGTCCGCTTGTTGCAGAATGGCTTCACTCCTCTGTACATGGCCGCCCAGGAGAATCATCTGGACGTGGTGCAGTACCTCCTGGACAACGGCTCCAGCCAGGGCATCGCCACCGAGGTGAGTGGATTACTGTGTGTGTGTGGAGGTGTATGTGTGTGTATGCGTGCATGTACGTTTTTTTGTGTGTGTGTGTGTGTGTGTGTGTGTGTGTGTCCTAGCGTGTCTTCTGTCAGCATAAATGCCAATGCAGCAGCATGTCTGGAGAGTAGTAATCTATAATGCATAACTGCACTGGGGAGTGTACTAGTGGGAGTAAATGAGACCACACCCCATGGTCACACTAAGCACATGCTCCTAGACGCAGTGTCTCTAAGCAGGTCTCAGATCAGCCACTGAGTGGTCGTGTTGCTGTTGTATACCTACCCAATGGAAAGACACTGCAGGTCACAGTAATGCATCAGCACAGCAGTACTTATGCCTCACCCTCTTTCTCTCCTTCCTGTCAGTTTCACCATCTCCCTCTCTCCCTCTCTCTCTCTCTCTCTCTCTCCTCTCTCTCTCTCTCTCTCTCTCTCTCTCTCCCTCTCAATTCAGTTTAATTTAATTAGAAGAAGCTTTTTTGGCCTGATAAAATATTGGTATTGCCATTTAACAATCTTTTACCAATCTCTCTCACCCCCCACTTCTATTCCATTCTTTATCTCTCCCCTGACATCTCTCCTACTTTCTTTCTTTCTCTCTCAATCTCTTTAATCTCTCTATTTCTTAATCTCCTCCCCTACTTCTTCCCGTAGTCTTGCTTACTCTCTACCTCTCTTTTAATGTTTCAGGCTATTTTTGCTTCCTCCTGTCTTCATACCCCATCTCTATTTCCTCCCTCTCTGTCCTCTTTTCGCTGTCTAATTTTTTCTGTATTTGCAGTCTCTCTCTACTTCCCTGTCATTGTTCTTTCTTTGCTACCACCTCTCCTCCTCTCTGTCTCCATCACTGCCTCTGCTGCTATGACTCTCTGACTCTGCTCCCTGCTTCTGCCTCTCTTCTTTTTTCCTTTGTTCTTCTCTTTTTCCTTGTCTTCATCCTTATTTTCCTTGCCCTTTTTTCTCTCCTTGCTCTGTGTCTTACTTTCTTCTTTTACTTTCACTGTCTCTCTCTCTCATCTCTCTTTCTCTTTCTCTCTCATCTCTCTCTTTCTCTCTCTCTGTTTCTTTCTTTCTCTCTCTCTCTCTCTCTCTCTCCCCTCTCTCTCATGCTCTCACTATAGTGAGAATGGGCCAGACTACGCCCTCGAGTTACATCTCAGCCAGGCTCAGCTGAATTATGCATACCAGCGAAACGACCAACTCTCGTTTCTTTTTTTTTCCTTCTTTCGTGAAGCAGTGCTTGTGGATGAATAAAACATACTGCTCATAACAGAGTGCTAATACACAACCCACAGCACAGCACAGATCGAGAACCTCCAGCAATGTCTGCCACCCCAGCCACTCCCCAGTATGAAACTGCATCGATGTTCGAGTCATCATGCTTAGTCATCTGTAAAAAACACTTTTTCTCGACAAAAAAATGCGCTGCACAACGATTGTTGTGCTTTTTAATTCTACAAAAATTAATGGAAAACCAAAGACATGAAACTACATTAACAGAAGAATAGTGTTGTTGTGCTATAGTGTTATAGTTGTTTTATGTAACAAACAAAATGCCTCTTCTTCGTTTGCGGAGTGTATCTGTAATGACAGGGGAGATTTGCCGCATTCGGTGATTCACAAGGCAGCGTACACGAGCCCAGCATGCTCAGGAAGCATCTCAGTATCACAAGCCCCCTGAGGGATTAGGTTATCATCTCTCCTCTCCTCCTCTCCTCTTATTCTCTCCCTTTTCTACTCTGTTTCGCTTACTTGTGCTCATAACTGTCCAGCTGAGATGATTACTGGAGTAAGGAGATTTGTGGCCAAACCTTTGGGGGCTCATGTTGTTTGTGGGGAGGGTGCGTGTGTGTGTAGGTGTGTGTGTGTGTGTGTGTGTGTGTGTGTGTGTGTGTGTGTGCGTGTGCGTGTGTGTGTGTGCGTGTGTGGTGGGGGGCTGACATGAAAGGTCAGGCTGGCAGGGATGCAGGGCTCAGGAAGGGCGTCCCACTGCGCTCTTTTCAATTTGGCCAGTGCTAGGTTTCAGCAGGGTCAAGTCAGTGTGTGTGTCTGTGTGTGTGTGAGTGTGCATGTGTGTGTGTGTGTGTCCATGTGTGTATTTGTGTAACTCGGAAATGAACAGATTAGATTAGATCACATTCAGATTTACCGTCACAGTGAATAGTGCAGGTTGAAAGCCATTAAAAACACAATCATAGTTTAATCGGAAGGGCAAGGAACAGTTTGCCGAAATTTACACCATGGTTGGCACCCTTGTCCTGGGCCACCTCCCATCGCTCCCTGGGTCACTTGATTTCATTTCTTATTCAGCATATGTTCATGCCATCCTGCTGTGTACCCTGTAGAACACATAACATGTACCCTGTAGAACACATAACATTGCAACACTGCAACCACAATATTGTTTGGATGCTTGCCTATGGACTATGTGCAGATGCTGAAATTATAAGTAATATTATAAACAATTAAAAACTATTAAAACTCTCTGTGTGGATCAAAAGAATTTTAGAGGACAAAGCAGCCAAGATGCTGAAGAAGGCACTAAAGTGGAAACATGTGGTTTGGCTCTGACTGAATTCTGTCTGGCTAAATGAGTGTTAAGTTCTTATTGCTCATTGCAAAGAATTCGTCATAAAAACGAACTGAACTAACAGGCTGCGAAGTATTCTGTCTGAAAGCCAAGAGTAAGAAAAATAGTCAAAACAAGCATAACTGAAGTAAATGGGAAGATTTAAAATGACGAAATGATAAAGATTGGTAAGCTTTTGCATATGTTGTTCATAGAAAGTAACTTCCTCTAACCTATTGTCAACTCAGCTCAATACGGCAGACACAGTAAACTCAACTATTCAAACTATTCTTATATCTAAGGTCAAGTTATATGACGTCTATCTAGGTAAATGGACTTTCAGACTAACTTGAAAGCTAAATATGTTGCATACATATAGTACTTCACTGTCCTATCTGAATATTACCACATCTAGGTAAATGTTAATTGTACGAGTTAAGTCTAAATTAAAGTCCTATGAGCAATGCCGGCTCATGTTGTGTTTGTTTGCTCTTGTGCTCTTAAATTGCTCTTAAATTTCTTAGCAAACATTTTTCTCCAGTGCAACTCATTTTATATTTAAACCAAAAACTAAAAAAAGAAACATGCAAGAGAGGAAGTTCACCTGTACCCTACTTAAAAGAGACTGCACACACAGGGAGACAGGCTGCCCCTTACATTGTTACCTTCTAGTTTACAGAGTCTAGGTGCTTAGGAAGGCTATTTCTGTGCTGTGTAATAAGGGCATGGAGACCCAGTGAATCACCAAGAGATGATAGCTAAATGTTACAGAAAGTGCTTTCTGTTCACAAAATATCTAAAGGCAACTGTAAGCATTACATTTCATTAATATCATTTTGCTGACACTCTTATCCAGAGACTTATGGTGCTTTTACACCTACCTTGTTGGAATGGTATGTAAATCGGTTCACCCCAGGGATTGATTCGATCGGGTTTATGTGAAGGCGGCAATCGTACTCTGTTGCAGAACAAAACAAATGGTCCCAGACCACTTGGATGAGGAGGTCTCCGCTCATTTCCCATTGATCTCTACAATGGTTCATTTACAGTGTGAAAGCTATTGCTTCCGTTATGTTCAAATAAAGTTCATTCTGCATAAAAATTCACATCTATTCATCTCGATTAAATTACTTATGGAGGTCTCATCACACAGCTTAATAACATGTGGGTTTGTTTACATTATTTGTTCCGTTCTAAAAGTTTGGCGTGTGAACGAAATGAACCCAGAAACAATGGCAAGTATTTCGGTTCAGGGTTTGGAAGGGAACAAAGTAGATCCGAAAGCAACCTTACAGTGAATTATTCACAGGGGCATTCCATCACAGCAGTGTGGGGTTAGATGTGGTGCTTAAGGGCACCTGACTCATGACTGAGGGGGCAGGACAGCACTTGTTATTCTCCAGCATTTTCTGTTGGTACAGGGATCAAACCTGTGACCTTTCCAATCCTAAGAATAACTCTTTAACCATTAGGCCACAGCTGCTCAGTCAAGGTCCTCACAACAACAATTATAACATTTACGACAAGTGCAACTGTTACGACATTAGCCATTTTAAGACATTTTAATGCCAAGATTTTGGATGTGAGTGCAAACAGCTGGTAGAGAGTGACATGTTAAATTCTAATTAATTAAATTTGTTATAGTGTTTTTATTGTTTATTAAATTGCTCTGAAATTGATCCCAATGATACCGTTCAGCCCCATCATTGTTGTTATAGTTGAAGTGTGAAGTTTGTTGTACACCAAAGTTACAACTTGAAAAAATATTGTTTGATATAATTAAGGTTACATCAGGCAACGTTTTGAGCAATGTTGCTGGGCAACAACATGATTGCCCCCTAATTTTCAGATGGGATGATCACCAAAAGTTGCCTACTACTGATCTAAGTTCAGCTGATAAAAACCTGTTGCCTAAGATTAGTGATAAAGTACCCAAATAACATCTGATAGTAACATTGACTGGCAAACTTGTTCAAAAATGTTGCCCAATGTATCATCATAATTTATAGTTCTTGCCGTGAATAGGCCTTTAGCATTTCTTCTTTGCCCCGTTTCCCCAGGATGGCTTCACTCAGGTGCAACTTACATGGGTCAACTTTTTGAGCAATGTTGCTGGGCAACAATATGATTGGCCCCTCATTTTCAGATGGGATGATCTTTCTTCTTTGCCTCTTGCCCCCAGGATGGCTTCACTCCTCTGGCGGTGGCTCTCCAGCAGGGCCATGACCAGGTGGTGTCCCTGCTGCTGGAGAACGACACCAAGGGCAAGGTGCGACTACCCGCCCTGCACATCGCCGCCCGCAAGGATGACACCAAGGCTGCCGCCCTGTTGCTGCAGAGCGACCACAATGCGGATGTGGAGTCCAAGGTAACCTTTGACCTCCAGTGATGCTCCTGGCATCAAACTCAGTGTTTGTTTTGTTGGTGTTTTCTCTGTGTTGGTGTTGGTGTGTGTGTGTGTGTGTGTGTGGAACTTGATGGTGCTGGATGGATTTGAGCAAGATGCAGATCCCACAGTCTATGAGATGTAAAGGAACACAAGGCTACTACTATCTTGGGATTATGTTACACAAGATGAAATAAAATGTTATATTTTCTAATGCAGAAGTGCACTTGATATTCTCTTGAATGTCCACTATTTGTAGTGTTATTGTCAGGGATATTATTATTAATTAAGTAATAATAATTACTATTTATATTAATATTTCACACATGTACAGTAAGACAGCAAAAGTGTAATCATACTTATGCAGCAACAGAACAATATATGTAAAGGAGCACCTGTTAGTAAATGTAAACAATAGGAGGATCAAGGGACAACACTGCACCATCCAGTTTAGTGCTGTTGTGTTGCTGTTGTTGTCATTGTTGTGGCGGTATGCTCGTCGTCATGACGACCCTCACCCCTGTCGTGTAGCCATGCCGACAGCTTGGTGCTCCCATTGTGATGTCGTGGTGACACTAACCACCCATTCTCTCTTCTCTCGAACCCTCCTCCCTCCTTCCTTACCCCCCCACCCCACCCCACCCCCCGGCCCCTGTGCCATCCACTCTAGATGATGGTGAATAGAACGACCGAGGTATACTTGTACAGTACTGTACTCTGAACACACACACACACACAAATACATTAACACACACAAACACACACACACACATAAACACACACATACACACACACATACAGACACACACACACTTTGCATCTGCTGAGTTCACTGCTGCTGCTCGTGCTTTTGCTAATGCTGCCAATGCTGTTGTTGCTAGCGCTACTTTGCTGTGTGTGTGTGTGTGTATGTGTGTGTGTGCATCACTGCTTTGTTTGGTGTTCTTGGCTGAAGTTCAAGTGTTCTCGCTTTTTATTTAGAGCAATAGATCGGTGCCTCCAAGGTTTGGGGTGGGGCTGCGTGTATGTGTGTGTGTATGTATGTGTGTGTGTCTGGAAAGGGGCGAGGTTACCCTGGGGCAGAAAGCATTAACACTCCCCCCTAGGAGGACCTCTGCAGCTGAAGATGGGGTGGGGTTGGGTTGGGTGGGATGCTCCATGTCAGGAGTTAGATCAAAGTTCAAAGGGTCAGATTGGAGCAGCAGCTGAGGGTCAAAGTTGAAATAGAAGCCATTCCTTGAAGAAGGGTGTTCAGGAGTGATGAGAGAGAGACAGAGAAATAGAGAGAGAGAGAGAGAAAGAGAGAGAGAGACATGAATTACATGGAGGTTTTTAACCACTGCAGCTCTATGATTCTGTGATGTGGAAAAAGAAATGAGGTCAACTCTGTATCCTAGCTGCTGCAGTGACTCAAGCGTGGGATTTTGGCAATTGAATTAATTCACCTATACATAGTCTCTCTCTCTTTCTCTCTTTGTCACACACACACGCACACACATACACACACAAACTGCAGATAACCATTAATGTTATAGAGTTCGACATTTTTCTACATTTAGAAAGGCGAGGAAGTGGGAGCAGAGAGGTTGGAGAGAATTTAGAGCCCAGATACTTTAGCTGCAGAATGTTCTCTAACACCACACTCACACACACACACACACACACACACACACAATCAGACACACACACACGCACACACACACACACACACACACACAAACACACACACACACACACACACAGACATACACATATACACAGACATACACACACCTCTAACCTCATCAGTCTGGTGCATGACTCTTCCCTCAGCAGGTGCCAGGTGAAGCAGAAGTGACTGTCAAATCTGCAGTCCTCTGGCCTGGTTCTCATGCTTTCTTTCTTTTCCCTTTTCTTCCAAGTTCCATCTCATTTGTCTTTTTCTCCTTTACTCTCTCTATTCCTATGTCTCTCTCTCACACACACACATTTACATTTATATTCTTCATTCTTTACTACTCTGTATCTCAGACAGACAGACAGACACAGACACAGACACACACACACACACACACACACACACACACACACTATCCTTGATCCCTGATTTTCCTACAGTCAGCATTGCTGCTGGGGTTGCTACGTCTCTCTCTTTTTCTCTCTGCCCATCCCTCTCTCTCCCTCTCTCTCTCCCTCTCCCTCTCCCTCCCATCTCTCTTTCCATTTCTCTTCATCTCTCTTGCCGATGCACTGAGTTGACAGCCTAACAGCTCTGCATGATATCAGCAGGAATGCAGAACCACATTAACCCTTTCCTCCCCGAAAGACCTCTGCCATCTTACCACAGCTCCCACTTACCACTAATAGGGCCACCACTAACAAGAGCCTCCAACTAGATGTGAGCCAGCACCGCCTCTCACTTACCCAAGCAACCCTTCACCCACAGTATTGCCCTGTTACCCACAGCCCCCTCCCATCCGCCTAACAGGAACTACATCCATCTTCTGCGCCCTTACCCTTACAGAGTGGAGCAGACCCATCGGACTGGAAGCTTTCTCACAAGTGGTGGTCATTGGCAACCATCGCTGTTTCGGCTAACTAAAATATGGCAATATTTTCATTTTTTTGTGATCGGGAATAGAAAATGTGATATTTGTAGGCTACCTTTTGAGGTGTTAATATGTTTAAAACCATACAGGTGTAAACTGCAATTTTGTGCTTTTTTTAAATTGGCTTTTTTATTGCTAATTCTGGCTTAAATATCTGTTTTTTAAACTGCAGTATGACATAATTTTCTAAATTGCCAACTAATATAATTTGTAAATTGTGATGCATATTTTAAAAAGTGCAGTTAACTTTTTGTTATCAGAGCAGCAAAGAAATAGTCTCAGTTTTTAAGCCAGAGTAGATGTCTGTTATGTTCTCAGTTCGTTTTGTGTAACTTGTGTAACATTTATATTCTTAGTAATGTAGATAATCCTTTTTAAATCAAACTCATTCCCGGGATACAAGACCTTTTGATTCAAATGAATATCATTTTAGATGCAATAGAAGAAGTCCAATTTGAGACGAAATGTCATTGTCACAATAGTGCACATGTGCATTGTCACCAAGACAGTGTGCTAATGCTCTTCAGTGCATTTGGTTGCATGGTCAGGTCAGGTCAAGTGTGCACAACCTGAGTCCGAGATGTTGGCCATGGTGATGGCGTTTCCATGACAGCCACGTGTCAGTGTGTTCACTCCGCTTTGGGTCATCGATCTGCTTCGCCAGCCAAGAACCTTTGCATCCTTAATGTTCCACGTTCATTCCTCAG
>CM059287.1:20837323-20872323 GCA_030347295.1 Setipinna tenuifilis | reverse complement strand
TGCCAAGAGCACTACCCATGATGCCGAGCGTGGGTGGGTGGGTGTGATAAATAAGGCCAATCTCGTCTGGGCCGGCCACAGCATGTGTTTGATATTAGAGCCCCTCATCCAGCAATTACACACAGCTGCTCAGCACACTCGCTTTTTCCAAAACAAATTTCCAAAGATAGGGAACAATGTAGCTTTGTACTTGTCAGGGACATGTCCCCCATTTCTCTCACTATGGAAGTGTCTGCCAGTGGTGTGACACTCACACACACACACACACACACACAGACATACACACACACACATGCAAATGTACTCTCATGTATGCATACCCCAGCACACACAGAAGTGTAAATGTTGGACCCCCATCCCCTGAGTCTTGAGGAGGAATGACACAGATTTGCAGACTTGACACACACACACACACACACACACACACACACACACGGCACACATGTCTTCCATTCCAGGAGTGTTCTTTACAAGAAGTCATGTTTGGAGAAAGCCCTGAGGTTAACAGACTCGTGTCTCTTAAAGAGGAACTCTGCATGTGTGTGGGGGGGGGTTGTGTTTTTGTGAGAGTGAGTGACTGAGTGTGTTTATATGTATATAAAGTGTGTGCACATTTTTGTTGCTAGGATCTGTGTGTGTGTGTGTGTGTGTGTGTGTGTGTGTGTGTGTGTGTGTGTTTGCCTGCGTGCGTGCGGGCGTGTGTGGGTGTGTGCGTGTATATGCTTGAGTTTTGATGTGCATTTGCTTGAATGGATCTGCAAGGGTTTCTGTGCATTAACATCTTTTTAACGTGTATCTGTGTTTTCATGTGGATGGTGTGTGTGTGTGTGTGTGTATGTGTGTGTGTGTGTGTGTGTGTGTGTGTGTGTGTGTGTGGGTGTGTGTGTGTGTGTGTGTGTGTGTGTGTGTGTGCCTCAGGACGGGTTGACTCCTCTGCACTGTGCGGCTCGGAGCGGTCACGAGCAGGTGGTGAGGATGCTGCTGGAGCGAGGGGCTCCCATCCTGTCCAAGACCAAGGTAACCGTCACCATGGCAACACCACCTTCATAGCAAAAGAAAAAACAATCCATAAGGATACCAACACAGCAGGGACTTTCAATGAGCCTTACAAGGACTGCAGTGGACCCTTGATTTCATATCTTCAATCAGAGCTAAGTGCAGATTTTGCAAGACTAATGGACACTCTTGGTCACACTTGTGTTTGCTGCTCAGTGAATTTTTACTGCCAGATGTACTCCCTATAGTCATGTGACAAGCCATAACTAGGCACATTCTTGTCTTCTGTCTGCCTCTCTCTGTCTGTCTATCTGTCTCACCCTCATTCACTCACAGTCATTTTCTTTCTGTCTCTCTTTGCCTTTTCTTCTTCCTCCTTTCATCCCCCCATTCCCATTAGCAAATAAAGTCAAATTAAATGTTGCTTTAGGACCATTAGCAAATTATATTGTTGCTCTTGCTAAAGCTAGAGGTTTGAAGGGTCGTAGGGTTTTATTGAACAGTGACAAAATAGCAAAACAATAAGCAAACAAACCATGGATAAACCAACAGAAGCCTCTGTCTATGTAAATCTTAATGAAGTTACAATAGGTAGCTACACAATATCGTCTGATAAATTAATACGAATTTAGTGCAATTTACTAATCATATTCAATTTTATCTTACATGACATTAACCCCCCCCCCCTCTCCATTTTTCTCTCCCTCTCTCCCTCCCTCCTTGTAGAACGGGCTGTCTCCACTGCATATGGCCACACAGGGCGACCACCTGAACTGCGTGCAGCTGCTCCTGCACCATGACGTGCCCGTGGATGACGTCACCAACGACTACCTGACCGCACTGCACGTCGCCGCCCACTGCGGACACTACAAGGTGGCCAAGGTCATCGTGGACAAGAAGGCCAACCCCAACGCCAAAGCACTGGTGAGACACTGGTGCAGTCTTATTGCTGTTTGTTTAGTACTGTTAACAGAGGCGGGCATCCCGGGTTCCAGCCAATTCCAGCTAAGCCAATTCCAGCCAATTCATTAAACCAGCTGATGCTTATTAGTGCAACTCTTCAGCCAGCTAGATGAGCTAGTTAGTGAGGTCATCTGTGTTGAGAGCACAGGCAGAAGGAATACATGGCAGGAGTTTTACTTTCTCAAGCCAGTTTCTCCACCTCTGACTGTTAGTACAATGAACATTTTTACTGTTATTTAAAAAAATACTTAATTATTACTGGTATTATATTTCATTATTTTACTCTTATTACAAACAATATTCTATATAATGGCAAAGTATTCGTGAGCCACTGGAGCAGTCTTATTACTGTTTGTTTGTCTGCACTGTAATTACAACCAACTTTACTACTGTAAGTGTAAACAGCATTGCTTTATTATTACCATCGCTTCAGACTCATTTCGTTTATTATTGATATTACAAACAATATTACTTCAGTACTATTGTTTTAGAACCTAGTTTATCACAAACATTACGTTTTCTCTGCCAGTGCAAACTACATTACTTTTTTTAAAGATTTCTTTTAATTGCTGGCTTTGGCAACAAGATAAATAGCATTCTAACAATGGCATTCTAACAAAACAGTATTTTAATCAATGTTTTTGTCTATGAATGTACGAGAATAGCGGCGAGTGGGGGAATCTTTGTGTCACGGCTTTAAAAAAATCTCTGGGGTAGTTTTGAGGGGTGCTGGAGTGTGCTTTGGCAAGAGCACACTGACTCAGGGCTACAGCATGTTCCCAAGCACCTCCTCATGTTACTGTAGGAGCTCAAAGATGGCTGTGGCCGCGTTTGACCACAACAGCATCACTCACCCTGCAAATCACCCTCTCTCCAAATCCACGCTGCAAATGAGCCTCCCAGCTCCCTCTCTGAGTCACACACATACACACATGTGCATGCAAGCACGTGCACATACACATACACACACACACACACACACACACACACACACACACACACACACACACACACACACAAATTGAAGCTGTGCCTCTTATTGAGTTTTGTAGTCAGTTAATTGTAATCTGTGCCATTCAACCACACACTGCTTCATTAGCTGGCTTCTGCACATGTGTTATACGAGAGTTTTCTGTCATATTTCATTGGCAGCATATGTCTATTGTCCTTGTATCCTGCTTATTCAACCATTTTTTGTGTTAAAAGAGAGAGAGAGAGTGTGTGTGGTGTGACCTAGAGAGACTTTTGTGTGTGTTTGTGTGTGTGTGTGTATGTGTGTGTGTGTAGATCTAAGGGTTTGCATAAGAGCTAGTTTTCCCACCGTAGCCTGTTTCTGTGGGGGATAGTGTGTGGGATGTGTGTGTAATGACATTATTTTCCATACGCCCCCTCATCACCTTCCTCCTCCCTCACAGCCTCTCTGTCCCAATAACCTCCTGGAAACACACACACACACACACACACACACACACAGTGACCTCATGCAACCACAACCACATGCAGCACACTCTCACACTAACTTCCTGCTAGCACACACAGAATCACCCGTGCAGTCACACACATACACATGTATACACACCCTCTTTCACACACACACACACACACACACACACACACACACACACACACACACACACACACACACACACACACACCATTACCCCCACTGACTCACACACACACATTCTCTTTCTGTCTCTCTGAAACTCACTTACACATAAACAGACACAAGCAGACTAAAACAGGCATAATATACATAGACACCATATTCAACCCACTGTCTCTCATAATTCACACACACACACACACACACACACACACACACACACACACACACACACACACACACACACACACACACAAACACAAACACACACACACACACACACACACACACACACACACACACACACACACACACACACACACACACACACACAAATCATGCCCGCTTGCACAGTGTGCAAACATATTTCAACCACTTTTGTTCCATCCTTGTTAGCACATTTCCCAATGCCTTTGTTTTTATCCATTGCCCCAGACCCCCAGCCCCCCAAGCAAGACAGTCTCCCCCTGCACCACCACCCCCCCAACCCTTTAAGCCCCTCAGCTGATCTCCATCTCTTTCTTTCAGTGTGACTTAAGAGAAGAGCTGGCATTTCATGCTCACAAAAGACAACCATAAATTTTCCCTTTTATCTGCCATGGTCTATCTGTCTCCCTTTCTCTCTCTCTCTCTCTCTTTCTTTTTCTCTCTCTTACTCACACACACACACACACACACACACACACACACACACACACACACACACACACACACAAACACACCATCCTCTGTCCTTGTACAGTATAGCTAACATGCTGATCTCCCTGGGTTGTTGTGAAAGTATGTATTGTGTGTGCCATGGTCCCACAGTTAAACATGCTACATTTCACAGGACTTTGTCTCCAAAGACACACACAAACACACATACATGCACACACACACCATACGCACGGACACACACACACACACACACACACACACACGTACGCATGCTAAACATGGTCACACAGTTAAACATGCTACATTTCACAGCGCTTTGTCTGCAAAACCACCCACACACACACACACACACACAAACATGCTGGAAACACAGACATGCATGTAAGGACTTGGCAAAGCAGCAAGAATATTTTCATCAAGCATATTGTCGCATACATTCTTAACTGATTGAAACACAATGGGTGTGTCGTTTATTTTTAGTTTATTTAAAGAAGAAGACAAAAAAAGACTAAAAGGAAAAAAGTGGAAGATTGCGGAGGGGTGGATGGTGTGGAGGCAAGGAGAGGGAAAGAAAAGTGAAGAAACGCAACTTCTGCCAAACCCTCCTTCAAGAGCCAGTCTTCCTCGTCCTCTTCCTTGGGGGGGTTGGAGTGGGGTGGAAGTGGAGGGGAGGGAGGGAGGGGGGTACGGGAAAAAAAAAGAAGGAGAAAAAAAGCTGAGCGAAACTTTATGAACCCTACGCATGTTTCTCTGGTTAGCTGAGTGCGGTTTTGGAGAGGAAGAGGACGGAAAAAAAGAAGGGAAAAGAACGAAAGAGAGGGAGAGAGCAGAATTTTAGGACTGTGCTTAATTTTTCCAGTATTCGTCGAGAAGTGCCCATGCCAGTCAGAGTATCTGTGAAGAACCTCTCGGAGTTGTTTTTCTTTTGTTTTTGTTGACTTGTTTTTTTGTTGTTGTTGTTGTTGTTTAGAATGGTTTCACACCGCTCCACATTGCCTGCAAGAAGAACCGCATCAAAGTGATGGAGTTACTACTGAAACACGGAGCATCCATCCAGGCTGTGACAGAGGTAGGAGAGATCATACATACTCTCTCTCTCTTGTTCACACACACAAACACACGCACACACATACAGTACATACACACACACACACACACACACACACACACACATTTTTGTCTTTGTTTCTCTCACACACATTCACACACCCCTTCACACACACACACACACACATTTATAATTTATGCATTCTGTCATACTGTACACTGTACATGCCCTCAATTCACGACAGATGTGAAGTGAATACACACAAGTACTATAATGACACACACACACAGACTCATATAGAAGCACACATTGAGGCGAGCATACACAATTACAGTACAATTACAGTAACAGTCCTGCATTCTGTCTCAGACACTGTTGTGTCTGAGAGAAAAAGTGCAATGCTCTACGCAAACATATGCAAGTGAAAACAGTGAAAGTCAGTAATGTCTGAATCTTTTTTCAGCTTCAGTTTTCAGTTTGGCTCTCGATGTTTTTCATCTCCCACTCTGTGTGGGCTTGTGTTGTGTGTTTGGTTGCTAACGCACCGTATTGCTCAGTATGGTGTCATAGCGCAGTACATTAGCCAGCAGAAATGTCTGCTGTATTGCGTCTGACTTCAAAGTGCCGGAGTGAGTTGGCTTTAGTCCGCACACTCTGAGAGCTGGACCATGTATATGAACGAGAGTAGTGGTGTGTGTAATGGATCTCAGAATTTTTTTTTTTTTTTTTGGATTGGGCAATTTTTTACTTTGGACTTACTTTGTGTGTGTGTGTGTGTGTGTGTGTGTGTGTGTGTGTGTGTGTGTGTGTGTGTGGTATGTGTCCTTTTCTGCCTCTCCTCCCTAGTCTGGGCTTACCCCGATCCATGTGGCTGCCTTCATGGGACATGAGAATATCGTGACTCAGTTGACGAATCACGGCGCATCGCCAAACACAGCCAACGTGGTGAGTACTGAATGGCAGCCCTAATAGCCTTCTGCATTTTCTGTCTGTCTTTCTTTCCCTCTTTTTTGTCACTCCATCTTTCTATGTGTATCTTTCAATATCCTTCCTTCTATTTCTTTCTTTCTTTCTTTCTTTCTGATTCTCATTCTCTCACCCCCTTTTTGATGTGTCCTTGCAACAGTAAGCAGTGATGAGACAGCAGTGCCAGATTCCAAAAGCCCAGCTCTGAACAGCCCCCCTTCCCCCTCCAGACAGATAATCTCCCTGAAACTACAGTATTTACCCAGTTGCACCAGTCAAAGAGAGCCACAACAGAAAAATCGTTAAGCCATGACTCCAACCCCTGTTTAGTGACTGCTGGCTATTGTCACCCCACCAACACACACACATGCGCACACATGCGCAAAACACACAAACACAGTCTCTCACACACACACAGTGAAGCCTGCATGCGAATGAGACATTGTGTTTTGAACGTGGGGGTCCACCAACAGCACGGCCCCACACCGGCAATTACAGCTGGAATCTGCTGCGACTGCAGGACGGCTAGTCTGTAATCAGCGTCCCCCGTTAAAGGAAGGTTCCAGTAAGACACGTGGGTGTGTGTATGCATATGTGTGCGTGTGTGTGTGTGTGTGGAGAGCTTGGACGCAGGGTGTCCAGAGGTGTGTTCTAGCCGGGCCAGGAGTTTGTCGCAGGAGTGTGTTGCCGTGGAGATGTAGCCACTGGGCCGTTATTCTGGGGGAGGCCGGTCTTCTCGGGCCAGGGCCAGTCCAAACACCAGAGCCCACGGAGAGGAGGGGGGGGACAGGGAGCCAGACGGAGAGGAGGAGGGAGAGAAGCAGAGACAGAGAGAAAGAGAGAGAGAAAGACAGAGAGAGAGAGAGAGACTGCCAGAGAGCAAGAAAGGGCATCTCACAGGATTTGGTTGACAGACAGTGACATACCAGAAGAGGGAGGGAGGAATAAAGAAGAAGAGAGAGAAGTAAAACAAGGGAGAGAGAGAGAAAGAAAGAGAGAGAGGAAGAGAGAGAAAGAGAGGCAAATAAGGGAGGGAGGGACGGAGGGGGGACTAGGAGGCCACAGGGCCCCTTGAACTGTTTAACCGTCATTGTCAGAACACTCACCCTCATATTACCTATCTGGAAGCCTCTAACAGTGCACGTGTGTATGTGTGTGTGTGTTTGTGCTTCAGAGGGGAGAGACAGCACTGCATATGGCTGCCAGAGCAGGACAGGCGGACGTGGTGAAGTTCCTGGTGAAGAACGGAGCCTGTGTGGAGGCCAAGGCTAAGGTAGGCTTCATGCTACTCTCACTGCACAACACAGGACAGTACAACACAACACAACACAACACAGCAAAACAACACACAAGCATCGAGGCCAAGGCTAATGTAGGCTTCATGCTACTGTCACTCACGACACAACACAGGACAATAAAAAAACAACACAACACAGTATAGCACAACACAAGTGTGGAGGCTAAGGCAGGCTTCATGCTAATGTCTGTGTTTACTAGACAAAACAACACAACACAACACAGTAGCCTACAACACTACACAATACAGGACAACACAACATAACATAATACAGCACAGCATAACAACACAACACAGCACAGCATAATGCAGCACAACACATCGCAACAAATTATATCACATCACATCACAGTACAGTATAGCACAGCATAGCATAGCATAGCACAACCTGACACAGCACAGCACGAAACAACACACCAAACATGCCACAATGCAGCACAACAAATAGAGCGCAACACAGCACAACAAACAGTGCGATTTAGTGACATACATAAACAAAACAAAAACAAACAGTGGACACAATGTAGAACACTGCAACTAACTAATGTTTTTTGTAGCATGCTGCCATTGTGTATAGTTTCTAGTGTGATTAATATTGTTTGCAAAATAAAAACACAACACACAGCATAAAACAGTCTTACCATCTATAGTTTGTCCTCAGTGGGTTTGCAGTTGACACTAGGGAGGTGACTGGTGGTTTTCCAAGGACAGCAATAGAAATAGATAGCAATAGAAGCACATTGACTAACTAGCATAAGAACTGAAAATGTTGTTTAACTACAGTTCCCAGAGTGCATGGTATTTGTGAGGAGTTTATGGTAAAAGGGAACATCAAAGTAGAAGTGTTAGTATGTGTTGCTGAGGATTATTGCTGGTTGTAGGTGCGGCAGAACAAGTAAAACAGTGCCGGTTTGAACTCGTATTGCCTGTGAGTTTATTTCAGTAGACCAAGAACCCCCTCCCAAGGAATGCAAGGTTTACACTAGGACCAGGCCTGAAATAGAAGGTCTCAGTAAATACACATTATGGGACTAAAAGATTTAAGAGACGCATACTGGTACTGATGTTTTTATCTTTTTATCCCAGTACTAGTACTAAGGAGGGAGGCCATATTAAGATGAAAGTAATAGGTCAATATTATTCTATAACATATTCATATTTCATTCATGAGGAAGAGGAGTCTTAAGCAAGAGTGTTGTAAGGGATCTGCACCTGCTTATCTAAACTCAAGTATAAAGGCTTCTCCTGGGCATCGCACTCATCACAAGAACATTGTCTGGCCTTGCCATCTTCTCATACAAGGCAAGCTTAATCAAAGTGCTTCCCCAAAGAACAAGATCGTCTCTATTTTCAAGAAGCTCTTGAAAATCCTTCTTTTCTGAGAGCACCTTCTATTCTAACAACTCTTACGTACTAACGACCTAGCATACACCTACATGCAATCTCAACATGTTCCCCTTACAATTACTCTCTTAAACTCCTTTTTTGCTGTAGCTTGGCTGTTTTTCTTAATTGTAAGTCGCTTTGAATAAAAGCATCTGATAAGTCAGCTGTAAGAGATTGTTCACAGATTGTGCACCACAGAACCAGAAATGATGCATCTGTCTGCATTAACTTCATGTTGTCAGGGCCTAGTTTGGACCTGAACTTGTAGTAACACTCATCTGTCATTACAGCTGGCCAAAATAATGCCCTGACAGCTCATTTTTGCCAACATAAAATTAGTCTGTTGAATGAGTGTGTTGTCACTTTTGTCAAAACTGTAGATTTAAAAGTGTTACTAAAAAAAGCCAGTATAGTCACTAGAAAGAACTGACTGGCAAATTATGACAAGAATGTGACAGCCAGGTCCAACATACTGCCCCTCACGCATTATATAATAAGTGTGAGACTGCAGACAGCATTTTATAGCTTCACTTGCACTGTTTAATTGCATTATCTGCACGCGTTGCAGTATAAACATGGAGCTGTGAAGTCAGCAGCTGCTGTTTGTGGCTTAACTGAAATGAGGACTGAGAGAAAATGTTAACCACATCCATTTTGGTTCATTTCCGTATTGCCTTTTAATTGCAAATAAAGCATGACAGTATTGTTGTCAGGGCCATCGTCATCCATGTCATGCGGATTTGGATGTCAACAGTCTTGGGGTGACAACTGCCATGCTTTACCATTCAGACTTCAGGAGGCGTAAATCTTTGTGTCGTTTTTATTTGCATTGCCAGGACGAACAGACGCCACTGCACATCGCCAGTCGTCTCGGAAAGCCAGACATCGTCCAGCAGCTTCTCCACCATGGAGCCTCTCCGGATGCCACCACCTCCTCGGGGTACACACCCCTCCACCTGGCCGCCCGCGAGGGAAACAAGGACGTGGCCTCAGTGCTGCTTGACCAGGGGGCCTCGCTAGAGATCACCACCAAGGTCAGTGTGTTTTGTGTGTGTGTGTGTGTGTGTGTGTGTGTGTGTGTGTGTGTGTGTGTGTGTGTGTGTGTGTGTGTGTGTGTGTGTGTTCATGTTTGACAGAGACAGATTGAGAGAGTTGTGTGTGTAAACTCTACATGACACTACATGCCCCACCCCTCTCAATGTAGACTGTACATAGTAAAGCCCAGGAATGACTGAAAAGCTTCAGATGGGACTCAGCTGTCACAATGGGACCTATAGCAGCACACTTAGATTTAGATTGAGTTTCTGCCTATTCATGTCTTGCAGTTGTGTTGCCATTTCTTGTAAGGAAACCTTCCACTCCTGTTCAGTAGAACATCTAGACATGACAAAACAATATTTCCACAATAAAATCAGTGCATTCCACTTCATAGTTTTCGTAAATGTTTTAAAAGCCAGTTCCCTGCTAGCAGCTGTAATCATTTGTTATGCCGCATAGACGCAAAACTTGCATACTCACACATTCTTAAAATTTGGAATTATCGCTTTGTATGGTATTTTATATGCATTATGTGTTGTATGTGTAATAAGACACTTTATATGGAAATATTTATACTGTCATACAATACTGTCGCTATCTGAAGAAAGTATTTTGTGAAAGGCTCTTAGTCAACAGAGTGAACAGAGGCACTGTCCCATCTAATACAGTCTGTTGTGTGTGCCAGCTCTGCCCACGGAGTGCCCTTGGCCCCATGGCCCCATGGCCCCCTGCCTCCTGGCCCCTTGGCTGGGGTTTGTGGATGTGAGAACCCCTGGCTGGGGACACTGGGAAGAGGGCCTGTGGGCGTGGGCGTGGGTGTGGGAGAGCGCCATGCTTTCAGTGCCAGTTTTGTCGCCGACGTTCCGGCACTTCGGATGTAGGAAGCGTGTCCTTGTCCTCGACTCATTTTTTATTCTTTCTCTCTGTTGTCTTTCTCTCTATTGTTCTTTCTGTTATTTCTTCTTCGCTCTCTTTCACTACTGTCTGTTTCCCTGTCTCTTATTCAATTTTTAAACTCATTCCTTTTTGTCCTCCCTGCTCTCACCAGCCCCCTCTTTCTCTGGAGTTTCTTTCTTCCCTACTCATTTTCTGTGATTCTCTTGTTCACTATTTCTCTCCATTGTCCTCCAATTCTTTCTTCTTCTGTCACTAATGTGTGTTTTCAAACTTTATTATGGGGCTTTATTTTTTTTTATTAATTTCTCTTTGTCTTTCCTGTGTTCTCCATCTGCTCACACCTCTTTCTCTGCAGTGTTTGTCTGTCACACTCTTTTTCTCTGTCTGTCTCCTTCTGTTTTTCTGTCTGATGTAGTCCCGCTCTCTCCCTTTCTTATTTTGTATGTCTGTCCGGTTCTCATTCTCTCTTTTCCTGCAGTTTCTCTCTGTCGCACACTCTCTATAGCTTCCTACCCACTCCTCTCCCTCCTCTCTCCCTTTTTTTGGCTTTGTATTCCGGTCTCCCTGTGATTCACCAAAGGACTCTGCGTCCTCACTGAAGGTCCTTGGCGCCTGCCAAATTACCCGCCAGTGATCGTCACACACAATGCCCACGTCAGAGAGTCCTCTGGCACAGGATGACTCAAACACACAGCACTGTGTGCGTGTCTGTCTGTCTGTCGGCATGTGTGTGTGAGGGCTCCTGCCCTCCCACGTAATCATTAAAGCCCCTTTGATCTGCCACCATGCTAGCACTGCGTATTATTCAGCTCTCACTATTCAGCTGCTACTGTCAGCTAGCGATTAGCACAGTGGTCAGGATCAGGCCCCATCAATCACATGGTTGCTGTGGGGTGTTGCTAGGCACTTATTGAGTTAGCACCCCAGTCACATCCGCAATCACAGCGCTGGTGATCAGTCTTAGTTAGCTTCCATCTTATTCATGGGGTGTGATTACTCAGCAGCTGAGGTAAACATTCACAGGTCAGGGACAGACAGAGGACTTCAGCGTAGCATTAGCAAAATGTTAGCATAACAAAGTGTTAGCAAAGCTTTAGCAGAGCATTAGCATCGTTTTACCATCAAGGTGAAGAGCTAACATGGCAGAGACTGAAGAGTGGAAAATGTTTTAAAGACACAAATTTGACAGTTCGCTTGTCAACTGTAGAAGAAGACAAACAATACATTCTTACATCCATTGTTCCAGTTCTGTCATTAAATCTGACACATTAAAAACGTTGTCTTTTTGTAACTCATATGTGTTGGTTGTTTGCTCCAAGAGTAATTCCAAAGTACAGACGATGAGTCATCCATGGCGGTAGACAGATGCAGGTGTATGACGAAGAGGGGACACCTGCGAAGTGTTAGCGTCAAGGTGAAACACTAAGGTAGCAGGAGGGGGGGGGGGAAGAGGGAGGGGGTGGAGTAACAAAGGTGAGGGTGACCTGACATCCCTGTCTTTTGTGGTCTGTTCTCCAGACACAAAAAAACACTGTCCCTCATTTTTTTAGTACTGAAAAATTACTGATTTTGAAGATGCTGATGGCAGAGAATGCTGATTGTTGTCTTGCTGTCCTAATACAGTACAGTCAGTACATAAAAAATAAGCAGCCAATGTCTGAGTGCAATTGCAAATTACAGCTCAGATGCAAGCATCTAAAACTGCAGCAAAAAACATAGTCAACATAGTAAATTAAAATTGTCTCAATAGGTTATAGTCCTGGCTATGTGTATACATGTCAGTCTGAACAAAAAAACAAAGAAAAGTAAAATGATACCATAGGTGTGTGTGTGTCTGTGTGTATGTGTGTGTGTCTGCCTGTGTGTGTGTCTGTGTGTGTTTGGCTGTGCTGAGGTGATTTAGATCTGAAAGGTCTGTTGTAAATTCACCCCCTTGTCTGGGCGTGTGTCCAGAGCTGACCACTGTCTAAGTGATGTGTGAGCTCTTTCTCCCTCCCTCTCTCTCTCCCCTCTCCCTCCCTCTCTCTCTCTGCCTCTCTGTCTCCCTCTCTCTCTCTTACTCTCTCTCTCTCATTCGTACACACACACACACAAACACTTTTCCCTTTGTCTCTCTCTTACATACACACACACACACGCACACACACACACACACACACACGCACACACACACACACACACACACACAGTCATTATGTCGCTCACTCAAACTGCAAATTGGTCCCTGCATTTGTTTCTCATACTAGAACAGCAAGAGATGGAAAATGAGCTGTGATGTGTCACTCAGTACAATCAATCACACACACACACACACACACACACACACACACACACACACACACACACACACACACACACACACACACACACACACACAGTGTCTATGCCTTCCATGAGGTTGAGAACAGGAACTGCTCATAGTCCTCAGTTGTCCTCTACGTTGCAACACACACACACAGGATAGTGTTTCTCTAACACTAAGTGCTGCTTGTCGGTTAGCGTAACTTTCGATCCTGCAGATTCAACATTCTGCCAGTAAGCGCTGCTGGTGAGCTCTCGTAGATCTTCCAGATTCCAATTCCTGCCAAAGTCAAATAAAAGCACGGAGCGGTGTATGAACAGCCTAAATGCAGTTATTTGCATTGATCTCCCTTCAAGTCAAAGGTGTCTGTCTCCCTTCAATGCTAAAAACAAAAAAGATACCGGAACATTCCTAAACAACTTCCACTACATTTTACATCATTGGGAATATCAAAGCAGAAACCTTGTGGGAACAGCTGTGGCTAATAATCAAACTCTCTTAAAATGATCTAGAGAGGTGTTGGTACTGGAGCATGGGGTGCAGAACTGGGCAATTTGTCTTTGAAAAATATGCAGTGTAAGGCTCCGTGCACAAACAGCAGTAGAAAATAGGCAGTTCAATGCTGCGTCAGATGGTGTAGAATCAATCAATCTCAGCTCTTTCCATTATGGCCAGTATGTGGTGTGTGTGTGTGTGTGTGTGTGTGTGTGTGTGTGTGTGTGTGTGTGTGTGTGTGTGTGTGTGTGTGAGAGAGAGAGAGAGAGAGAGAGAGAGAGAGAGAGAGAGAGAGAGGAAGAAAGAAAGAAACAGAGAGGCACAGAGAGAGGGAAAGATTGATCTGGAATAGTCTGTCTCTGTTGGGATGATTAATGAACACATAGTACTAAGTGTGTCTCTGTAGCTAGGAAGGAGGTGCACACACACAAAAACACCCACAGATGCCTGCCCCCACCATCTGGCTGTGTGTGTGTGTGTGGTTTTGTAACACAGTGTATTCCTCTAGTACTCGTTATTGCGACAAAAGTAGCCTAGCAAATGAGGAGCTGTCATTGCAACAGAATAAAATCAAAGATTTCTTTTTTTGGTAGAGATTGCTCAAGGGAGGGGAACTTGAGCAACCTCACACCAGTCCCTCCACCCTTGATTACTTTGGCCGTTTGGGTTTAAAAATGTTCTGTGAATGTGAAATACTTAACTGACACTGTGTGTGTGTGGGGGTGTGTGTGTGTGTGTGTGTGTTTGTGTGTGTTTGTGTGTGTTTTGTGTGTGTGTGTGTGTGTGTGTGTGTGTGTGTGTGTGTCTGTGTGCTGCTGCTTTTTCCTTCTCTTTGCAGAAGGGCTTCACACCCCTGCACGTGGCTGCCAAGTATGGGAAGATCGAGGTGGCCAACCTCCTGCTGCAGAAGAAAGCTCCTCCGGATGCCGCCGGAAAGGTATGCTGAAGAAAAAATGAAAAAATAGTCACAAAGTCAAATCACAGTGTCTAAAAGCCAAAGTCTGTCTCCATTCCTTCCCTGCCATAAAACGACAAAAAAAGAAAACAGACCAAAAAAATTATCTTGGCTTTGTCATACTTGTAGAGAAAATATTTGGAAGTTAATCTGAAACTGTAGCTGGCCAAACTTCTATCTGCTTCCAAAATGGACATGAAAAACACCCAACACATTGTCAAGAAATTGGCATTGATATGATAAAACTTCATTTCAGGAATGATTTCAACTGCAGACTTCTCTGTTGATATAGAGTTCATATTGTTTGGCTCCCTGACTCATATCTTGGTAGGCCAAGCGGCCTTTTTCTAGCACTCTCTACCAACAGAGCAGTCTTAGCATGAGCTAAGGAAGAGCATGCAGCAGACATGCTACAAGGAGCTCACTGGCAAAGTAGATTGACTACTCCACAATGACAATGCATGCTAATGTACTACTGTATGTAATACTGCATAGTTGACACCTTCTGAGCAGCACAGACACTTAATGAATTGGAGCTCTGGAAAGATTCCAGAAATATTATGTAATAGTGCGTACTCTCATACTGTATCTCATTGCAGCACACTGCATTATGCTCTGGGTGTAGTAAAAGACAAACACACTTTTTTATGATTAATGCTAAGGATATGCATATGTAAATTATGCGAGCTAGCACAGCTCGGCATTACAACGTTAGTAAACCTCCCTCCTGACACCTGAAAAGGATAAACTACTGATTTAGCTAAAGCCTGAGCCCGTATTCACAAAGATTCTCAGTCTTCTCAGAGAGGACTCTGAGCTCCTTACTTAGCTGAACTATTCCTGAGAGCAACTCTGAGCAAGGAGGCGACAAAAACTTTTATGTTAGTGAGGAGGTCTGGTTGACCTCGTTGCTAGGTATGACACAGTCTTCTGTAAGTTGTGATTGGTTATTACAGAAAGGAAAAAAGCAAGATAGAAACAAATGCGCTCCTAGTAAGGAATGGACAGTCAATTGTTACACAGATTTAAAAAAATGTTTAAACATTCACATGCCAATTATTATATTGATTTGTTTATTGTTATGTTTACTCGCCATGCTGGTAATTTTATTACTTACTTTACTATCTTTTTAGTATTAATGGTGAACACAGACTCAGTTATCAGCAATTGCTGTAATTGCTGGCCTCCTTGTAAAAAAGCAGTTTGATTTGGCAGAATGACCAAAGCAATGAACGAAATGGAGGATTGGAATAAGAAAGCCAAATTGGACAGAAGAGCTGTGCCTGATAAGGCCAACCACATACATTATCCCTGCACGATGAAGCCAGTAGTGTCGTATTAAATCACTATCGTTCAATATATTTCTCCTTCCTCTCTGTCTTTCTGCCATCTTTTCTGTTTAAGACACTCTTAAGCTTCTTAAAAGTCCTCCTCCCTCCTCTGAACAGTTTTTCACCCTAGGAACTCTCTTAAGGCCTAAGATGCTTTATGAATAACTATTATCTTACGAAGGGAAAATTTCAGGAATTCAAAGTTTTTTTTTTAGAATGACATCACGAAGAGCTACGTTAAGTCTTAGGATTCTTTGTGAATAATGGCCCTGGTTTTGAACTCACTTGATAGCGCATCTGTCTCCCATACCAGAATTGCTGTGAGGTCACAGGTTTAAGCCTGGGGCTGTACTGCGCAGGAAACCGTCTGTTGCACATAGTTTACCCACCTTTTTAACGACTGTGCTTGACAGATATGGGCACACATATTGTGTGTGTTTACATACATTGTACTTTATCACTACAGTATGAATTATGCTGAGCTGTATTTTACACAAGTGTGCTATACAATTACCATATGTGCTGCTCTGAGGGCCTGTGGTGTAGAAGTATTAGGCTTATTACAGGAGTGTGAGTCTTATCCAGTCACAGCAGGGATTGGCTCATTCACAGGTGTGTGTGTGCTTCACAGTGAATTAATTACTGCCACTAACAATAGCTTTGCATGTGTGGGCGTGTGTGGGTGTGTGTGAATGTGTGTGTGTGCCCCGGAATGTGTGCGTGTGTGCGGCTATGGGTGAGTGTGCACATGAATGTGTGTGTGTGTGTGTGTGTGTGTGTGTGTGTGTGTGTGTGTGTGTGTGTGTGTGTGTTCACATATTTATAGAGCGGTCTAACACCCCTGCATGTGGCAGCTCACTATGATAATCAGAAAGTGGCTCTGCAGCTGCTGGACCAAGGAGCCTCACCGCACGCTGCTGCCAAGGTAACTCATCACACACTCTTACTCACTCACTCTTACTGTACACTTACACACACACACAGACCTACACAAACACACACACACACCCACATCCACTCATACACACACACACACACACACACACACACACACACACACACACACACACACACACACAGACCTACACACACACACACACACACCCACATCCACTCATACACACACACACACACACACACACACACACACACACACACACACACACACACACACACTAGTCCCAAATTTTGCCCACTGTAACCTGGCCTATTTTTGGACTGGACAGACCGGTCATCTTAAAATTAGACCAAGGACCTCATGAGTCACTTGCTAATTGGTCGTGGAGGTGGAGCAGAGTAACATGTACTATACATTACAGGGACACACTGCGTCTCCCATGACTGTATATTACACGTTATCCTGTGCCACACTACCGCAGACATGACTCTATACTGTATAAACAGTAATCCCCCCACAGTGCATTGTGTATGGCTCGCTATACGTTGTGGGATGGAGGTGAAATCCAGTAACGTGTAATATACATTCCTGTGGCGTGGCTTCTGTCACTCATTATGCACATGGCTTTGGCTCGTCACTGACAACAGCACAGGCACGAGGAAACCTCAGCTGGTTGTGGACTAAAGTGTTTGACCCTTTCTAGCTACATGTAACATTTTAGCAAGAGATAAAGAGGCACAGGAGAGCTAGTTTTCGTTTTATTAGCCAAAGGAAAGCTTGTTTTACGATGTGACATTTTAGACAGACAGACCGAAAGACAGGCAGACAGATAGATAGACAGACAGACAGATAGAGATAGACCAATGGAAGTATAAATAAGGCAGTTGTTTGCTCAGCAGTCTGCTGTGAACTGTGGGGCATAATGGTGCTCTGGTCAGTCACGGCTGTTGACTACCGGTCATTTGGTCGGGACGATCCTGACCACGGAGCCCTCAGTTGCTGTCCCAAATGAGCTGTCGGTTGTTGAACGACTCCGGCGAGATGATGTCTGCATTCACCGAATGATCGCCGCAGAGGATGGCGTTTTATAGCACGGGCCGCCACGGTCAACTTAACACAGATTACAGAGCGCTGTCTGAGCTGAATAGCTGGTTTGGAGAGTTTAATAGTGTCTTTGTGTGTATGCGTGTGTGTGTGCGCGTATGTCTGTACGTGTGAGTATGCGTGTGTCTGTGTGTGTCAGGGGTGGAAATTAACTTTTACAAATCAATGATAAATGTAACAGCCACCCAATAGTAAATTATTATTTTGTACCCAAAATGTACCACTCACTTTCATAATTTGCCAGCATTTGTCTATTGACTGGTGCAAATTTCCATCCCTGGGGTGTGTGTGTGTGTATGTATGTGCGTGTTCGTGTGTGTGCGTGTGTGTGTGTGTGTGTGTGTGTGTGTGTGTGCTTCCCCCTCTCTCTGTTTTGGGCTGTCTCCTGAGGGAGGGGGTACAGTAGGGTGGCCCCTGTGATTTCTGCTCTTTGGCTCATGGAGGGGAAGCTGAAATAAGATACAGCCACTCGGTTACAGCCCATGCCCTTCCGTTTGTGTGTGTGTGTGTGTGTGTGTGTGTGTGTGTGTGTGTGTGTGTGTGTGTGTGTGTGTGTGTGTGTGTAGGCAGCAGCCACAGCCAGCGGTTTCCCAAGATTTTCTTTAACCCTGTGACATCACATGTGGCCATTTCTGTAGTGGTCGGACACACAGAAGACATCATACCCCTCAACACATTCATACTTTCCCCTCTTCTTTTCTCTACTACCGTCATTTTATTTTATTTCTTCTCTGAATCAGTCTTTCTTCCTTCTACCTCCCTTCATCCCTTTATGCCCCCATCACCCCTCTGTATGTATCTGAGTGTGTGTGTGTGTGTCTGCCCCTCTTCCCCTCCTTCCTCCATCACCTCTGTCTGCTGCCATGTTCCATTGCCATGTCGCTGGAACCAGGCCGCCCCACGCTGTTCTTTGCTTGCGCGAGCTCCCGTCTCTGTTTTGGAAATGACATAAATCCGTGGCGGCGGTGGTGGTGGCCACGGCGGTTTTGGCGCGGGTTCGACTCTGAGTCACAGCCGGGTGGCGCAGCAGAGCGCTGGCTGGGCGAGTCAATGGCTTTCGCAGCTGGACACATTCGCTGTTTTAGGAGAAGCCAGAAACAGCACATACTGTAGCTGGTGGTTGCCACACAGGTAAACAGTACATGCTCAATACAGAGACAAGGAAGAGAGACAGGGAGTGACAGAAAGGGATATTGACAGAGAGAAAGAAAGAGAGGGAGAAAGTTGGAGATAGTGAGGGAGAGAGATAGTGAGAGAGAGCAAAAGAGGGAGAGAGAGTGATTGAACGAGAGAGGGAAAAAGCAAGAGAGAGAGAGAGAGACAGAGAGACCAAGTATGCATACAGACAGTGCTGTGCCTACTTGTGCAAATATGCTGGTGTGTACAGACAGACATCCCAGTCATGGTAAGACTTCCCACAGGCATGCTGTGTGACTTACAAGCACACACGCGTGCGCACACACACACACACACACACACACACACACGGACACACACACATGCAGACACACACACAAGCCTATCATTACGGACGTGTTTACGTGTTTGCGTGCAGACACAACAGAAACATTATAATCACTCTCCATGAATCATCATTACTCTGCTCTGTCATGCACACACAAACACACAGATGACCAAACTCACATACAAACATGCACATACACATACACACTCGGGTGCACGAAGACATACACAGGTGCACACACACATGCACACACACACACACACACACATGCAAAACAGTCAAAACAGCTATACTGTACTGCACCAACCACCCACCCCCCAGCGCAGTGTCCAGCTCCAGTCTATCATCTCTGGACTCATTGTTTAACATCCCCCCCTCTCTCCACCCAACAGAATGGCTACACTCCGCTGCACATTGCGGCCAAGAAGAACCAGATGGAGATCGCCACCACGCTGCTGGAGTACGGCGCAGACACCAACGCGGTGACGCGCCAGGGCATCAGCCCCGTCCACCTGGCCGCCCAGGAGGGCAACGTGGACATGGTGACCCTGCTGCTGGCCCGCGAGGCCAACATCAACCTGGGCAACAAGGTGTGTGTGTGTGTCTGCCTGCCTGTGTGTGTGTGTGTTTTGTGTGTATGTGTGTGTGTGTGTGTGTGTGTGTGTAAGGGAAAGAGAGAGAAAAACAAAGGTATGACTGTGTGCATGTGTATGCTTGAGGTGAAGGGGGAGAAAGACAGAAAGACGGTGAGAGATACCTTTGAGAGAGAGAAAGACAGAGAGAGGTATTGCGTTGCACCTGTATGCGCGTGCGTGTGTGTGTGTGTGTGTGTGTGTGTGTGTGTGTGTGTGTGTGTGTGTGTGTGTGTGTGTGTGTGTGAAAGAGACAGGGACTGAGGACTATAAGTGTGTAATTGCAGCAGCTCCTCACACTGACCTGAAATATCTCAAGCCCAGACCCAGAGCCTGTATATGTACACATCACCTAGCTGCTGTGTCAAATGGACACATACATCTCTGCCCATCTCTGTTCCAGCATTTGGATGTATACATCTCTGCCTCTGTCTCTCTCAAATTCAAATTCAGAGTTGCTAAATTAGCATGATTGTTAAAATGGTTTTGCCAAAGTGGAGCATCACATTCATTTGCAAAATAATATGGGAGTATTAACAAACCATTAGGACAGGAAGGAAAAAAGATCAGATAAACAGTAGATTTACAAGTATGTCACACACACACACACACGCACACGCACACGCACACACACGCACACACACACACACACACACACACACACACGCACACACGCACACACACGGACATACATTTACTTGTTGGATCACACTGTCTCTGTCTCTGTCTCTGTCTCTGTCTCTCTCTCTCTCTCTCCAGAGTGGGCTCACCCCCCTGCACCTGGCAGCCCAAGAGGATAAAGTGAATGTGGCAGAGGTCCTGTTCAACCATGGCGCCACCCTGGACCCCGAGACTAAGGTAAACATGGCCCCCCATGGCACACTGGGTCTGTATGTGGGTAGAAAGTTTACACCAGCCAAATGCTGGTAAAATATGAATGTAGCTAATAGGTTTTGGCCACAAAATAATGATTTACCGCTGAGTGGCTGGTACATGACCATTTATTTGTCAGTGGCTGGTAAAGGTTCACATTTTACAAAGTCAATTTCCACCCCTGTGTGGGTGGGTTCTGGGGTACAGTTATGACTACTACTGGCGTGGCTACTGTAGTGATCTTTTGCCAGCATTTAAGGTGACTGACTGAGAGTAAATTTAGGTTAAAATATCACTAAATGACATATAATCATAAGTGTGGTCATGTCAGAGAAATGATGACTATGCATTGGGCTGCTGAGATAGTTAGCATGCTAAATAACTAGCTTCTGTCCGTCCAGTGTCACAATACCAGTTTCTGCCACTTTGCTGCCCACTGTGCTGTTTCCTACCACCACCAAGTGGCAGAAACAGGGGATATTTAACGTACAAATTGTACGCATAGCTCCTTTAAACTTAAAGTTTGAAGTTTTTTGTATATTTCACAAAAATATAATAAGAAGCGTAGCATACTCAAAGGGGGCAAAATGAAGCAAAAGTGGTCATTGGGCGGAATTTCCTGTTTGGAAGACTCGTCTTTTTTGCATCTTCTCTGTTGTTGGTCTGCACTCAGTGTAACCACGTGGTTAAGAGTCAATCTTAACTTGCATTAAAAAATTAAATCTATATGATGAAATGTCTATGCACTGCAAATAAGCGAACATACACATAAATTCACCCCCCCAACACACAAACGCGCACACACACATGCACACACACATGCATGCAGACATAAAGGTTTATTATGTTAGTTTATAGTCTCTTTCCTGTGACACACCTTACACACACACACACTTAAATATACACAGGGCCATATATGCTGACAGTAGTGCTGACTAGGCCGTCACATCTTAGAGAGATATATCGGCTCACACGGATAGATAAAGCCCTGACACACGAACACACAGCACGTTATAGATTATGTGTACGTGCACACGCACACAGACACACACACACACACACACACACACACACACACACACACACACACACACACACACACACACACACACAAAAGGCTGGCTGGATAGTCCTCTCACGCTTCACTGCAGGGCCACTCATGTAGAAGGCTAGACCAGCTGCAACTGAAAGTCATTGGAGACCAGACATGGACGGACACGCACACACACATAAACACACACACACACTGGCAATAAAGGAATAAGCTTAGGTCAGTTGTAGCCATCTCTGATCCTACATCACACCAACACACACGCTCACACTCACATGCACATGCACACACAGACACACACAAACACACTTATATGAAAACCATTAAATAAGTGTGCTGAATAGCAAAACTACTCCATTATAGCAACACTACATTATCATGTTGGTGTATTGCCAGAGCTGTATGCTAGTTCTGTGTCTGAAATGTCCTGTGTGTCCCATCATCTATACATCTTCATTTCCTGTTAAATGTCCATGTGAAAGGAGGAAGTATGTTTTTGTGCTATAGGCTTATATAAAGCTCCCTTATGATGCAGTCTATCACTAAGCCCAGTGAAACGTTTAATTATGTATTCAGACTGAAATAGCTGTGGAAGTGGAACAGGGCTTGTGCCAGAATACTCATGCAAATGTTCTTTACTTCTCTCTCACTCTCTCTCTCTCTCTCTCTCTCTCTCTCTCTCTCTCTCTCTCTCTCTCTCTCTCTCTCTCTCTCTCTCTCTCTCTCTCTCTCTGTCTCTCTCTCTGTCTCTCTCTCTCTCTCTCTCTCTCTCTCTCTCTGTCTCTCTCTCTTTCCCTCTCTCTCCCATCTATATCTCCATTTTAGATGGGATACACCCCACTGCATGTGGCCTGTCACTATGGCAACGTGAAGATGGTGCACTATCTTTTGAAGAACCAGGCTAAAGTCAATGCCAAGACCAAGGTAAAGATGCTGCACAACAGCAACATTGTCAGAAATCACAAGAACAGTACAGTGTGCTGTGTGTGTGTATATAAAGTGTGTTTACCTTAATGTGTGTGCAAAATGTGTTTATCTAGTCTGTATGTGAATGTGGGTACATGTGTCTTTAGTGTACGCTGTGTATGAATGTGTGTATAAATGTACAAAGTGTGGTAGTATATATACTAAGCCATGCTAAAGAAGCCAAGACTGAAAGGGGTTGGAGGCATTGAGGTGTATGGTCTGGACAGTTGTCACATACCCCTTCATGTGGCCCAGAGTGTGTGTTTCACTGTGATGTAAACTGGTGAGTGTGGTCACTGAGGAGCAGAATGTGGTGTCGAAAGTGTAGGGAGAGGGGGGGGGGGACTCTTTTCCTGTGTTCATGATGGAAGGATGTATTGTGTAGTTGTCATCTTTTCAGGATGTTGCAATGGTGTAACTTAAGATAATGATTCAATAATGAGTGTTAAATCTTGCTCTCTCTGCCTGCCTCTCTCGTTCTGTCTCTCTCTTGTTCACTCTCTCTATCCCACTCTCTCTCTCTCTTCCTCTCTCTCCTTTTCTCTTTCGCTCTCTGTAGAATGGATACACTCCTCTCCATCAGGCTGCTCAGCAGGGCCACACCCACATCATCAACCTGCTGCTGCAGTATGGGGCCTCTCCCAATGAGCTGACTATGGTGAGTGTGTGTGTGTGTGTGTGTGTGTGTGTGTGTGTGTGTGTGTGTGTGTGTGTGTGTGTGTGTGTGTGTGTGTGTGTGTGCGTGTCTGTATGTGTGTGTGTGTGTGTGCGTGTGTGTGTGTGTGTGTGTGTGTGCCTGTGTGCGTGCCTTTGTGTGTTAATTGTATATGCAATGGAATGCATGTGTGAATATGTTGAAAAGCACGCACACTCAAAGTCATATTAAAAGAACTTGAAGTTGGATGAAAATTATACTTGGTTTAAACTTAAAACAAGTCTTTAACTAGTGTTCTTTTCTTGGTGGTGTGGGAACTTCGCCCAAAACCACACACCCAAACATCCATAGATACAAACATATATACTAAAGCTGATGATACACAAGGAAACCTTTCGAGCAATGCAACTTTCCCGCTGATATTAGACAATCCATGTTCATCAGGAGAACTTTATCATTTTAGATCATTAGCAGGCAACTTCTAAGGCTCATCCAGTCAGAACATTAGTATTCGACCATGTTGTTGCTGGGCATTGCTCAAGAAGTTGCACCATGTATCATCACCTTAAGTGTTTGTGTTTGATGTTGTTAGGACTTGAATCTGGGTCATTGACTGAAATAAAACTGCTTGATCTAAAGCTAGGTTTTTCTCTTTAACGGTTGGTCACTGTCCTCTGTGCAGAATGGCAACACCGCTTTGTCCATCGCCAGGCGCCTGGGCTACATCTCAGTGGTGGACACACTCAAGGTTGTCACCGAGGAAACCCTGACCAAGGTGGTGAGTGTCCAATGGCATTTGGGAGGCATTTGGCAGGATGAGATGAAACAACCAGTTGGCCAACACGTGTGAAACACACTTTCACAAACACGCCTGCTTGCATAATGTTAAGTGTCAATATGAAAATTCTTCCTCAATCAGATGATCTGTTGGTGTGAGTAAGATATACTGGCCTCCCTGTTCTTGCGTTTCAAAGCCGCCACTGTACTAGCGACAGCCGAAGATGCCATGAAGTCATGCGGTTTAGAGTATGACTTTTGAAAACTTTGGAAAGGGTCGATTGTGAAGACTAATTGGCTATCCTGGATTGAGACTGAAATAGTTCCCCGAGCCCTGGGGCGCAAGGCTTGATGGGTAATTTGGCATGGTTGTGAAAGTGGCAGAGAAGGTTACATGCGTTGCTGCCAACAAGTTGCAGTGCAACCACTGCAGACAAACTCAGGTTGTTGTCTTTTTCTTGTTGTTTCTGTCATTCTCTCTCAACCTTGCTTCCTCTCTCATTCAATCGTTTGATCTGTTTTTCTAACACTGGCTCTCTTCCTTTCCCTATTTCTCTTCATGTCCCTCTCTCACTCTTTTTCTCTTTTCCTCTCTCTCTCTCTTCTCTCTCTCAACAGACGGTCACTGAGAAGCATAAGATGAATGTCCCGGAAACAATGAATGAAGTCTTGGACATGTCTGACGATGAAGGTGAGAAAATAACAAACACTATTAAGTCCTTTCCATCCTAGTGCTTAGCAAGTAACCCACCTACATCAGCTGTACTTAAACGTTCATCCTGTAAAAAAACAAATAACAGACATAGTATTTTGGTTCTTTTTTGCTTTTTGATAACCATTATTTTTCATTTAATGTGACTGCTAACCCTGTATTTATTCAAATTACACAGTGCGTAAAGCCAATGTACCCGAATTGCTCAATGAAGACTATATTTCAGATGTTGATGAAGGTATTTCTGTCTCTCTGTTTTCTTATTTTGTGTTACCGTAGCCTTTTCTTTGCAGACGTTTGAATTTCCGCTTTCCCTATTTCGCTATGTATCTCTTTTCCTATTTCTCTTTTTCTCGGTATGATTACTAACTGCCTGACACTTCTTTTCTTGCTCTCCGCTACGTTGTTATGGATTCAATTCAGTTTTTCCCCTTCTCTCTTTCTCTGTCTCTCTCTGTCTCTCTCTCTGTCTCTCTCTCGCTCACTTTCTCTTCCTGCTTGGTATCCATGGAATATGTCTTTGTTTTCGGTTGCTAGGCACCACCCTGAATAATATGGAATACATGATTAGGCGTAGTTGTCTGTGTTCTACACTGAGGACATTTCATTCTGCGATGATTTTTTGCAGATGGGTAGTGTTTGAGTTAGCCTGTTAAGGAGCATGTCTGTTTGGATGAGTTGGCATGACTGATATTTGGAAACTTCTGCTTTTTTTCTCCCCCCCCCCCCTCCTCCTCCCTGCCTCAAATTAAAACCCAGAATCAACACATTGCAGTGTTTCACTAAGGTTTGACCTTTTCTCTCATCACCCATGGAGACTCATTGAAAGTGGAGAGTGTGTGTGTGTGTGTGTGTGTGTGTGTCCAGAGTCATTGCCAAGTGGCAGGCTCTGCAGATGGCTAGCCTTTTAATGCAGGCCCGGCGCAAGCTTGCTGTGCTTTATGATCGCGCCCCACACACACACACACACACACAAATAACAACAGCAACACACAATCCCCAACACTCATAAAAGGTTAAGGGTATTTATTTATTTAGCCAACGCTTACACACAGCAAGAGGCCTTAATGTCACTCTTTTTATTCAGACGTGTAATTCAGCAAGGAAAGCATAGGCTAAGTATAGCACAGCCTAAAAGTGACATTCTGTAGGTATTGCAAAAATAAGGCCCACAGATTTTGACCATTTCCCAAATATTGCGGTAATAAAGGTCAGCTGCAATAGAGACAGGCCTGTGTGTGTGTGTGTTTGTGTGTGTGTGTGTATGTGTGTGTGTGTGAACAGTAAGTGATTTTTGAGTAGGTTTTAAACATGCTAAGGACTAATGTAGTGTCAGAGAAGTGGGTTGTGATGGTGGTCCACATTCAAGACTATCAAATTATATCTACTTATATTTCTAGAGTGGATTGTGTGTGTGTAAGCATGTGTCTGTGTATACATGTGTGTGTGTGTGTGTGGATATGTGTGTGTGTGTCCTCTGACAGCACAGTAACAGGTGCAGTATTTACCACTGCTGCTCGTTGACACCCTTGCCCATTGGCACATTTTTGTGAGGTAACTCGATGGCGTTCCTATTTACATTACATGTGCCATGGTAATCCTGGCTGCCACCAGACACACACACACACACACACACACACACACACACACACACACACACACACACACACACACACATGCATCATGGTCTTTCATCATTCTCGAGGCATACCAAAATACAAAGGGCCGACTCTGGGGATCTCTGCTGTCTTGTCCCCATCCCGTGAAGTTAAGTAGGAGAAGACTGCCTGTGCACCCAGCGATGGCAGCCCCTACCACAAACAAACAAGAGTACATGACAGCACTTAGTGCTGTCAAGACACCAATGAATGTGCCACGTGTATGTGTGTGTGTGTGTGTGTGTGTGTGTGTGTCTGTGTGTGTGTCTGTATGTCTGTATGTCTGTGTGTGTGTCTGTGTGTGTGTGTGTGTGTCTGTGTGTGTGTCTGTGTGTGTGTGTGTCTGACACAAGTGTATCTTACACACATACACACACACACTGAATTGTAGCTATCTTAGTGCTGCCTCTGCAACTTATTTCTGCATCACACTCAGTATTTCATCATGACGCACCCTCTCTCTGCCTTTTTAGTCAAGTTGAGCCCAGGCCAAGGACTCTCTCTTCTCTGAGCCCCACCACCAACTAGATTGTTCCCTCCTTTTTCTCATATTTTCTCAGTTCCTTTTTTCTCTCTCCCATCCATCTGTCATTTATCTTTGCCTTGGTCTACCTTACCTACTCCTCCTCTCTCTTTCTCTCTCTGTCTCTCTGCATTTCCCTGTACCTCTCTTTCTCCACTTACACTCTCTTACTGCCTCTCTCTGTCTGTCTCTGTTTGTCTGTCTCTCTGCCTTTCTCTCTCTGTCTCTCTCTCGCTCTCTCTGTCTGTCTCTCTATCTGTCAGTCTGTCTCTGTCTGTCTCTCTGCCTCTCTCTCGCTCTCTGTCTCTGACTCTCTCTCTCTTTCTCTCTTTCTATCTGTCCCTCTCTCTTCTTCTGTAGCTCCTCTAATGCCCTTAGCAGATGTGAGCTGAAAGCACAGGCCCTTTTCAGAAGCGTCAAAGCGTGCAGTTGGCCAGGCAGCTCAGGAAAGTAAAGCAGAAGGCAGGGAAAGGCAGAGCAAGTCTCTCAGACATTCTCTCCTCCTAAAAGTACAGGCCAGGTTTTATTCATTTATTTTTTACTGGAGTTTAATAAAGCCATCAATTCCACAAATCAATTTGTGTCTGGTTTTCCCAGGCTCACAGGCTACTGAAAGACAAGAGATAAATGGAGACGTTGAAAGAAGGTGGGAGTTTGTTGCACCCTGACACATGAAGACTAAAATGAAGCAAATTTGTGCACTTTAAGAGAGATAGGTGGTGTTTGTACTGGTTTCTGGCAGACAGGGAGGTAGCAGACAGTGTGTGTGTGTGTGTGTGTGTGTGTGTGTGTGTGTGTGTGTGTGTGTGTGTGTGTGTGTGTGTGTGTGTGTGTGTGTGTTTGTGTGTGTGTATGCGTGAAAGTGTAAGTCTGTACTGAATAGCAAAGAGAGGCAGCAGAGAGAGTGAGAGAATCAGGGTAGAATGAGGGCATCAGCAAATATGTCACAGCTGAAAAAGAAAATAATTAGAATAGACAGAGGGAAGGTGGCCAGGAGAAAGAGAGAGAGAAGGAGTGAGAGCAGGAGAGGAGCAGAGAAAGTGGGGAGTAAGTGTGTGTCTGTCTGTGTCTGTCTGTCTGTCTGTCTGTGTCTGTCTGTGTCTGTCTGTCTGTCTGTTGTGGATCAGTGAAAGACAGAAACAGTCTGTGTTTGAGCAGTGAAGAGCTGCCCCCACCCCAACACCCCCCACCTCCACCTCCTTTTCCTCTTCTCTTTTCCCTCCATAAAGAAAGAAGAAATGATCCAGGTCAGGTGGCTTGTTCTGGGTGCTCTCTTCTCTCTCTTCTGTGTCTGCATCTGTGTGTGTGTGTGTGTGTGTGTGTGTGTCTGTATGTGTGTGTATTCATTCATTCATCTCTTCAGCAGAAGGCCTTCTTTGTTCACTGACAGCTTGTGAGGCTTGGATTACAGAGCACACCTAAAGAATGGGCACTATTACCATAGAAATTAGCCCCCTTGCCCACCCCCTCACCACACACACACACACACACAGACACACACACACACACACACACACACACACACACACACACACACACACTCATACACCCATACACCACCACCACCACCCCCCAACCCAAACACCCCTTTTCCATTGTGATGACCCCCTCCTGTGTTTCCGTGGCTGCAGAACGCTGGGGTCCAATCAGAATCCTTCTGTCCACCGTTATCTTACTGGTACTGTTTGTGACCTCGGACAGTGGTAACTCTGTACTGTCACTGGAGGAAGTAGTGAGTGTGTGTGTGTGAGCGTGTGTGTCTGTGTGTTCGTGCTTCATCTCACAAAGTACACATCGACAGAAGGTAATGACAGCTTCAGCTTCAGGCACATAAAGGTATGTGTGTGCTTGTGTGTGTGTGTGTGTGTGTGTCTAAGTGTGTGACTGAGTGTGAGAGAAAGGAGGACACAGAGGGAGAGGCATTTGTGTGATATCACCTTGCACAGATGTGTGTGAGTGGGTCAGTGACAGAAAGAGAGGTATTTGGATGATATCATCTTTTGTGTAAGTGTGTTTTGTGTGTGTTGTGTGTGTGTGTGTGTGTGTGTGTGTGTGTGTGTGTGTGTGTGTGTGTGTGTGTGTGTGTGAGAGTGTGTGTGTGTATGTGCTAATAAAATCCCTTGTCCAAGGACCTAGGGTTCCCACACTTGGATTATAGACATTGCTTCGGAACAGGTGGTGAGTTTCTTGCTACCGGAGGACAGACTGACAGATGGACGGACAGACAGGCAGACAGGCAGGCAGGCAGACAGACTGAGACAGATCATCACTGACATGCCACTGGCAACCACATTACCACATAACAACATGGCCACCCAGATCTGTCATATCCAGTGAGGGAGAGTGGAGAGTGGTGTGTTGTTCCTGACTGGGATTTAGTGGCCACCATTGGGCCACACGTCTGCTAATCCCGGAGGCTGGGCCGGATGCACAGACAGGAGATCTGGTTGTGTGTGGGAAATTGATTGTGTGTGTGCATGTGTGTGTGTGTTTGTGTGTGTGTGTATGTGTGCAGTCTGTATGTGTCTGTATGTTTTGTGTGTGTGCAGTGAATGTGTCTGTATGTTTTGTGTGTGTGTGTGTGTGTGTACATGTGTGTGTGCAGTGTGTGTGTGTGTGTGAATGAGAGAGAGAGAGAGTGACTGAAAAGTGGAAGAGCGAGCGGGAGCTTATTCAGTGTGAGCCGTCCTCCTGCCTGAGTTTGCTGACAGTAGAGTTCAGGGACTTCTTTTTTTTCCACGTTGAAAAGAGTGGGCTGTTTCAGTGGCGCACTTACACATAGTAAGCTAAACAGCGGGAGACAAGAGAGAGTGAGCATGACAGAGAGAGACAGAAAGTGAGAAAGAGAGACACAGAGGCAGAAAGAAAGAAAGACTTAAAGAGAGAGAGATAGAGAGAGAGAGATACAAAGAGAGGAAAGGAGTTGGAGAGAGAACGCCTGTAGAGCAGGTCTGTGGAAGTTTTGCGACGGGTGAGTTTTGTGGCGGTGGCTGTGTCTGTCCTGAACGCTTCTCTGAAAGGTTTTGGCTGGGGGAGGGGTCTCCCTAGCAGGGGAACAGCAGGGGGACCGGGGCTATGCTTTGTCACTGTTGGAATGCAAACCCCCCCCCTCCCCCTGTCTCCCTGTCTCTCTGCCTCTCTCTCTCTTTCTCTTTCTCTACCTCCCTCTGTTTGCCCCCTCCTCTCGTCTCTCTCTCTCTCTCTCTCTCTCTGAATGTGTGTGTGTCTGTGTGTGCGTGTGCAGTGTGTGCACTTGCTCTCATTTTTGCCTTTAACTCTTGTTTGCCTGGCTGGCGTTCTGTCTAACCATCCATTAACCTTCACCGACTTGCCTTTCCCTTGGGAGCAACCACTGTGGACATTACTTTTGGTCACTATCTCTTCTTGACAAAGCCTGTGTTTTTTAACGTGAGTGAAGTTGGCTGAGCTTGCAACACAACTTTCTGGCTTTTTTATGATTTTCTGTCTTGTTTGACTTGAAGTTTCTTTTCAGAAGCGCGCTTCCCCTTTAAGCTTACTGAGGCTGAGGACGCTCCCATCCACCCCAACCCCCCCCTCCAACACCCTCAATTTCCCCCCTTATCCCCCCCCCCCCACATCCCATCCTGGGCTATTACATTTGACAGATCACAGGGAGGACTGTCTGAGTTTTCCGAGGATTGGACAACGGGCTCACTAACTCAGTCCTGTAGGGGACCGTCTCTGTCCCTCTCTGTCTGTCTCCCTAGCTGCCGTTGATCCCTGTAAGAGAGGGTGGGGCCATAGACAGAGGTGTAAGGAGGAAGAGGTGTGGGGTGGGGGCGTGTTAAAACAAACAAAAAAAAAAAAAAAACAACTGCTAGTTTGCGTCCTCCTCTCAGTGTGTGGCTAACGACTCTCTCTGTGTGTCCTTCGCCGGTGTCTGTCGGACAGGTGACGATGCAATGACGGGTGAAACGGACAAGTACCTGGGCCCCCAGGACCTGCGGGAGCTGGGCGATGACTCACTGCCCCAGGAGGGCTACGTGGGCTTCAGCATTGGCGCGCGGACGGCGAGGTAATGCAAACACACACAGACTAACACACACACACATACATGCTTGAAAGCCTTTTTTTCCTCTCCACAGCCACTTCTTCTTAAAGGTCAGAGAGGCAGTCCAGTCAGGTCACATGGGTTCTGCCCACCTTCTTTAGCCTGTGTTGTGTTCTAACCCACAGGACCTCCATGAGTCCTTTCTGCCTCATATGCAACCGCAGAGCTGAAACGACCTCTAGACTTTGTAGCAGTGAAACTTTGTCTTGTGCAGAGGCCCTTTTTTTCAGAGTGATAATGTAACATAAATGAGGACTTTTAAAGTAGTTTGTCAACAAAAAAAGTACCTTGGTCCCATTTTAAGAGCTTCTCTGAGAATTTGCATTGACACATTGTTGTAGGAAAAATATCATGGTGATGCACTTCGCAATCTTTCCACAATCTTTCATAGCCAGTGCTATTCCACATGCAGATAATGACAGTACCATAAGGCAGTAGATGCATTTTTGTGTTCTAATATGTCTGAGCACTCAGGTGCAGATTCTACACATGCATTCTGCAGACCGTGTGTAGATATTTCAGTATCTTGGCACACACATGTGTTTACGTAAGTGTACAGTATAAATACTGTGGAAAAGTATGTACTTCCTCATCTGTCAGTAATTGAATGGCAGTTACAGCTGCTCCGAAATATGGTCCCTTGGCCAACAGCTGACAAGTGGACATTTTGACAGTGCTCGTAAAACATTTTATTACAACTTTTCATCCCAGAGCTACGATCTCTGTGTGAGGAGCGAAAAAGAGGTCTGTCATGCTCTTAAAAAAGGGGTCACTGATAATCAACACCGAATCAATAGCAGAGCTAGTTCATTTTTTTCTTTTTAATCTCCGCACCACAAGTCTTGTTTCCATCCCAGTACCTAAATGCATTTAATAACCTGTAGTCAGTTTACCGTATACTTACAAAATGGCTTCTGACAAAGTGTTCTTGTGTGTTTTCTATGTTATTGACAGGTAGGGGTCATGTTATTGGTAATGTTTAACCCACAAAAACACACAGACACAAACGCGCTCACACACACACACACACACACACACACACACACACACACACACACACACACACACACACACACACACACACACACACACACACACACACTTACACATGTAGCCGACTATGGGAGCTACCCTCCCCCTTTTCCCACCCCTGAGGGAACATCTGATAATAATGTCCACTTGTTTGACAGGGTTCCCTCAGTATCCAATCAGATTGAGACAGGAGTGAGCTCATTATCTAGTCCCTCATAAAGGTGTCGTGTTGAGTACACAAGCCATGCACGCAAGCCCTTCACCAGACCACAGGAAATTGGAGCAACATTCAATGTCATTGCCTCAAGCATTGTTTAGTGATCCAGGCACACAGAGGGGGTCAAACATCAAACACTGAATGAGAGGTTTGACCCCTGAACTTTAACAGCATCACGTCCTGGTATATAAAATGGAGCACCACATTTTTGAGTTCTGAATATAATGCTTGAGAATGATGTTAGAAATCAGCATTGGGTAAATAACTGGGGCAATGAGCACTTGCCTGGGACAGACAAAACATCTCGTCCACTTTTCAATGCTGAGCAAAGTCCAATTTTTTCCCTTCTCTCCTGGGCCCCCTTCTGTGGGAAGCAGCAAATAGCGCGCTTGCATTTTCATATGCTCTGTGATGGTAGAGCCAATCAGCTGAGGCTTTATTGGCAGGTTAAACAACCTGCAGTTACATCATCCTTGGTATGCACTATGTGGGCTGCATTTCTATTTTTGCTTAAATATAATATTTATAATATTTAATATGTAGTTTTACTTAGTAGTTGTATAGTTGTAATATATAGTTATAATATGTAATGTATAGATTGTATACTTTCCATACTAGTGTAACATACTGTATAATGTATAGTTTTGCTCTTTCACATGTTACTGCAAAAGCCCCATGCAACTATGACAGGATCATGGGTTAGAAGCATGGGTTAGATTTTAAGCAGCCACATTGTTGAATGCTCAGTATACATTTTAAAATTCTCTTAAGCAGTCATATTGTGCATCTCCACATATGATGATGATGATAGTGGTGGTGGTGACGAAGGTGATAACAAGAGTACTCAGGCTGATCTGTGTCACATCCCAGAGCACTGGCTTAATGCAAAAGCAGAGTCACCCAGTACCACGCCAGCCTCTCTGCTCTCCCCCACTCCTGTAGTTCGCTGCTTTCAATCTTTCTGTCTTTCTTTCCTCCCCCTTCTTCTCTTTTCTTCCTCCCTTCTCACCCTCCTCACCCCCACCCCATTCTGAACGTTTCACCTGCCTCCGCTAGTCCTAAAGTCAGGTAAGAGGGCATGGTGTTGCTCTAGATGTGTTCCTCTGACCCCCCCCCCCACCCCCCCCACCCCCTCCTCCCGCTCATCTCAAATGTACCTCCCTCCCCTCCCTGCCACCCTTTGGCCATTACAACTTCATGGCAACAGGTCTCGTGTGGTGCCACCCCTGTATGTCACATCATCCGACTGAAAGGACAAAATCTTTGTCAAGGGTTTTTGTAATTTGTCGTTGTGGTCTCTGTGGTTGTTAGCTGGTGTTTTATTTAAGTTTTATTGCAAGTTTGTTTGTATTTTTTGTGTTGTATTTGTGCGTGTTTTTTGTGCTCCTATGATTCGATTACTATTCATCTTGAGTTTCGTTGGATTGTGTTGCAATGTGGTGTCTCTTTTGTTCAGTAAGTAAGTGTTGGTTAGGGCATGTTGTTGTTCTTTATATGTTGTTGCTGTTGTTATTGTTGTTGTTGATAATGTTGTTATTGTGGCTTGGTGTGATAAGTGCACAGCACGTTTTATGTTAGTATGGCTTATTCTGGAATGAGGTGCTTCACCATGTAGCCTCCAGGGATAACCTCAGTAACACGAAGAAAACAACTTACAAGGCTCATTGTAAATAAGAGTAAAGGAATCAAAGGAGTTAGTCTTTACTTTTTTTAGCTTGCATACTTTTTATTTAGTAAAACAGGACAGAAATAGTTAAAATGCTGCTGAAGCACCAAGTAATGAACACATAAAAGTGCACTTAGCTAAAGCTAACAGCAGAACTAGCATCACTAGCAAGAGTTTTCATAAATCAGTTTTCATAAATTAGTATAGATATATGTCATGCATTTACAGTTTTAAGGGTTTTCAAAGAAGAAAGAGACCCAGTGGCTGTGTCTTTAGATTTACATCAACTCCCTTTCGTTCTTAAGAGGAGTTGCTACCATTTGTCATTGAGGAAGCGTTTTAGCTAACCGCTAAGCCCCTTACTCTTGTGTTTACCTCAGACCATGCCTCCTACTCCTTTACCCCCTGCCCCCCTTTCCCCTCATCCCCTCCCAGCTGAATGCTTTGGGATCTTGTGTTAATTACGGACACAGCCCTGCTCCTTAGAGAAGCACCCAACCGCAAATAGAAAGCTATTTGTGTCACGCCTCCCAACCCCTTGCGTAGAAAATTGGGATACACAGACACCAGTTGGTTTGTCCCACAGCTGTTTGAGCTTCTCAAAATGCAATGTCATTTTTTTTGGCATGGATACTAAAAAGGTGACATGTGCAGTGGTTTCATTTTTGTCATCAATCACCACCCATTTCTCCGTGGCATTGTCTGTCATTTTGAGGAAAGGACCATTTCAGTATCAATCCTTACAGGCATTTGTTATAC
>CM059287.1:20472323-20832323 GCA_030347295.1 Setipinna tenuifilis | reverse complement strand
GTTCCATGCGGGGCAGCCGCCACAACGGCATGCGCATCATCATCCCGCCACGCAAGTGCACGGCGCCCACCCGCATCACCTGCCGCCTGGTCAAGCGCCATAAGCTGGCCTCGCCGCCGCCCATGGTGGAGGGTGAGGGCCTGGCCAGCCGCCTGGTCGAGGTCGGCCCAGCAGGAGCTCAGTTTCTGGGGTGAGTCTTTCCTCCATCTCCTTTACTCCACTCTCATCTGGAGGGGGGTGGGTCTTATCTATCTGGGTCTTTCTGCTTCTTGCCCCCCCCCCCTTTTTCTACTTCCCATGTAGCAAAGTTGGTCTAGTTGAAAGGTAGTCCACACATTCCACATAGCGCAATGAATTACTGTCCATTAGTAGGCCATCTCTGGTAGCCATTACAAAGCCCATACTACATACTAAGCAGTGGCTACCATACGTACTATGTAGTGGTGACCAGAAGTGTCCCACTAATGGACAGTAATTGACTGTGCTATGTGGGCCAAGAGAGTGAAATGTGTGGGCCACCTTGTGTGCCAGACCAACTTTGCTGTGTGGGTTGTCCCTCTACTGTCATGCTTTATCTCTTAAATCCATCCCCATAGATGCCCCTCTCCCACTGCCATACAGTACATGTGCCTTTGTTCTGTCCAGACAGACAGGTGAGGGTAACAAAAGCACAATGATCCCCCAGTCCAGCCCAACACCATATTGACTGTTGTTATTGTAGTTTAAGTACCCCAGGCCCACACAGCTGACACAGACACGCGCTGACACTGGTTTCTGTTGGATTTTGTTTGTGTATCTATACATGCTTCCTGCAGGCAGTACCTCAGTGTAATGGGCATACAGTTATTAATTCCAGGACTCACAGGTTCAGGTGGAAGGTATAATAATGGCAGTAGTGGACATTTTTCACTTTCAATATAATAAGCAATGGTAGCTTAGTAGAACTAAAGCAATTAGGATGTTTTGAAGTAGGGATTTATATTGTCTTGCCAACTGGATTGTTAAGAGGGTAAGTGATTCTAGACGATTCTCAGCTGACATCAACATGGCTCTGGCCCTAATCTGTCATCTAGCGCCCCAGATGTCATTCTTTTCCTGAGACTGAAGCGATGAGGACACGTCTAAGATGGCATGTATTTACGAGCTTAATCTCAGGAAAAATACAGGTGGTGTGTACAGAAATATCAAGTTCAATTTTAGTGCAAAGTGACAAAATGGCCACCATTTTTTACTTTTAAGAGATATGTAAAACATATTAAGAGGAGAAATCAGTTTAATGTTTTGGGTAGTTTAATTGGGATGTACATTAACCAGGTGAATAAGTCTGGAAGGGTTGAGGACTAAAGTTTGGCAGCTTTTTTAGTCTCCTCTCTGGAAGACTCTTAACATGCCTGCTGTCTTTGGTGCTGACTCAGCCCTAAGGTGCCCCTCCCTAATCCTGGTTCGTTCTGCCCCAAATCTGGTCCGAATGTGGTCCGAACGATCTGGGGGAGGACCCCAAAGAGACTGGATCGGCACCTTGGTCAGCAGGCTACACCCCTACCCCTACCCCGCCCAGTAGGAATGACAGCTGTTGTTCTCTGTCTCCCTCCCTCTGTGTGTGTGTCTCTGCCTCCTCCCCTCACCTGCTGCCCCTCAGTAAGCTCCACCTGCCTCGCAAACTCCCATCCCTCAGTGATGGCGAGAGGCTGGTTAACCGAATCCTTCAGCTCGGCCCGCGAGGAACAAAATTTATTGGGTAGGAGTGTATGTTTAGAAAAACGTGCCAACCCCGCCTTCGCAGACCCTTTTGTTTTTATAAAATTTTGCTGTTATTAATTTGTATTATTGTTATTGATTGATATATTTATGATGATTATTATTACCATACCTTAGTTTAGTTTTTTTTTCCTTGTTTTCGTTTCATTTTATTTTCTGTGGAGCCACTTCCCTGATGGGTTTTGGTTTGAGGCTTTCAGTGGACCATCGAGGTGCTCTGAAATCAGACCCAGATGGGCTGGCCGCGCTTTTGTTTGGCTGCGATTCCCAGATTGCGCTTTTTGCAGGGCATGATGGACTCATCCCACGATCATGTTTTGGCTGACATCCTTTTTTATTTTTTGGAGAGATGGATTTTGATTTATGTTTTATTTACTTATTTATTTATTTGTTTATTTTTGGGATGGTGAGGGTTGGGGGCAAATAGGGTGCTTTGTCTTTGCAAAAAACAAAAAGCAGAAGTAGTCACTATGATTTCCTCACTGTAGGTGAAGTTTGCTAAACCTTCATAGTCTGAACTAATCGCTTGAAAGAGGGGAGTTAAATCAATTTAAAGAAAATAGTGTAATGGCACACATTTAGAAAACCTTTTCTTGAACTCTTCTTCAAAAACCCTCTTAAGAAGTAGAACTGGACTTTTCATTGACAAATAATATTAGTTCAGAGAGAGGGGAAAAGGGCGTTATGAGGGCCCATCGTGTTTGGGCTCACACAGCAGTGTGTCCTGTCTCCCATGGCAACACGTGGAAAAACATTTACTCAACTTGGACATTCCACTGGAAGCACAGACAAGGTGTTCACCATCAGTACTTATGATTTTAAGCATAGCTCCTAACTGCTTTTCTTATGAACACATATATGCTTATGGTGATTAATATACGTAGCTATAGTTACAATTTCCCCATCCTCTTTGCTAATTAAAAATTAGGTTTGTGCTATCAGTTGATCAAACACATGACACCATTGTTTTTGCTCAGATTATTCATGCCCATTACCTCGCAGTTCAATTTTGCAGGGAAACCATCAATTATGTAACAGTGTGCCACTTTCTCTGTGTCCTTCCACAAATGAACAGTTCCCATCATGACACAGTCTATTAGTCACCGATGAATAAACCCAATTAGCAAGTCGTTCGTGACTGAGACTGCGGAGCGCACCACAACATCAATCGACACAATTGGTCTTCTGAAATTTGGCAGTTGTTGATTCTTTCCGCACCTCCTCGTACCTCTTCACGCAGCCGAGGTAAACACAGCCGTTCGTTTGCTTGACCTGAGAGAGTTTACACAGCGCTTCCACAGTGTTCCCCTCCTCTTCCTCCTCCGCCCCTCTCTTCTCTACCTCTGTCTCCTCTCGAGTCTCCGTTTCGTTACACCACTGAAGCTGCAAAATCCACTTCTCTGGGTGAAAGAAAAGGAGAACAGAATGTTCTCATCATTTCTTGCGAAAAAGAACACAGAGAAGGCTGTGGTCTGGACTTGCATGGCTGATGGTGGTAGAGGGAGACATATATGGCTGTGCTATCTGTCTCAGTGCTGTAATCTACGTTTATTAGCGGTACTACAAGTTAATGTGGTTTCACAGGATTTTGCAGTTACAACCCCTTATGGTGCATAGCAGTGATATGATGCTGCACTACTAAATCTCCTAAAGTGAACTCTACACCCAGCCCAATCCTCCGAGTTGCAGTGGGTATGAATAATAAAAGACTAGTGTTTGTAATACAGTGCAAATCAGTGGCATTTGATTGTGTGTATATCTTAACATTCAACCTGCAGTAGTGCTTACTTTGATAGCGCACCTTGAGAGAGACTATACAAACGGTCTGTTGAATTTTCAACTTCAGTCAGCCCATTGTTCGCTTAAATTCACTTCCAGGAAACTTTGCTTAAACATACACCATGCAGATCTTTTTTTCATAACCTGGAGAGGTATATACTAGATTTACAGATATAGTCTATAGGGAAACACCTAAGCAAAATGTGACTGGGGTTGAGATGGTAACAGAATGTGGCCAAGGATGAGGAATGAGTCAGTTTCTTTCCTTGGCCACAGCAGATGTTTCACTGGAGATGCAGGGGGGGGGGGGGGGGTTATTTTCCCAATGAGATTTCTCTGATCATGGCACGACTGCTGTTGTGTGGACTTCTCCATAGATACTCCACAGTTATCATCAGTCATTTTTAGCAAACTGCTCTCTCCATCCCCATTCCCAGATCATGGACATCTATTGCTTTTTGGACATCTCTGTGTGTATGAGAGAGGGAGAAGGAGAGAAGAAAAGAGAGAGAGAGTGCATGCGTGTCTGTGTGTGTCTTTGTCTGTGTCTGTGCCAGTCTGTGTTCATGTACTTGTGTGTGTTAGCAATGACACATTCTCTTCAAACCCCTCTGCAATGTTCTCCTCCCACAGGCCTGTAATTGTGGAGATCCCCCATTTTGGTTCTATGAGGGGGAAGGAGCGCGAGCTCATCGTGCTGAGGAGCGAGAACGGGGAGACGTGGAAGGAACACCAGTACGACTGCAAGATAGAGAACCTCAACCAACTGCTCAACGGCATGGACGAAGGTTGGAGAATGTTTCATTCATCTTCTATCTGCAGCATGTCTTCACAGTGCTACTCAGTGTTTCTTTTGCCTTTTGGCAACATTTGAAACCTTTCAAATACATATTGAGTGCCATGTACAACATTAGCAACTGTTTTTATTTACTTCATAGCCTTTCAACGGATTTGGTACAAGAAATCAAAATGTCAGCGGGTTCACACTCACATGACCTTATATTAATACAGGGCTATTCTAGCTCCCAAAACACAGGTTCTAGAACAACACACCAATGACTCCATACAATACCTACATACAGTCATTGCAAAATACTCATATGGTTTTTAACTCTCTATGTTATCATACTTGTAGTTGTTTGTATAGCAATATAGGTTTTCCAGAACACCAATAAAGCTACATTTTGAATGTAGCTCCTTGAAACATTTTTCATCTTGCCTTTCTACACAACGTTGGGCCAAGCATAATTTCTTTATCCTGACTCCTTAACACACCTCTCATTATTTAACTCATTCATGTCAATGAGGTACCTCTGTAGTAAGAAGTGAAGCTTTAGAGGCCCTGGGGTGTACTGTGAAACCGTCACGGTCATCGGTGTGCTGTTTAGACAGCCAGTCATCCAGCTCTTGAAAATCTGGAAGAATGTGTGAGCAGTGTGTTTGTTATGACATTCTCCAGCATTCCTGAATCTCAATGTGCGGCTTTCAAAGTAAACTTCTCCTCTCTTCCATTTCTAAGTAAACCAATGCACATGACTTTTCCCAGGCTCGTGAAAGGAAACACAAGGTTTGTGGTATTAAACAGAAATTTTCCTCCACCAGCCGCCCCAACACACACACACACACACACACACACGCACACACGCACACACACACACAGGCGCACGCATGCGTGTACACACACACACACAAACACAAGCAGACAGACACAGGCGCACACATGCGCGTACACACACACACACACACACACACACACAAGCACACACACACACAGGGGCACGCATGCGCGTACACACACACACACACACACACAAACAAGTGCACAGACACACACACATATAAATACACGCGCACGCAAACACACCAAAATTTTTGGATGGGGATTTCCATGTCTTCTTCTCTGGTCAAATTCATCGCTGTGTCAGCTGGAACAGAAATGCCATTTGCCAGCCAATGCAGAGGCCAAGTGGTCTTGCTTTTGTGGACTCAGTGCCGAAGTCTAAAGCAGAGATGTTCTTCCTCTCTTTGGTGTCTGGATTCATGCAAAGCATTAAAGATCCGGACATGTGTTATCTGAGTTCTGGGTTTTTGTCTGATGTGAGATGAAACAATGATGAGTCACGTCCAAGCCACTGGCTTTTACCACACAGCGCTTATCAGTGCCAAGATCCTAGACGTACAGAGAAAGAATGTGTTGGTGCCTGAGTCTGACATCTTCACAACGTTTTTGAAACATCGCCTTGTTCAGGTTTTGATGTAAATGTTTATTGTTCTGTTGTTTTTTGAAAGAGATACCTCTTTATTTACTTGTCGATACTTTGTGCAGCAGCAATGTTCGATTGAGCTGGCAGATCAAGATATATGACTGAGACGGACAAACAACTGATTCAGCTCACAGTGGTAGCAGAGTAGCTCACCCACTTCCGGATATGTGTGTCTGTGTCTGAATGTGCACAACTGAGCTCATTGTTTTTAATGTTTCAAAACGACACTATGGCTGCACAAAAACCACAGTCACAATGTGACTTTGTGAGACAAGTATCTGAGCCAGGTTGCAAACTCACTATATTTGGCAAATCAGAGGAACGGGAAGCACACCGATCAGCTTCTCTGTGTCTTCTGCTGTGTCTTTGCTAGTGTCACGAATCTGGACATCTGGTCCAACTCCTCTGATTTTTTCTTTCAGAGGACCTGCAAAACTAAATATTCCTGTCTCCTCACATGTCTTTCTTTTTGTGTTTGGCATAAGACTATGTAGAAAACACATATTAAAAATGTCTGAATTATCAGCACCACAAATACGTGGTGAGTCTGTGAAATTATGGAGTTATGGCTATGAGGTAATTAAAATAGTTGCTGATGTTGTGTATGGTGCTGGGAATGATGCATCGGCCTGGCTGATGTACTGCATCTGGTCACCTGGTTCCAAAGACCAAAGACTACACTCTCATTTGTCTCCCTTAGAGCTAGAAAGCAACGAGGAGCTGGAGAGGAAGAGGATCTGCCGAATCATCACCAAGGATTTCCCACAGTACTTTGCGGTGGTGTCGCGCATCAGGCAGGAGAGCAACCAAATGGGACCTGAGGGCGGGGTGCTGTCCAACAAGAGCATGCCATTGGTCCAGGCCACCTTCCCAGAGGGGGCTCTCACCAAGAAGATCAGAGTTGGACTACAGGTCTGTGCACTAGTGTGCCTATGTTTTTGTGTTTGTGTGCTCTCATGAGGTGGAGAATTATCACCGTAAATTACACGTGCACTTTCACCAGCAGGTTTTGTACATCCAGGGGAATAAATATTTACCCACTCTTTACGCTTCTCCTCCTAAAATGTATGCTTAACACCCACATTTCCATGGACACTCAGGTTTGCATATAAATGCCACAGAAAAGTGTTGTTTGGAGTTTTAACAAAGTGTGCCCTGTTTGTACATACCACACATGTTTTAAGGGGTTCCTTGCAGGACAATTATGTCAGAAGTGGGCGCTAGTAGCTTTGTACATCTTGTGTGTCTTTTTCCATATTTTGGGAGTGCTGGACCATAAAGTAGTTAGTACTAGTAAAATAGCAAACACACTACACTGCTTATGTTAGTGTGAGCTCTTTGTCATTTCACTAGTGATGTGCCTACTGAGAGAAGCATAGTGTTTAAAATACTTTATACTTGAACTCATATAAAGTATATCACATACATACTTGAAAGTTTTTTTTGTTTGTTTTACCATTGGGTGATGAGATGTGATAAAAGTATTGGACTTGCGGTTGTCAGGGTATACATTAGTATGAATGTCTTTTTTTTTCGATAAACGTAATGTTAGAGGGGAGAAAAGTTAAGTGCAAACCTAACTGTTCAGATTAATTGTGTCCTGGTACATTTAGTTTTCCCCATTGCTGTCAGTCACATGAACGTTGATAGGATATGTTCAGTGTGTTGTGGAAGTGCTTAATCTAATCAACTCTCTCAGATATTGCTCAGTTTGCAGTAGTGCTGAGTGTCTGCTGATGACCTGGTAAAAATTAGCCAGGCGTGTAATGTATTGTGCCCATGCTTGTTATATGGGACACTATGGCTGGCTGCAACTAATGTTCAAGGTCAAATTCAAAGTCGTTAAGGGCAGGGCAGTGTTCAACTCTTCGCTTATGCATAAAGTTAAGAACGGTGAGCACATTGGTCAGCTGTTGTTGTTTTTAAATTGCTTTATAAATAAACATGACTTGACTTTACTTGATAGTTCCATGTTTAAGATTTTGACTAATTGTTCTGTCCTCACCAATGTTGAGACCTACACTACCTAACCTACACTCTTGATTGTATCTCCTCCAGGCTCAGCCAGTGCCAGATGAGATGGTGAAGAAGATCCTGGGTAACAGGGCCACGTTCAGCCCCATCGTCACTGTGGAGCCGCGACGCAGGAAGTTCCACAAGCCCATCACAATGGTCATCCCAGTCCCACCCCTCTCAGGCGAGGGCGTCACCAATGGCTACAAGGGGGATTCCACCCCTTGCTTACGCCTACTGTGTAGTATCACAGGCAAGTGTTGTTTGTTATTAATTAATTCATCTATTCACTTATTAATTAATTCATTTATTTATTCATTTAGCAATTCAGCCAACCATTCAGTCAGCAATTCAGCCATTTAGCCATTTATTCATTTATTTAAGAATACAATATGTGGGGATTTTTAAGATAGTGAGCAGTCCTAAATGTCTGTCATCTATCTTGATTTACCTATGTGTCAGTCATGGCAGAGTTAGATCAATATCCCTAAGCTCTCATAATGCAAAGATCTTTGTAAGTGGAGTATTTCAAATGATGCATTGAATGATAGTCTTTGCCCTGCAGTGCTTTAGGAAATCCAAAAGCTGCTTTGCTCAGCTCTTCTTCATTCTCTTTGCTCACTCCAGTGTAATTAGGAGAAATTTGCTCAACTTCGAGTCTAGTCAGTATAATTTAATTTGGTTTCAAGGGTGATTGGGTTGGCAGTATTGTGTTAGTGCGTCCCTTAGCACTGTGTAATCAGAGCAGATGGAACAAAGCCTCTGTCAGAACCTTTTGCCCCAAGCACAATGTCCAAACTTTATACTGTATGTATTCATAGATACATACATACATATATAGATGCATTTATACATACACACAGAGAAAATACTTGCATTTTATCTGAACATAGATTGCCCTCCAGCGCTCATGAAGAGCTTCTGTTTCAGGTGGCACATCTCCAGCCCAGTGGGAGGACATCACCGGCACGACCCCGCTGAACTTCATGAACGACTGCGTGTCCTTCACCACCAATGTCTCAGCCAGGTGAGGCCATCTAAAAACACACATCTTAAACACAGTTGATTACATCGATCAGCACAACTATCCGTCTGATCATTTCTGTGCCCATTAGGATCAATAGTTCATTAAAATGGTTGGATGAAATTTTTGGCAGGGTTTTCACTCCCTACTCCCTTTACTAACCGGGCATGACATCTCTACCTGTGCTCTGCCTCTAACTCTGAATATGACATGCCAGAGAATAAGTGGTATCATTTAGCAACTGCAGGTGTAACTTACACATGAAGACCTTTCAGCAAGATTGCCCTTCCCTCCTTATATGAGGTCATGTATCCCTTTGGAAATTACTTTATGATTGCAATCAGTCTTTTAATTAAGATGTAAACCAAGACCCTACTATTCAGAGGCTTATTCTTTTCATTTCAAGGAATGTTCAGGAAATCACAACACCTTTTCGTTAGCACTACATGGAATGTAGTTAACAAAACCGACATGAAACCTGACATGAAACGTGTTTGTGCTTGTCCTCCCAAAAAAAAAGGTTTTGGCTGGCAGACTGCCATCAGATCCCAGAGACGGTGGGCCTGGCCACTCAGCTCTACCGCGAGCTCATCTGCGTGCCCTACATGGCCAAGTTCGTGGTGTTTGCCAAGATGAACGACCCCGTGGAGTCCAGCCTGCGCTGTTTCTGCATGACCGACGACAAGGTGGACAAGACACTCGAGCAGCAGGAGAACTTCGAAGAGGTCGCACGCAGCAAAGACATTGAGGTGTGTGACAGTGATTTTTAGGTGTTTATTACAATTCTGTTCTGTATTTTTTTAAATAAGCATGTAAAGTTGAAATCTCTCGTCGAGGCATTTTCATTGCTGATAATAATTTTGCGTCATTAATGAGTACATGACAAACTAAAGCACTGAAACTGGCTGGGGCTTGTGACCTTGGCCTTAGGTACAGCTAAGTGACACGTGAGCAGATAGGGCAAAAGGCCATAAATGGATAATTTAAATAGTGGGTTAATTTGCCAATGAAGCAAATTTATTTCCTGCTGTCATCATGGTACCAAAGAGATAAAACCGAAGTCTGTTTCTGATCCCAGAGCTAGACATTGTCGATTGTTCATGAGTCCGATTTAGCCATAAATCAAAGTTTCTTCTCCTACTCATCTTCGAATGATTTCTGCAGGTTTTGGAGGGGCGGCCCATCTACGTGGACTGCTATGGCAACCTGGCTCCTTTGACCAAAGCTGGCCAACAGCTGGTTCTGAACTTTTATGCTTTCAAAGAGAACCGTCTGCCATTCTGCGTCAAGGCAAGGCATCGTTAATCTGTCATCACCCTTCAGCTAGATCTGTGGACTGCTTTTTGTGAAATTCATTATTGTGATATAAAGTCTTTGTTTCCTGTATAATTTAGACACTACACTGCATGTACTGTAGATGGACCAATAATTGTGTGACTTTTCGAACCTATATAAAAAGGTATTTTGCAACAATATGAGGTTCTAAACTTCCATATCAAATTTTAATGGCACCAATATTCTTTAGAAGGTTCCTCCTTTCAAGTTAGGATGCATTTTCTATACCTTTATCTGCAGTTTTATTCAGTTTATGGATGCTTTTATCTGAAATGACATATAAGTGAAAACCAACAGGCTACCAGCAGAAAATTGGAAGGCCTTGGACTTAGCGCCAATCACCAATTGTAAATTTCAAGATACAAACTGCTCTCTTCCTTTTGGCCACTCTAGGTTAGAGACAATGGCCAGGAGCCTTGTGGACGCATTTCCTTCCTGCGAGACACCAAGCCTTTCAAGGGTATCCCTCAGACAGCTGTTTGCAATTTAAATATCACACTGCCAGCGCTCAAGAAGGTAAGTGGACATCACCATGTGTCTACCCCCTTCATGCCATGCCATCCTCATCTACAGGGAAGGGACAGGACTTTTTTCAGTAGGGCTAAAAAAAACTACAATAAAAACAAACAACAAAACAAAAACTACGAACATGGCTGAAGCCGCCTGAGTGTGTCTTTTATCTGTTTTGAGGTATCTTCAAATAGATTTTGTTGTTTTTGTGATGGCGGCTCCCCTCCGAGTCAGCCATTTTTATTTTGTTTTTCTCGCGAGCCTCATGCTTTCGGCTGCAGGTGCACGGGGATTCGTGCTTTTCCAGTGGCTTTATTCTGTGGTGGCTTTTCTGTGCTGTTATTTTGCTATGAGTGTTGGCTATTCATTCTATTTTCCCTGCCGGCTTTTCCAAAAATTATTATTTTTTGTGTTTGGTTTCAGTTACATTTTTTTGTTTTATTTATTTTTTTCATTTCTTTGCGGTGGCTTTGGTTGTTTTGTTCTCTTCAGTGCCGCTCTGATTCGCTCCTTTTTTCACACCCTGATGTTTCTTTTCCCCCTGCTCTCCCATTATGTTATCCTTTTACCTCCCCCCTGTTTCTGCAATGCATCTTGGGAACGCAACAGGATATGGATTCAGATCCTGACGAAGAGGTAACGCACACATACGCTCGCATCATCACCACAACCCCTGTGGTTTGCTTATGTCCTAGTGGCTTCTCTCTAGGGGGCGCTTTGTTCTTCTGTTGTACTCCATGGCTCAGCTTAGACTTCCATTAGATTTTGTGGCTTCGGGTAAATAAGTAAAGCTTATGAGCTTTAGCTACCTTATTTTACACCTGGGCTGCTTTAGCATGGGTCTGGCAAGCAGTTATGGCAATCATTTCTTTTTAGTTACCCATCGTGTGTCTCTTATCGTCCCGGGTGTCATTATAGAAAATAATGTGCTAAGGGTTAGCTGTGCAGTTGTGTACAGGTATTTATTTTCAATAAAAAAATAACTAGAATTCTCTAAAATTGCATAACAATTTAGTGTGAGTCTGTCTAGCTTAGGTCTATTGTCTCATCTAACCAATCTATCTCTGTTGGCTGTTTTGTGACCCGATGAATTCATTAAAGGAAATCAATGTACTATTGATCTTCCATAGTGAACTGAAATGTTTTATTTGGGTGACAGAGCTTGCAGCAAATGTGAGCCCACAGAAGGTTGGTCTTGATATATGATAAGTTTTGTAAAGTGATGAAGCTACTACATCCTATGACTTTTAATTGGCTTTCTAATAACATTGGTCCAACTTTGTCCACACACACAAACACACACAGACACACACACACAGCTCTATTTCAGTGGACCACGTTTGCCTCTGTACGTTAGTGGCAAATGCATTTTTATTCAATCAAATGCTTTACTTTTTCTGTGGAGCCCTTCTACATCACCATACATCTAAATAAAATGAATACAGTGTATTTCCATTTAAAATCAAGGTAAAATAAACAATAAAATTGCCATAAACTCAGACAAGTCTGTATTAGTAAGGAACCAGTTAATAGATTAGAAATCCAATCTGGTAGATCTTTATGAGGAGGTAGTTTCTGGTATGTAATTCGTTTATTGGCCATTAAAGAGAGAGAACTGATAGGACTTGTTGTTGTTGTTGTTCCAGACTGAAAAACCAGAAAGACGTCACACCTTTGCCTCTCTAGCCTTGCGTAAGCGCTACAGCTATCTGAGTGAGCCTGCCACCAGTGAGTGTGATCATTTCACTAACTTCTTTTTGGAAGAAAAAAACTGCCTTAACATGACTGAAATGGACATAATATTAACTTACTGTATAACCCCTAACATTATGCAGACTATGATTTAATTGTGAGAGTATTATGAGTATTGTAGATATGCCAGTGCACACATACAATATATATGTTCTATCTGCACATACTCACCATACATAACCTCTAAGTCCACGTGCCTGTTTTTTTGACATGGTATACCCTGCATGTGTTGTTGTATTTTTAAGTTGCTGTGCTGTGCCTGCCCACTTTTGGAATATTATTTCTGGTGTTTGAGTTGTTTTCTATCACTGGCAAGAATTGAATTTTTATTCTGAACATCCCATGGGATTTGACTTTGACTGACTTGTTCCCACAACCGGAATCAGCTGTCAACGTGAAATTCCACTGTTATGTTTCATTTCCCTGGTTTTGGTTTTGACAGAAACAGTCTTGCTCTTTTTGGCTTTGTGATTGTGCGGCGTTCTATTGATTGGGGCTCTTACCTCTTGACGAGGAGTTTTGCATGGAAGGTCACCAGATGACCTTCAGGTCTTCACCGCTTGCACTGAATTGCCTGTCTCCAAGGTTACTCAGTTTTGCATGCCACGGGGAGATATTATGGATCTAAAACCTAGTCCTGGAGCTTGTGTTTTGCCCATAATACGTTGCTTTAGAATCAGATGCAAGGAGGCTTGTATTCAGTCTTTATTTCTGTTTTGCCAGAACACCCCAAACCACTGGGGGATGAAAACTGGACTTTCAGACCAAACAGATAAAAGGCACTTTATAAAACAGAAAAAATGAGACAGTGAGTGACAGTTAAATATAGCACATCAAAAGTCAAAAGAGACAACAAAACTTTATGTGTTATCCTGGGTTCTGTGCATTTGTCTTGACATTCTTTTATTTGTTTATTGAGTTTTTTTTCTTTTTGCCATCGTCATAGACATTGTGTTGCTGCGTGTGCTTTGTTGGGCTTCTTTGGTTTCCTTAATTCTTTGGTTGAACGTTCTTGTGGACCATGGATCACCACGGATCACCTTATTATTTCAGCTCATCTCCTCCCTGCCCATCTAACCTGTGCCATCACTTCATCAGACTGTTGTTCTTCCCCGTTTTATAATACAAGATTCACTGACCAATTTTTTTCCTCTGGTCTCTCTGTTTTCTTAACCCATTTTTTGTTGATTTTATGTTGGATTTCATTTTGCCTATTTAAGAAACAGTTGAACGAACTACAACAAGAACACTGCCTGGTGGTTACGCTCACAAACCTGTCTTTTCAACAAGATCTTACCAGGCATGGTCGGCTGCTCCTATTACCGTCCCTGGCCAAGCAAAATGTGGACTGGGTTCCCTCTCCAGCTCATCTACCACCACACCAACTGCTTCTCCATTAAAGTCAGTCTGGTCGATATCAGCATCGGCATCGCCAATCAAATCCACCCTAGGAGCCACAAATGTTTCCCCAGCCAAATCAGTTTGTGAAGTAGCCTCCCCCATTCGATCATACAGAACCATTGCATCCCCTATTAAAACTGTTGTGCAGCCAGGGCAGTATGCCACGCCAGCAACCACCAGCCTCATGTCCTCTCCCATTAAAACTGGCACAGATCCGGCTTCAGTAAAAGCTCTCGCTGCCTCAATTTCCTCAAGAGCTTCGCCTGCAGCTCAAGTAGGCTCCATGCTTGATAGATCAGCCATTTCAATGACCCCTCCTGATTCCCCGAAGTCAAGCGTTAATATGTACAGTTCCACTTTGCCATTTAAGTCTATGTTAGCTTCAATGGGCTCTTCCTCTCCTCCCCCCTCAGTAAAAACGATATCAAGTTTGTGCACAGCTAGGCCCTCTGCTGATGTGGCTTCAGCACCTAAAGGAACCCTCTTCACTTCTGCCTTGTCCTCACCAGCTAAGTCCACAGCTGCTGCTTCAGAAACTATGCTTAATGGCTCAGTGTCACCCATCAAATATCCATCACCCTCCCCCGCATCTTCCCGTATTCTCTCAGGAGTTACCAGCAGCCTGCAGGAGAGGATACAGGCCACGACACACGCAGCTACATCAAGTGTCACTGCTGCCATTGATGAGGCTGAAAAATCATTTAACTCCTGTGGAGCAGCAAGCTACAGTGCGCTTAAAAGCATGTCCCCCTCCCTCAGAGCCAGTGTTGCTAGTTCTGTTTACTCGACACTTAGGTCTCATACAGCCACCACCACCACAGTTTCCTCTAGTACCATTACAGTACCTGTGTATTCCCTTGTTAACGTGTTACCTGATCCACAGCTTCCAAGAACCACTGAAACGACATCAACATCAGACAGATTGGCAGCTTCACAACAAACACACACTCCTGCCCAAACCACCTCTCCCAGATCAAGGCCGACCTTAAAATCATCACTTTTCCTCTCCCCGACCCTTAAAGCAGCCACTGCCTCCTCCTTGTCCCATAGTCAGGAACTACTCAGAGACGTTGCAGATATGAAAGAGGACCTGATGCGAATGACTGCCATTCTGCAAAGTGATGCTAGTTCCACAGCCAAGTGCTACCAGTCTCAGGCATCCAGAGAGGCAAAAATAGAGGATGAAGAGCCTTTTAGTTTAGTTGAAAAAGTAAAAGAGGACCTGGTCAAAGTTAGTGAGATTCTCACAAAAGATGTGCTGAGTGAAGCAAAGGCTGCAGCCAGAGAGAGAGCCTCTGAGGAGGAGTGGGAAGAGTTTTCAAAAGATGAAATAGAAGATGCCAGACAAAATGCATTAAGATCCCTGCCCACATTTGATCCCACACTCCCAGTGAGACCACAGTCAGTTCCTGACAAAGACCTCAATTTAGCTAAGGTAGTAGACTATTTAATGAATGATATTGGTGCTAGCTCTCTCTCCAAAATGGCCGATGCCAAATGCAGATATGAGGAGATGAAGAAAGATGGAGATGAGAAACAAAAACGTGGCATCAAGCCTGAGCACAAACTCAAAATGCCACCTACAGGCATGCGATCTTCCCCATCTGAGAAAGACTTAAGTAAATTAGCAGAATCTTACACGGGCACAGATGCCATCCTTGAGTCCCCTGATGATTTATCCCATGAGCAGGACAAGAGCCCCCTGTCAGACAGCGGGTTTGAAACGAGAAGCGATAAGACTCCCTCTGCACCTCAAAGTGCCGAGAGCACAGGGCCCAAACCTCTCTTCACAGACGTTCCCATTCCTCCAGTTATTACAGAGACGAGAACCGAGGTGGTGCATATCAGGAGCTATGAGCATCCAGATGACCTTTGTGAGCCCCTTATGGAGGATCCAACATCGGGAGCAGCAGCTGCTGCTGTAGTGGAAGCATCTGCACCCGCATGTATAGAGCCAGAGCCAGTAGTCCCCTCGCTTAAAGACAAGGTCAAAACCTTTCAGATAAAGGTAAACACAGATGAGGACTCCCTCATGAGCAAAAGCATGTGTCTGAAGGAGGAAACCCATATCACCACTACCACAAGAATGGTGTACCACAAACCACAGCTGACTGAGGGTGACAGAATTGAGGAAACCATGTCAGTTAGAGACATCATGAAAGCATTCCAGTCCGGTCGAGATCCATCCAAAGACTTTGCTGGCCTATTTGAACACAAGGCAGGCCAGGAGACAATAAAAGGTGACGAGTTGTCTCCACGATTTCTCGATAAAGACACAAAAGGGAAACCCAAGGTAGAAAGGATAATTGAGGTTCACATAGAAAAGGGCAATGCCTCGGACCCAACCGAGGTCATAATCAGAGAGACTAAGAAACATCCAGAGTACCGCAGCATGAAGGAATTACTTGATAAAGCTGAAGGTGACTATGAGGTTATGCAGGAAGAGGATGAATTTGCTGCAGAAGAGACACTGCCCTCTTACTTAGACACATCAAGAGTGAACACTCCAGTCTCTCAGGAGGAGGACAGTCGGCCCAGCTCTGCTCAGCTCATAGCTGATGACTCTTATAAGACACTAAAGCTCCTGAGCCAGCATTCGATAGAGTACCATGACGATGAGCAGTCGGAGCTGAGAGGAGAGTCCTACAGATTTGCTGAGAAAATGTTACGTTCAGAAAAAATAGACATTTCTCAATCTGATACTGAGGAGGCTATAGCAGACCAGCCCCGCAGCTCATCAGCAGAGGCACAAGGAGCTGAGGGTTACTCTGGTTTCAAATCAAAGGATGCAGCCGACAAATTGACTGTGTTGCATTATACCACTGAACCTGGCAGCCCCAAGCATGCAGTGTGGATGCGTTTCACCCAGGACAGGCAAGACCGAAACAGAGAAAAGCTAATATATGAAGATCGTTTAGATCGCACCGTGAAAGAGGCAGAGGAAAAATTAAGTGAGGTCTCACAGTTCTTCCGTGACAAAACAGAGAAACTGAACGACGAGCTTCAGTCACCAGAGAAGAAGCCTACCAAAAGACTTCCAAGAGAGACCCGGTCCGGTCCAAGTTCAATGTGTAGCAGTCCAGAAAAAACACAGCAGAAGAGGGAAGCAAGCAGTGGTGAGGAGTTACCAAAGGGAAGTCTAAGAGAGTCTTCAGTTGGGAAGTTGCTTGGAAGTGAGAGGAAAAGTGCCAGTGTACCAAGCAGTCCAGAGAGACGTTCTCAGTTTCAAACCAGTGAAGAAAAACCTAAACAAGACAGTGGGGAAACACCAAAGAAAGTCCCACCTCCTGTTGCAGTAAAGTCTTCCAAAGTTACAGCTTTTAAACAAAAATTTGAAGCTGAGGCACAAAAACAAGAACAAAGTGCTCCAGGGTCACCTAAACCATCTGTGAAAAAGTTTCAGGAAAGCAAACTACCAGTTTACCAGCCTTTTCAAGGTTCAAAAACAACAAAAAGTTCTCCTGAAGAAGATAAAACCTCACCAAAAAGGATAGAAATGGATAAGAGTAAAGGGTCTATTGGACCAAGTTCTAATGTTACTAAATCTGAAACATCTGTCACTGCCCCAAAACAATCAGTTGAACAACCATCTGATAAACCTGCACCACATTTAACAGGTCCAAAGCATCTGCAAAGTGATAGCATAAAAGCAGCAGACACTACCAGGGAAGACAAAAGGACCTTTGAAATTCATAAAGATAAAGGGCAGTTACCTCAGAGTAAAATGTATGACTCATCAAAAAGGGACAGTGGAGCAGATATTCTAACTGCACCTTCCTCTGAAGTCAGGAGACTACATACAAAAACTGATACAAGTACAGGTCCTTCAAGTCCAGGTGTATCAAAAAAAGTAGTGACTCCTGACCGTATGCCCTCAGATAGTGCTGAAGGTGGTGACATGCATACAAAGACCCTTAGAAAAAAGACAGAATCTCAGATTCCTGTACGTGCAAGTGGTCCATCAGATAGCGATCAGGTCAGAAAAGCTAAGCTAGACACAACAGTGAAACAGCCAGAGAAGGGACCTTCACAAATATCCACCATTGGTAAAACCCGAATCCAAGGGAGATCTGAACTAGCAGGCTTAAAGTCCCAAGACTCCACCTCTAGCAATTTCCCTGATGCTAGTTCTGTGGAAGGCAAAGAGAAAGCAACCATTGTTACAACCCGGGAGGGTTTCAAAGGTTTAAAGTCCTTGCCAGTTTATGTAAGTGTATCTGGTAAAGGGGACAAAGAATCTGGAGGACAAAATGGCAGCCATAAAAAGATAATCACTTCTGAAAGCAGGACTATTTACACTGTAAAACAGAAGCAGGTCACATCCCCCCAGGCTAGCCCAGATGACGACACATTAGAACAGATATCTTTTATAGACACGTATAGTTCAGGAAAGAGCCCCATGACCCCTGACACCCCTAGCTCTGAAGAGGTCAGTTATGACCTCATGTCCCGTACCCCTGAGTCTCTTAGTTTCATGCCAACTCACCCCAGTCCAATACCCGAGGTGTCTGAAGAATCAGAAGAAGAGCAAGGCAAAGCCTTTTCCTTTGTAGAGTCTCCACCGGAGAGACCAAAAATCATCACTGTTGTTGCTGAGCCCACTAATGCTAACACTGGACAGGTGGCTAAGGCTAGACGAGTAGCTTACATTGAGTTTCCCCCACCCCCACCCTTGGAGGAACAACCCCAACCTGAGGCAAAGGGCTCATCCTCAGATGCTGATACAGAAATGATGGAAGTAAACCTCCAGGAGGAACATGATAAGCATCTTCTTGCTGAGCCCATTATTAGAGTTCACCCCCCATCCCCTGTGCCTCCAGGTGCTGATGAGAGTAGCTCCAGTGATGATGAATCAATCTTTCAACAAATTCACACAAAAAAATACAAATTCAAAGTGGATGAGGAGAATGAGGAAAAGAATTCCAAACCCAAAAAGCAGGACAAAAATGGAAACCACAAAGAAAATGGGAATGGATCAGGAAAAACAGAGGATGATGATTATGAAACAAATGGAAATGACCAGTCTATAACTGACTGTTCAATAGCAACAACTGCAGAGTTCTCGCATGACACTGATGCGACCGAAATAGACTCTCTTGATGGCTATGACCTCCAAGATGAAGATGACGGCTTGAGTGACCTGAACGCAAAACCGTTCAGTTTTGGACTTGATAATCGAAAGGACATGTGGTCAACAGAGACTATGCTTAGACCGAGTGACCGTTGCTTTAGTCAATCTAAACTTGAGGTCATTGAGGAAGAAATAGAGGAATGTAAAAAAGCTAAGACAAAGAGTGATCCATCTGACCAAAATTCGGAAGAAGGAAAAGAAAATGGACAACAACCAGAGGGACACTCTGACACGTATTTTAGTTACAAATTAGTGGAGGAGTTTAACACTCCTTTCAAAACAGTCGTGACCAAAGGTTTGGACTTTGATCCTTGGTCGAGCAAGGGAGGAGATGATGAAGTTGTTGACGCTAGAATTAAAGACGATGAGCCCAAGCCGTTTGGGTTAGCTGTAGATGAAACGTCACAAGCCACGTCTGCTGACACAACTCCAGCTAGAACCCCAACAGATGAAAGCACACCGACCAGTGAGCCTAACCCCTTCCCCTTCCATGAAGGGAAGATGTTTGAGATGACTCGCAGTGGTGCAATTGACATGAGCAAGCGGGATTTTGTCGAAGAGAGACTGCAGTTTTTTCAGATCGGTGAGCATACCCGCGAAGCGAGATCTGGGGGGGAGAGGGCAGGGGCATTGAGTACAGCAGTGCCTGAGGCAAAGGAGAAAGATCAGTTCCATGCTAGCAGTGCCACACTAGCCTCATGTAGTATCATTCAGATTACCACTGACAGGCGGGAGGCGGCATCCATTGATAACACTCAGGGCTCATCCTCAGATTCCATCACCGCTTCCCAAGTGCAGTCTAAATTATGCTCTACCTTTAAAGTTGGGGTCCCGATGACATCAGTCTTGGCAATGGTTGGAGATTATGCAAATCAGAGACCGTCAGATAATGCTGGGCCAAGCAGGCTAGGATCAAGCGCGGTTAGTCAGTCTTTTCAAAGCACAGAGATCCCTCAGACAGAGCAAAGGAGAAATTTCCAAACAGAAAACTCCAATAATAATAATAACCTGGAGGCTGCGAGCACTGGTCCTAATTTCATTCAGCGAGGCAGCGTAGTGTTTAATCTGATCACTTTTGCAGACCCTAGTCAAACTCAGCCAGTAAGCACATCTGAGAGTGTAGTCATCAGGGACCAAACAGTGAATGTCGAAGGAAGTAAAGTTCAAAGCGAAGCCAGTAAAATCCTTCCATCCATGAACATTAAGGAGCCTCAGCCAAAGTCTAGATTGCCAGTAAGAGCACCGTTGTCATCACCCTGTAGCCAGAGCACTTTAGCTGGAAATAAACAGAAACCAAGACAGGCAGTAAGGCCAATTGTCAGGCCTGTAGTGCGGGAAAGACTGGATCCTTTCCCAAATGTAAAACCAAAAACCAGAATTCCAGTCAAAGTTAAAACAGTCAGCACTTCATCACAGAGGGAGGTAAAATCAGGGACAGTGAGAGCCACATCGTCCATTGTCAGTAAAACCACTACTGCAGGGGTAAGAGAAAAAGAACGGGGCAAAAAACAGCAAGCACCCTCAAGGTTACCCGTCAAGGACAGGTCGACCAGGTCAACCTTGGATCCTAGCACCAGAAGCAGCTTACCCAGTCAGACACGCAGAGTAGGCCAGTCTCGTCCGGTCAGTAGGACCACGGCAGTGAAGCACAAGGAAACTGGTAGGGAACGGGTAAAACTCGGAGACCGCCAGACCAACGAGGACACAAAGACTCAGGCAGACTCGTCTGTTGATGACGGCAGCACGTCCAGGAACACCTCACTGTCAGATGCCTCTCAGTCCACCCACACATCCAGGTCTTCTAGAGACTTGAGGGCAGAGGTTGAGCAGGCCGGCAGAGAAAGGAGGAGGAGAAGGAGGAAGAGTAGCAGCAGGACTGATGGGAGAGAAAGCAGTCAGGTTGAGGGGTCCCAGAAAGCCCCCAGCGTGGAGAACGAGCCTAGTTTGTAAAACTTTCAACTTGATTGATCTTAGTGCATGAGCCGTTGTGATTTGCCTGTGACGTGACTAGCAGTCATTCTGTCATCTGTCATCTCTGTGTGCGTGTGTCTCAGACTGAGGTCTTTGTACTGTACTTCTCTTTGAAAGTAGTCAGCTGCTGCAGCATGCTAGGTTGACTGACTGCCGCGTTGGACGATTGGCTAGTCCTCGCCATGTGGTTTGTAGCAGTGTCTGTGCAGGTGAACAGGGTCTAGCTTACAGTGCCATGCAGACACACAATCCTATCCTAGCACAGCACTCAGTTTTGTTCGCATGTGTAGTTTCATTTGACACCTGTGAACTCACTTTTGATCTCAACTGAACGCATATCTTAGCTCTAGAGTTGTTTGACTCGTGTTTGTTCAATTGTTTGTGTTTTCTCTGTGGGGGGTTGTTTTAACTTTGTCTCTGGTGGTGAGCTTGGCCAAGTAGAGGGTTTGCCTGTTAGAACTGTAGGATACATCATCTAATCTCTTGTGAAGCTGAGTAGTGAAACAACTGTGACTAATTGTGCTTTTACCCTTTTCTAGTCATACTGTCTTTTCCTAGTGTTCCTCCCAATCCATTCTAAGCTATATTTACCCTATAAAGGAATATTCTGCCAAATGCTAATTTTACAATTTACCATGTGTAGTTGATCATTTAGTGTAGGTTTGTTGTCAATCTTGCCAAAGAAACAATTTTCCAGTGTTGCATCATGCTAAAAATGTGACACAAAAGCCATAATGAAACATGCTTCTTCCAAACTATGCTAATCATGGTAATGGTAATGTCAATAATGACTTCATGTGCAACCATGTCTAATAGTTTTGGCTGGTAGCAGGAAAAAAATACAAGAAAATAGATGTGATCAACCACACACTGACAAGACTTTTCTAATATTTGCTGTCAAACATTAAACAGAAAATCTCACAAAAACTAGAGTGAATGTCTGTGCTTTTTCAGATTCACTCTCATGTAAGTTTTATTGAAATATTTTGACTAGGCCCTTAAAATGCTAAAATGTAAGGCTTTTCAGTACGTGGTGGATTACTTAGCTAACTCACATGTTTATTAATGACTTGGCCAAACATGCGCTAAGTGATCAACTGGACTTGATACAGATGGGAAAATCAGAACCAATTTGATTTTTCAGCTGAATATTCCTTTGTCCTAAACAATAAGACACCCCTCTTTAGGTGAAAGACGAATCCAAATCCAAACATTTAAAAAACAAACATTTCTGCATTGTTATTTTAAAAGACATTCGTCTAGAAAAGGGTTTAGTCTTATTCTGTGTAGACATAGCCTCTCTGTACATCCACAAGTGGGTTTTAACTAGCTTCTGTCTGTCCTCCAGGCCCTCAGAGCCCCTGTGAGAGGACAGACTTGCGCATGGCCATTGTGGCCGATCATCTCGGCCTGAGCTGGACAGGTAAGAAGCAACCAGGAGAAATATCTCCACCCAGAGGACAAAATTTGTTACTGCTTTCATCAAATGAAATCGCAACCCAACGACGATGATTTTTTGTATCAGCAAGTTTAAAGTAAATAAAAATACAAAGAAATGGGCATAAACAAGGCCACATATGGCTTTAGCTGTGATGGGAGGATTCTGCCCACCTCGGTAGTGGCACTTGGATCGGTGACAGGGGGTGGCGAGAGGCCCCGCGTGTGGCTGGGAGATGGGCATGCCGGGAGAAGGGTGTGCCATCTGCAGTGTGTGTGGACCTGCCTGCACTGCAGCACTGCGCACATGTGTCAGGAGGGAGGGAGGGAGCAAGCGAGAGAGAGAGAGAGAGAGAGGGAGAGAAATGGAGACAGAGAGAGGGGGCTGGAGAGATAGAGGGGAGGGAGAGAGAGAAGGAAAGAGAGTGAGACAGACAGCAAGAGAGAGAGCGAGAGAGTGGGTAAGAGAGACTGAGGGAGGGGGAATGGTGTGGCTGAGAGAAAGAGAGAGAGAGAGAGAGAGAAATGGCTAATCTATTTTTAATGTGTTGCAGAGCTGGCCAGGGAAATGAATTTCTCTGTAGAGGAGATCAATCACATCCGGGTGGAAAGCCCCAACTCTCTGACCACTCAGAGCTTCATGCTCCTAAAGAAATGGGTTAGACGCGATGGTAAAAATGCCACAAGTGAGTATGATTACATTAGCCCTCTCTGATGTCTCTGATGAGCTTATCTTACAATACATGTTTCTATCTCATTTCTTTGTTATTTGTAACGGACAACGATCACAATGCACAAACTGTAATATTGTCAACACCAGGGCAATAAATTCCTGAGTTACGGCTTAATTCCCACCACAGACACAAAACACCCCACTACGCCTACACACACACTCACACACACGCACAGCATAAAAGAGGGAGTGGGCGTTGGCTGGTGCCTGCTGTGTGGTAACGTCAGTGTAGCAGATTGCCGCAAAATCTCTCTGTGTTTCAGAGGTTATCAAAAGCATCAGTTATATAAGGTCTCCTTTTATCTAATGAAGTATAGTGTATATGTTCACCCAGAAGCTATTCAAAGCAATATGTACCATATTGTATGTGCACTACAGGACTGTTTGATGTCATTTATAAGTTGTCTTCCAACATATTTGTGCATATAACTGCACATTATTAACCTAATGTAATTTATTCTCATGTTGTTTGTTTTTCAGCGGATGCCTTAACTACAGCCCTGACTAAGATCAATCGGATGGATATTGTGACATTGCTGGAAGGGCCAATATTTGACTATGGTAACATTTCAGGCACACGGTGTTTTGCAGATGATAACGCAGTTTCCCTGGATCAGGCGGATGGTAAAGTTTAGCTCCATCTAGCTGAACTCTATCGCTCCTCTTAGTCTTTCTCTTTCTATCAGATCGGCGTAGAATTAGCAACAGACACCCCCACTTCAATAAAAGCCCAGCGTTAAAATGCTAATCTCTATTGACACATTCAATTTGAATAGAAAACAGAATTAGAGATATCAAGAGATATCTACACTCCGATTTCTATGTCTATTTCTGCCTGATATATTTGGTGGCCTTCAAACCATGCCTTGGAGGCGATCTGATGAACTTCATGTATCACTGTGTTCTGATGTGCATAGATAAGAATAAGGCACAGAGCTTCCCTGGCTTTCTCAACGCAGGCCTCTGCTAAAAGAATCTCAAGCCCTTCTCTTTAAGTGTCATAGTGAAAATTGCTAACAAACAATACATAGTCTACTGTAATTATTACCATTATCCAGAGATTCTTGACATTTTCTTTATTGCTATTTTGAGATGGGCTTGAGATTTGATCCATATTGCTTAAGTAGTGATTATGTTTGTGTGTATATGTTTATTTAATGACCCCTAAAATACTATAGGAAGCTAGTATTTTGGCTTTCTCACTGGCCTGTAATTTAAAAAAAGCTAAACTTACATGAAAAAGAAAACAAATGAAAATATACAAGACATACATGAAAACATAATTATGGTAGCAGCTTAGCTTATGAGGCATGGATGCTTTGTCACTGCTTTCTCCCTTCTTCTGTCCTTTTCTTAATATTAACAGTGCTGCTATACTTTAACATGAAGCTCTGATGTTTAGCATGGCTTTGGCTACAGTGGAATGTGCGCTTGTTTGAAGTGGCCGTTTTGACAAAACAAAACTGAAAACAAGCTTCTTTAGTCCAACATCCCTGGTGTCTCTGATCCTTCCTGGTAGTGTGCTTCCTCTGTAAAACCAGACCACCTGCTTCCTCCACACGCAAAATGGTCCCACCACCCCTGGGCCAGTAACACAAGCTGCAGTTCCCCTCCCCACGCAGAGAGTGACTAGCACAAGCTAACCCTTCGACGTAGAAGCATCACTGCCGCCTGCTGTGTGTCTCTCTTTCTCTCTCTTTCTCTCTCTTTCTTTCTTTATTTCTTTCTCTTTCTCTCTGTCTCTCTCTCTCTCTCTCTCTCTTATTTAGTCCTGCTGGTGACTCTGGCTTCTGCTTTGTCTCTCACCTACAAAAGTCTAGCTTCACTCTAACTAACAGCATCTCACTTGGCTCATTGTAAGGCTAGACATAATGCCATTCACCCATACTACTAACCCATACTAAACATGTCTTTTATCCTAACTTGCTCCCATACATACAAACCTTATCGCTCTAACACGTTTTTTTTTGTCACCTACCCCTGTTTGAACCTCTGCTTCAAACCTTTCATTGTGTTAGTTCCAGAAGTATCCGTAGCTGGAAGCTCATCAAAGCATCCTAGCCCTAAATCATTGTCTCCTAAACACTTAATTCCCCCACCCTCAAGTACACATCTGAGTCCTTATCTTACAGCTCCCTCTTTGCTTTTGCCACCATTTTCTACCTTTTCAAGTGCACTCCCTAGTTCCTGCCCTGAATCCTTATCCACCTCATACTCGTCATCTTCTCCCTCACCCTCTGATTCCTCATCTTCCAACATATCATCTGTACCTGACAATAGCTCTCCTCAACCCTCCATGTCTCCCCCACACTTGTCCCCTAGTTCCTCATCTCCAACCTCCTCAAGTGTTCCTCAGTGTCCAACTGTCGTTTTAACGCCCCCTTCTGGCCTGCCCCCACACTTACACCTTGATCCGACAGCACCAGAGATTTATATTTAACATTACTTTTACTTTCCTCAGTATACATTATGTTAGTGAGCACTATACTGGACTACTGGTGTAACTTTTGGAAAATGTAGTCCAGCATACTAAATCATACTCTTTTATGTTTATATTATTTTTATGAAACACAATTCTGCATTTATCAAATATTGAGCTTTCATATCAGTTTTAGCATTGCAGCTATCAGCTAACATGTGCTACTGGCATGCTTTACCTGGTAGCGCTTCTTAACACCTTCTGCCCTGGCAGTGTACTGAGAGCTGCTCCCTACTCTGAGTCTGCATGTCTGAGCTAACACTCCAGTTCGTCTTCACCATGTCCCTTCTCTCATAAACCAAATGTATATGTGCACTTGATATGTGTGTCCTACACCCTCCACCCCACCCCACCCCCTATCCAGATCACCCCACCCTGTCCTCAGTCCCATTGTGTTATCTCATCCCAGGTTACCACAGCATCGATCTGGAGATGCAGAGTCCCACTGAGTTGAGCTATGAGCCTCCCACTCCGCTCCGTCACGACGATTACTTTAGCCTGGACCCCGCTAGCGTAGACCCCTCATATAGCAGCACCCCCATTAGGCCCAGCAACCTCTCCCTGCCAGGCACTACCAGCTCGAGCCACCTGGGCCCCTCGTCCAGGGACAGCATCCAGCCCCCGACGGTGGTGGCTGAGGACACGTCTCTGGACAGCCATGGGGTGGCCCAGGGCCTGGAGGACTTCTCCACAGAAGAGGATGCTGGTGGCCTCAGAGAGGCCGAGAGGGAGAAAGAGGCAGTGAAGGCGGCGGTGGCAATGGCGTTGGAGTCAGACGAATTGGTGTCTGCGGCAAACATTCGCCCCCAAGCTGTGGCGGCACCGGTGGTGGCGGCAGCAGATGTGGAAGGAGGCGGCAGGTCTGGTCGTGCAGAGGAAGAGGAGGAGGAGGAAGATGGTGAAATGACGCAGGAGAAGTTAAAGTCCCTGCTGGGAGACCTTAAGCTGGAGGAAGGCTCAGAGGACGAGGAGATGACCGAGGAGAAGGTGCAACAGATCCTCTCACAGGTGCAACAGGCAGAAAAAGACATGTCTTCACTTGCAGGTTGGCCAGACGAGTCCGCAGGAGCTGGGGAGACCTCAGCAGCGGCGGTGGCAGCAGCGGCAGCAGCAGCAGAAGTAGCGCCCACGTCACAAAGCAGCGCAGAGGCGTCAGCAGAACAGCAGAAGAAGAGGTAGAACCTTTCTCATGGTTAGGGTTTTTTCCAGATCCAGAGCAGTTAGCCTGTTGGACCAGACTCTTTCACTTCGTTTCACTTCCTGTAACGAGGTGGGCAACACCCCATAGACATACGCTTGCTTCCTGGTAAGCAGATACTTTCTGTTAACTTTAAAACTATTGGGCCTGGCTTTAACCAATCACAAAGTCTTAACGAAGCCACCATAACAAAGACTTTCAGAAGGGAAAAGTGTTGAAAAGGACAGTTGTGATCACTGCCTGATTATAACAACGTTTCCTGTTATACAGTATCTTCTGATCACTCTTGCCATTTATTCATCTGTTCATCTGTTCATTCGTTTGTTCATTAATTCATTAGTTCTGTCATTCTGTCATTCATAACCTGGCTTTTTGTATGCTCCCACCCCTTACTCTTTAGCAGCCAGGAGAGCTCTGCAGGGGTGAAACAGAACGGAGAGCACACCGCAGCCCCAGAGCAACCAGACGCCCATCAGCCGCAGAGCCAGCCGGAGCCCAGCAAGGCAGCGCCAGAGGACAGCTCGGTCGGAACCAGCAGCAAGGAGGCCGAGAGCTCCACTGTGTCTGAAAACCAAGCACAGGTATGTATATATTCACTGCATATGTACTGTATGTGTTTCCACAATGTTTCACAACGTATCTATATGTTGTCAATATGTGTTTTGTATTTTGATGACCCTGTTTCATTTAAAGTGACATGACAGTAGATATGAATAAATACACAGCAAGAACATAGTGTTGGAGTTTATGTACAATATTCCAGAACCTTGAGGTATGCATTATGATATGCAGAGACATGACAGCATCAACTACTTAACATGGTGTTACAAAACAGCTGAGCTTCAACTGCAATGATGAAGACATTTACTGACCATGTGATCATGTGTAGAAGTAATGATACATTATACAAGCAATTGCAGTTAGTTTTAACTCATAATTAAAAATTTCCCATGATACAAATGAAAAATTTTGACTTGTGGACCTGATTGTTAGACCTTTTTCGTTCTTCGTTGTCACAGTGTTGTGAGGTTTTGTAGCTACCTTATGTGACCCTACCCACACACACACACACAAGAAGGGTATACAAATAGTAAGACTATACAGTGGTAACATGGTGTGCTGAACTGCCCTTGGCAGGCTGGGGGTCGCAGAGCCCTTGACAGCAGCTCTGACGACGAGCACACCATCACCACGCGAGTCTTTCGCCGAAGGGTGATTCTCAAGGTACCAGCTGCTGTTGGTGCTGTGTGTGTTTGTGCACGCTGAGCTTGGCCAGGCTGTGTGTGTGTGTGTGTGTGTGTGTGTGTGTGTGTGTGTGTGTGTGTGTGTGTGTGTAAGTGCTAAGATAAGTCAGGTTCTGTGTGCTCTCTTAGGTAGGCCAGGCCGTGTGTGTGTGTGTGTGTGTGTGTGTGTGTGTGTGTGTGTGTGTGTGTGTGTGTGTGTGTGTGTGTGTGTGTGTGTGTGTGTACACATTGAGCCAGGCCATGTTGTGCGTGTGTGGCCACAGGCATGGAGTGATGGCTATTTTCCTTACCACCCGGCGTTGATCCAATCACTCTGCCCATTCATTTCCAATCTCACCACCACTCACTGGATTTTCTCTCTCTCAGTCTGCTGACCTGCATCTGAAACTGTAATGAACAGCAAGTGTTCAAATTGACCTTGGCTTTGAGAGGATCAAGATTGTTTCAATCTGTCATAGATAAAGCAGATCTGACAGACCAAGAATGACGTGGTCTCTCTAGTGTTTGTAGATTTGAAAAAGTGTTACATTGCCATAAAAGTAGCTGTTTCATGATTTTGTCATGAATTTTATCCAGACTGTATGTTGTTACTGTCACTCCCTGTACCTGTATTAGTGTAATCAAAAAACAGTAGGGAATTTGGGAATTATAGACTTTAGGAATAGGAATTGTGGTCTGTTTTATTTATGAATGTTTTTATAATAGAGGAAAATCCATCCAGATTAATTACCCACACATCACATTCACGTCTGTGCTGTGTGCGCTATGCCTAACCTATCAAATCATGCCATACCTACGGTGGCCCGAAAAGGTCACAAAATGTCCAAATTAAGACACCATGAGCAAAAGTCTTCATTAAACTAGAAAGTATTATGACCTATTCAGGGCACCGTACTTTTTCATTCCAGTGTATGCTGATTGCTTCATCATCTTCTTCACTCTATACTTAAACTTATCCTTTGTGGTTATTATGTTCAATATGGTTTCTCAATTTTAGTCTTCAGAGGACTGAAGCTCCAAAGCTAAGAGCTTGATCTCATAAAAACAGAACAGGTGGTGATCTTAGGTGGTCGCCTTAGGGTGGTGTATTTGTGATGTGTTTGTATACTGTATATATTCAGAGTATGGAGAGTTTGGTCTTGTGATTGTATGCATAAAAGTAGTTGTATAGAGACTGATGTCTACTTCCTCCCTAATGCGAACCACTACCAGGGTGACCAGGCCAAAAACATTCCTGGGGAATCAGTGACGGAGGAGCAGTACACCGACGAGGACGGAAACATTGTCACCAGAAAAGTAATGCTATCACCGCCCCTATTTCCCACTACTGCCCCCTGTGTCTCATGTGATGGGCTAGTTTGGTCCAGTTCCTGGGTGTGAAGAGTCAACTGCAACATGTTTAAAAATTTGGGGTTTAAAAACCCTTTATACTGAAACTTAAAAAATATGGCAGTTTAGTATACAGTAAAAGAAACAAGAGCAGGCAGATGTTGCTCCTTGTTGACATGGATGATTTTAAAAATTGCTCTATAAAAGTCACAAAATAATAAATCTGCCAAAACTCACAATTACTGCCCTTAAAGTTAGTCAGGAAAGTAGATGAAACTTAATCTTTTCCCTTTATACCAAGACAAATGGATTATGAACCCCTGACATAGAAAGATAAAAGCCCTAGAAAAACTCCAGAGCTGTGATCATCACCCCATGCCCTTCTGCCCACGCGGCCATCCACAGGTCATCCGAAAGGTCATCCGTCGCTCTGCTCCCGCTGAGGAGGGCAAGTCCAAGAGTCGGCGCAAGCGGGGCAAAGGTCGCCAGGCCACTAGGGCCGAGCACTCCGAGGAGGAGCAGGCCAGGCCCCCTGCACCTGCACCCGCTCCCGCTCCCACGCCACCTCACCCTCACCCACACCCACCCCGGAGAGAGCGCCATGAGGTTGGGCTCCTCGCTCAGGAAGTGCCCTCAGTGTGCAGTGCAGTGTGTGTTAAACCAGGGTGGGAATAGGAGTGACAAATGAGGGTGGGGGTGGGTGGGTTGTTTGGGTAGGGGCTTCTCATTTAACAATCTCAGACCCCCCCCCTACTGCATTTCTGATATGCTGTGGCTGAGGTCGGTGGAGGGGTTGGATTTTGCTTGCCCAGTTATAGAATGCCTCTCACCTGTGAATGCACATACTTCGCTGACTAATCGCAGACTGATTTCTTTTTTTTAAGCCTTGATGTCTTGTCGATAGCTGCTCTAGACTTCCGTGATCATGCAGACTCTCCTTGTCATCGTCTCTTGAAGCAAAACTAACTAACTCTCTAAAAGGCCTCGAGTGTGATGTATATCAAACATCTGTGGATGCTTGATTTTATGAGTGCTGTGTGTTTCCTGTCTTGCCTCTTGAAGGATCTATCCTCTGCCTTTGGATTGGTTGTGAATGATTTTGCCGTGTTTGGATTGAAGTGGCTGTTCATTCCCTCAAAAAACGAGTTACCAGTGAGATTTTCTTTCCCTTTCAGCATGTCGCACGGACAGCAAGCACCTCCAAACTGCATTTCTTTGGCTCCCTCTTCTATGTTCCTCTCCCAGTATGTTGTGTCTCTGATGTGTATTTTTTGAAATTCTCTTACAGTCCGAAGGATCCAAGGGAAAGAAGAAGGGTGAACAACAACAGGGGAAAAAAGGTCAATCATAACAGTCACGAGCACCACATGGTACGTACTACATTTCCCCACTTGTCCTTAGCCCCAGTGGAGTCAATGCCACCCCCCCAAAAAAAAAAATCAAAAGCATGTTCGGAATCCTTTTGTGGCTTAAGGCCCCAGCCATTAGCCAAGCTTATATCTATGTGATCAATAGGACACAAAAGAAAGCTTCACTGTTGCGTTTTTTGTTTTGTTTTGTTTTTGTGAGAATACAAAAGAGATCCAGCACATGCAGACGTGGCTGAACATGGTCAGCGCATTATGCCCCCCGACGCTGCCACTACAGTGCCCCACTACCTCAAAACTATTTTCAGTGCTTTGCAGTTTTTAATGGGTGGGTTTTTGATTGGGTTCTTTTGTTAACATATTGAACTGTTTTGTTTATTTGTTTGTGTGGCATGGGGGGGAGCATTTGTTAGTATTACTTCTCCAAATGTAACAGATTTTATACATTGAATTAAAAATAAGCTAGTTTATTTGGCTTTGTTTTAAAGGGGAACTTCCATCGTTATTTTTATTCATATTTCTGTGTCGCCACTATGGTTGAATGCATTGTGCGTCATTTCTGTGAAAAATTATGTCCTAGATCTCTTGTTTGACGCTGTTTTCTGTAAGCTATAACAGGTCTAGTGGTTGAACGACAGTTTTTTCCGGTGTCCCTCATGAATATCCATGACGTGTCAATAAGGCACCTCTGATTGGGCAAATTCGCTGTCTTTCGCTCACCTAGCTTCTGTCCACCAATCCTTTGGGATGTGGGCTTGCCATACATGGCTCTGGGCAGGGCTTACGACCTAGTGACGTAGATAGGTTTAGCATGCTCTGATCCGCTCGTTTTGGTTAGCTCGACCCTTCAATGACCAGTAAAACCATGAGGGTCGAATTTCACGTCTTGGAATGCTGTGTTCATATACTGCTTGTTGTGACCCACCACATTGTAAATAGAGCTACTAAAAGTGTTTTTTGACGGAAGGACCCCTTTAAAGAAAGAGATTAAGAGATTTCCAAACAAATCAGAGGTTTAGGGTGTTGTGTGAATATGACTCCCAGGCATAACGTAACAATTATGTGATTTTTTCTCAGTGATGTCAGTTGGTTACAGTCGCGTAATCGACGTGACATCTGTAGAGTTGTGGCTAATATCAGTATCTGTTTAAAGATGTTGCACTGACACATTGATTGTCATGTATTTATTTTCATGTGTTTCAGATTTGATATCGTCTCATAATTCTTTTCCTGGAAGGGGGAATCACTGGAAATCAGCTGGCGGGGAGGCGTGTCTACAGTGTCTACAGCTTTTTCACATTAAAAAAAACGCATGGATTTCAGCAAGGAGAAGACATCTTCTAAGTTCCTTAACACTTTTTTTCCGCATGAGCATGACAAAGGAGAAAAAAATAAAATAAAAAATAAAAGGAGACATTTGTTTCTGTCAAACGACGATGCAGAGCGGCCAACCCCAGATCATGTCAGGGTGGCTGAAGTCCTAGGCCGAAACACTCTTCTAGAGTCGCCTGGACCAACTGGTACGATGCATCGCAAGAACCTCACACGACACAGCAGCCCCCCACCCCAAAAGCAATTTTTTCCGTGACCAAAGATGGCACAACTTTAAAGCAGTACTGATAACACAGAGACGGAGATAAAGAGAGAGAAAGAGGAGCACTGAAATCACCTTCAACACTCGCCTTACGTTTGATCCTTTTGGACCCATGATGTCGGGATGTATAATGCTGTTGGATTTGTTTTTTTGTTTTCGGTTTTTTTTCCTTTCTTTTAGGATTTTGTATATAAATTACACTGTATAAATTCTTTTGAAAAAAAAAAGAAAAAAATAAGTAGCTCACAAATTGTTGATGCACTGTCCGGAGAGCTTTTCAGATATGATAAAAAAAATGAATTGCCAATGTTGATTCCAACAATAAGGAAAGGCTTGGGTCTGACTTGTAATATTGTTAGCAAACCGAAAAAAAAAAAAAGTTTGTAAATGACACACAAAAAAGGCTAACTTGATTTTAACAGCAAGCGTTTCTTTCAGTAACACTGCACCAATCCTCAACACCTAAACATGGGAACAGCTGTAGAGGTCTTCTCACATACTTTCTCAGAGTACTAATATTTTGATGCATGTGATTCACAATATTCTAATTATGTTTGTTTGTTTGTTTTCTAAATTGCAAAACACTGCATTGTGATGTGGAAGAGGAGGCAAGGTGTGCTTGTCTGTGCGTACATAATTCTTCAGCCGTTTCTGTCACTTACAACTTTTTGTATGCGAGGAGAAAGAAGATACCACAGAGCATTACACAGAAATCTAAGTAATCAAACAGATGAGAATGGGAATACCTCACTTTAATGCTTCTCGATGGTACAGCAACAAACACAAACAGCTGAGGGTCCCGTTAGCAGCAGCAAGGAGTTCTGGGAAAAATGACTAAATAACAACCCGAATGTATCATGTTAGACCGGCACGCTGTAAACGTTTTAACTGTTGTCATTGGCTAGAGGATGTGTTTGTCTTCGACAGCCGATCATCTGTGATCATTCAAGCAGTGTATTACTAGATTTATATATATTTAAAGAGCTGCTGTGGTTCAAAAAGGGGCATTTTTATTTGGGTTTTTGTGAAATTTTGTTTCTGATGATGAAATCGGTTCATATGACAGGCACCAACGGCATTCATTGATAATAGATCTGGTAACATACTGTATGTATGACAAGAAGAAAACATACACTGGATGATCTAATTAATTATTTAAGCATAAAATAAATTGTGTTTAAACCCAAATGCTGTCATGTTTTGTGTGTGTTTGTTTGTGTGTGTGTGTGTGTGTGGAAGCTCTTTAGAGGTGTCTGTACATTTGTATTTAACGTTGAGTTTAAGGTAAGCTAAGGAAACAGGCAATAATTAGTAATGCTTCTGTATAATCCCAAAAAACTTTTTGAAGTCCAAAATTGTCTTATTTCTATGCCATTTAGATCCCTTTTTGTGACTCAGGACCACTTTATGGGTGTGTACGCTCTTCTGTCACAAGGTGTCGCTGTTGGACAATATAGTAGTTTCAAAGGTAATCAAAGGCGGCCGCAGCATTGTGTGCAGCTCACTTTGCAACTTCTCTCCGAACATGAATCATTGCGCTGCCTCGACTGTGCGGTGAACATGGCGGACAGTGCTAGCGAAAGTGACACTGATGGAGCGGGCAGCAGCTCTGCCACTCCGCAGTGTTCTTCGTCCTCGTCCTCAAGCAAACCTGGCATCGTAATTTCTCCATTTCGTCTGGAGGAACTAACAAACAGACTTGCTTCTCTGCAGCAAGAGAACAAAGTTCTCAAAATAGAGTTAGAAACGTTCAAACTGAAATGCAAAGCTCTGCAGGAGGAGAATCGAGACCTGCGGAAGGCTAGCGTGACCATTGTAAGTATCGCTAGCCAACTTACAGCTAGTTGTGTTAGCTTTCAGGCTAATAGCTAATTTTTAAACACTTCTGATGAACAGCATTGCCTTTGTATGGCATGGTTGGTGCTGTTGTAATACACATGTAACAGTGTATACCCAAACTGTGTCATTGTCCTCCCGTATGGGTTTCAGTGATATACTTTGTTTTGATGGGTATTTGATAACTGGCGTTAGTTGAAGCTGTACTATAAGGCTCAGTAAAACGGTTAAAATCAGACTGGTAACACGCCTTCCCGTGAGGGGGGTTCACAGTTGTGACAGACCCGCGGTATAAAACTGGCCATGAACTAACTACCTGTGTTATGTTTGATATCTACACTGCCCCCACCACGACCAATATAAAAAGCTATTATTTGATGTTAAGTTGCTAATCAGCAAGTAGCGAACGTTAGGTGCAAAGTTATCTTTATTCAAGTTAGTTAGCATGCCAGCTTTACTCTGTGATGCGTAAACTCATTGCATGACTGACTGTGTATTGATTTGACTTGAAAGTTATGTTTACGTATTCATAGCACAGACATTGACTAAACGTAATAGATCAACATGCTTTCTCTTTTCATGTATTATGTTATTAGGCTAGGTGCTAACAAGTTGTGGTATGTAGCCTTCAATGAATGACGCTTCGGGCTTGAAAGGCCATATCATCTTTACGAAGGTTATGCATGATGCTTGTCACTTGTAACTGCAGTTTGCAGAAGATGAGACTGTGATCAATATTAAAAATCCCAAGTATAGTCGCTGAATGCGTGTGTTATGCAAGGTCGGTATGCTTAGCTTTGACTTTGGTGGCTGCCGCGCAACATGGTTTTAGGGAGACAGCTTGCAAAATTCCCTCTGGCCAGGTCTGTCATCGCATTCATGGGACAATAGACAGCGTGCTCAGTCAAACTGCTAGCTTGCTAGCGGAATTGAGGGGTTTCAAAAAGCATGCCGCAGTGTCCTCGGGAATAGTCACATCATATATGTTTCATTATTAAAGAGTCAGCAAAGCTCCTCTGAGGACGGAGTTATGCAACATTGTCTTTGTTGGGGAAATGGTGGGCACAGCTTATGGTCAAAACTTGGTGATGGTCGCTTTTGATTGTCAGAAACAATATGTCAATCTGTAATATTAAGCATACATCGTAGTGTTATTAGGCTTAGAGTCACTAACCTGAGATGTTGTCTTGATGTAAATATAATCTTTTTTAATATGCTATACTTGGCGATAGAAGCAACATAGATGTATTACATCCATAACACTCAGCAGCTTCGGTAGATGCCTTTCTGTCGTGACAGTTCAGGATTAGTTGCACCCATGGGCTGTAAAGTTACAACGCTGGGCAGGTTTGGCATGGATACAGACCTGCTGGGGGGCATAATGCTGTTTTTTTCTCTTAAATGCGTTGGCCTTTTTACAGTGGGTTTTGCCGCACTTCCTCAGTGTTGCACAATGATTGACGACATAGCCTCCTACCCAGTCTGCTGACTCTTATTCATCCTTGTATGGAATTCATTTGCTGTTTTCCACCCCTTTTTGTTAGCAATGACTGTGAGGTTTGCTATTCACTGCTGGAAAAAAAACCTTTAATACTACCTGTTTAAAATACTGCGTGGGTGAAATGAAAGGTGCTTTTTTGCAAAGAGCATAAGGAAAATAAAAGTGTATACCAAGCGGTGACCAGCTGTGTCATGCTTTTTTTGTGTCGGAACGTCTAGCACCTTCTGTGTGCCTTCTCAGCATACCCCATCAGCCTCCTGTCCCAGCTCACAGTTGGAACTGTCCTTGGCCCAGATTTTTATAACCTGAAATCAAGGGGACAAACCTGCTGGCATCAGGAAAAGAGTGTAGTGTCATTGGAGATGTATGATCCTGCTTTGTTTTTTGTTGTTTGTTTGGGTTTTAACTAGCCAAGAAAATGGCCTGTTTTGAGTTGGCTAGTTGATGACCACCATCAGGTGGGTCAGCAGTGTGTAAACTAGGCTGTCTGGTATTGGTTGTGGTGTTAGTCTTGGCCAATGGAGAGATTGGGCCAGCATGAAGTGGCCTTAAGTGAACGCATGGCGTTCGGTCTGCCCATGCGCTCACCAGACTCAAGCCTGCACTGACCTCCCATAAATATTTGACCACCCCATATATCACCTCCGTCTTCACCTCCTCTCAGGTGCAGAGAGAGAGAGACACCGAGAGAGCGAGAGAGAGACAGAGAGAGAGCGAGCGAGAGAGAGACAGACAGACAGACAGAGAGAGAGAGAGAGCGAGCGAGAGAGAGACAGAGACAGACAGAGAGAGAGAGAGAGACAGACAGACAGACAAAGAGAGAGAGACACAGACAGAGAGAGAGGACAGGCGGACAGATGCTCTTCTGACATGATGGCATACATATGACATATGTATGGTTAATGCGTAGAATAAGAATATGCTTTATAAACAGTTGAAAATCACTCTTTATTCTGTGAGGTAAAACAACTTATCAGAACATCAGGACATTCAATACATCAATGCATTTTTTTCTGAGAAGTTAGCATATCAGAACATCATCACAGTGTAAAATTACAGATGTTTTATTCTTTGTGTGGAAGTGTACCTATCATGCATTAGGTATGTTATTTTCGTATTTTGCTCTACAGGTATGACACAAAATGTCAAAACATCAGTACTTCTAACAGAAATGATGGGAGGATAAAAATTCTGAAGAATGTTTGGGTGCATACAAAGAAACATGAAATCCTAGAATCTTACACTGTTGAAGCAAGTAGTCTTTCAAAGAGGTTTCTTTCAAAAACTCTTATCCTTAAAGGTTAAAGTTTGAAACAAAACGCCTGTCCTGCATCAAGGATCTCGGCCCTGATAAGGCCGGCCCTATGATCAGTGTTCCAGGTTTGCATAAGGCGTGTACTAGCCAAGGTCCATCTCGTGGTGCGGGCCTGCCACGGCAAACAGTGCCTTATCCAGTCAGTCTGCCAGTCTGAGAACAAGAGAGTTTGCCCTGCCAATGTATTTCAGATGAGCAGGAAGTCCGTCCTGTCACCCATCTGCCAGAGCGCCTCTTGTTCCTTTGTAGACAATGGACGTCTCTGTGTCCTTTACATGTGTGTGTCACCCGGTGTGGGTCTGTGTGTGTCTGTGTGAGCGTCTGTCTCTGTGTATGCTTGTGTTGTCTTTTTCTTGTCTCAGTGTGCGTGTGTGGGGGAGAGAGAGAGAGAGGGAGGGAGACAGACTGTGTGTTTTTGTGTATTCAGTGAGTGTCTGTAGTATTTTCTTGTCTTAATATGGTATGAAAGCATTTCTGTATGTGTGTGTGTGTGTGTGTTCAGCGCTGTCGGCTTGTGTGTGTCCCCCTATATGCAGCAAGCGCGTGCAGAGCAGGAAGAGGAGTTCATCAGCAACACACTCTTCAAGAAGATCCAGGCCCTGCAGAAAGAGAAGGAGACGCTTGCCGTCAACTATGAGAAGGAAGAGGAATTCCTTACCAACGAACTGTCCAGAAAACTCATGCAAGTGAGTTACACGCCCCCTGCAACACACACACACACACACACACACACACACACACACACAATGTCCATTGCACCTCCACACCGAGCATCGCAACTATCCAAAACCCAATACATGCACAGTCCTCACCAACACACTATCCAGGACACTAATGCAAGTGAGTCACAAGTAACACCACAAACACACACACTCCATCCTGTTCCCACAGCGAACATCACCACTGTCCAAATCCCAGTACATGTGACCATGCAGGGTCTTCACCAACGAGCTGTCCAGAAATGGCATGCAATTGAGTCAGATCTCCAGCCAAGCCTTCTGCTTTCTCACCTTCACAGCAGCGCCACCATCCAAATATCAGTACATGACTATGCAGAGTTTTGGTTACTTTCTGTTTTAACCAAGCCCGATGTTGGTTTTGTTTTGTTTTGCTTTTTTGTTCATTTGTTTTTTGTTTTGTTTTTTTGAGTACAACACTAGTTTTAACCAACCCCATTTTTGCTATTGTTTTTATATTTATTTTAAACTCTAAAGTTAAATGCTAATTTTAAAGGACCTGATGGGAAATATCACTTGCTATATTACCTCCAGCTCCACGGTATTCAGCCCTGGAGACTGCAGCACGGTCATGTGTCCACAAACACACTGCACATACCCCCAGGGCTGCAGCTGTCCACCAGGGCCCAGGTGTTAACAAGATTTTTGTTTCCTTTTAGCCTTTTTTTCTGAAACCGGGGTCTGTGTTTGGCCTTGAGGTCTGGTAAACATTGTTCAATGTTGACTGACTCGGTTATGGGTGCTGGCTTTCAAGAGTCCCTCATTGAAACCACTGAAGAACTTGTTTATGCTTCTTAAAAACACAACATCTGTTGAGCCCTGGATAAAAAGTGGGCTGTTGTGCACTTAAACACAGTTTTTAGTACAGTGAAAGAAAAATGAAGAGGACAAAGTGGTTTCATTTTGTCTGCAGCTCAAAACAAGGTGAAAAGCTTTGAAGAGGAGAGCTGATGAAAGGCCAAGAGCACATTGGAGGCTTTTCATATTGCTGTTTACATTGTCAGACCACCTGTGCTGGTGGGAAGTGTGTGTGTGGTGGGTGTCTGTCTGTGGGTGGGTGTGTGACTGTAGGTTATGTTTTCCCTCTTTGGTTGAGAATGCAGGCCTTAGCAATGTTGTGCAGACCTGCACATATTCCAACTGTTTAGACACACACACACACACAGGGAATGTGTGTTTGTATATATACACACACACACACACCACTGTTGTTCAGGCAATTTGTTTTTGCATTGCGTTGTGTCATATATGTGACTGTGTTTATCCATGTCTGAGGGCATGTGTGTGTGTTTAAACACATGCTGATTTATGCATATCTGTGTGTACACATTCCCCTCACGCTGATGCCCCTGCATGCCAAGGCCACTCTCTGATGTTAGGGGAGTTTTGCACAGACAGCAGCATTGCAGGCTCATCTAAAACGCTTCTCTATAGCCCTCTCCATAACAAGAAACACTCTAGGTCCTCTTAAGAACTCTTAATTAAATATACTGTAGGGTTGACCTATGAATTTGACTTCCTCCAAATATAGACACACCAAAGCTAAAGTAATCGATTGGCAAACATCCTTCTAGACCTGTTTTGATTGTTCAGCGCACTTTCTTTACAGAGCCCTGCGCCTCTATGCCTGATCACTGTCTAAAATGTTTACATAAAGCTTTGGTGTGCTGTATGTAAGGGATTTAATCATAAAATGTTTTGTTTCTGCATTTAACCTTAATTTACCCAGGAAGGTCTCATTGAGACTATGCTTCTCTTTTGCCAGAGAGTCTGGGTCAAAAATGGTGGCAAACAAATAGTTAGATAAAACACAGATAATTCACCAGAGATGGAAGAAACATGTTAAATTGAAATAAGCTACTAATTTTTCTGACAAAAAATATTACAGCCAGACCTACAGCAACCTAATTTACAACACAACAATTCTATTTATGTTTTGATTCTGCTGGATCAAACGTCAGTGTTTTGAACCTAATCGCAGTACCAGTTTTGGCCACAATCCTACATATAGCGCCTTTAAGTGAGCAATGTGCAGTGTGAAGGCATCTTGTAATGTCAGAAACTGTGCTGCTGTGTCCACTGAAGTGAGCTAGCATATAAACTAATCCTTTGGCCAGTGTAATCCTTACTGCTTGTAGCTCTCCATTTATAAATGCCTTTTTATAGTGTTTTGTACTGTTGCCTTTGTCCTGCTGTCCTTGACTGCTGTCTCACATTCTCTACTGCCCCTAGCTACCTTGTCTCTGTGTGTCCTTAAGTTGATTTCGCCGCCTTTGATGGGTGCAGTGTTTCCTTTTGTATTCTTGTTCAAAGGTTTCTTCTGAAATATTTTTGTAGGGTGAAAAGCAAGGGATCATGCAACAAGGAATGTAAAGTTTGCCTCCGGCCTTGAACTGGGTGGAATAGTGAAATAGTTTATGTCTGGAGTAGATCACATACAGGCCTGTTGTGTGCTAGGTTCACTCAGGAGGTTCTCCATTTTAACCCCAGCCAGCCACCTCCAAAACGTCTTCTTTCGCCCTGTTCTGAAATGCAACCTAAGATGGCCCTCTTTAGTTGGTTGGACTACCTAACCATCACCAACACCACCACCAACACCCCCATCACCACCACCACTGTTCAGGGTAGTTCCTAATTCACCCAGTCCTAAGACTACCCAAACTCATATTTGCCCAGTGTTTGGCCACACACACACAAAAAACAGATGATTGTGCACATTCCACTCCAGGCGCAGGACAAAGTATGTTCAGTAACTGCAAAGTCATGGGTCTGCACACTTGAAATCTCTTTTTACGGTTTTATTTTTTTGGAACAGAGATTTTAAGTGTGTGGAATGGACCCTCGTTGGAATTAGTCACCCAGTGTTTGAGCCCTGCTCTAAAGGGAGTAGCCGTCATCGTGTGTGTGTGTGTGTGTGTGTGTGTGTGTGTGTGTGTGTGTGTGTGTGTGTGTGTGTGTGTGTGTGTGTGTGTGTGTGTGTGTGTGTGTGTGTGTGTGTGTGTGTGTGTGTGTGTGTGTGTGTGTGTGTGTGTGTGTGTGTGTGTGTGTGTGTGTGTGTGTGTGTGTGTGTGTGTGTGTGTGTCATAAGGCTGAAGGAAAGTTAGTGGGAAGTCAAGCATAAACACTCACACCAAGGCTGCTCATGATTGGCTGTGGGTGTCAGTTATTTGGCCTCTATTTACCCTTAGCTGATAAGATGTGAGAACCATATCCAGTTTAGAAAAGATGGATGGATGGATAGATGTTTGCCTTGCAGGTCCTGGTGTGCTTAAAGCAACTGACATTTCTTAATGTGTTGGCACATTAGTGTATTAGCCTGTTATTGTTGATACCTGTTAATGTTAACCATTACCTTAAAATTCCTCAGATTCACTGGAAAATGAACATGACACCTCCCACAGTACCTACAGTAACTTGGCACTCGTGTTCATTTGCATGTACTCGCATTCATTTGGGAGAAGCGCTTTGTTTCCAAGAGATTTACAACCCAAGCGAGGTGTGCTGTACATTTTATCAGCATGTGTTGCTACTTCCTGGAAGAGAAATCTGTGACCTTGGTCCAGTCAGCATCCCTTTGAGCTGTGGAAACTCTTTTGACGCTCATTATGCAGATAGGCTTCAGGCATGGATCAAGCTGTCTTGTTGAAACTCAATCTCATGAAATGATATTTCGCGTGTTGTCGTGGGGTCATGGATCACTGCGCTAGATGACAGAAGGAAAGGCCATTAGATGTGCTGCTCACGCTCTCACACGTGTGTGTGTGTGTGTGTGTATGTGTGTGTGTGTGTGGGTGTGTGTGTGTGTGTGACTCACATCCTGGTGGTGGTGAGACTTGCACATTCATTCCGGAATCAGAATGCCCGGAAGATTCCGGGATGGTGGCTTGGTGATTCAGTGCCGTCATTGATTAATCAGATGGAAATTAATCTGTAGTTAATGCGGAGTGGAGACCGCAGAAGTCTCCTTTCCACTGTCTTGATTGCACCGTGCTGCTGCTGCTGCTGCTGCTTCTGCTTTATCTCAGCAGCAGTGTCCTAGTCCTACGTTGCTGCTTTTATGATCGCAGAAGCTGCTTGCCCAGTCAGCCTCGGCCTTTTTGCGTCAGTGGCTGTAATTCGCAAGCTATCCACAGTCACACTTGTAAATTCACCTGCACTCTCTCTAAACCTTGCCTGTTTTCTGTAACAGCCAGCTTAGTCTGAAGCGTGTGTGTGTGTGTGTGTGCACAGCTGGGTGTGTTCACATGGGTGGGTGTGTGTGTGTGTGTGTGTTTAAGAATCATAATTTGTCCTTTTTGGGTGCCACTCCCTACACAAGAAGGGCGAGCTCCAGTAACACTTGGGGAAATGAAACTCATAGCAAAAAAGAAATACAGTTGTTAAGACCAAGAAAGGTGGTGTTGTAGAGCATGTGTGTTTTTCCTCCTGTCTAAATCATCTGCAACCGCAGCCCGACGTTGGTGTGTGTCTGTGTGTGTCTGTCTGTGTGTGTCTGTCTGTGTGTGTGTCTGTGTGTGTGTGTGTCTAAACAGTTGGAATATGTGCAGGTCATGTATTTATCTGTATATGCATCTGTATGCATGCATGCATGAGTGTCTGTGTGTGTGTATATTTGTTTGAGAATCCTATCTGGTCCTCTGTGCTCCGCAGCTGCAGCATGAGAAGGCGGAGCTGGAGCAGCACCTGGAGCAGGAGCAGGAGTTCCAGGTCAACAAGCTCATGAAGAAGATCAAGAAGCTGGAGAACGACACCATCACCAAGCAGCTCACGCTCGAACAGGTAGCCTACCGCCTACCGCCCTCCGAGGCTCACTGCAGCCCAGTTCTTACCTGTCGTCACAGGCCAAGGTCTCAGTTTACAGTCCCTGTCTATCCCATGGAGGAACACCACATGTCTGTCTTGTCAGTTTCCAGACAGTGTTATTAAAATGCTGAAAATTACATTGCAGAGGATCTAGGTCCTGTGTTTCCCTCAGTGCTTTATAGAAGAACATTACATGTCCATCTAGTCACCAGTCATCATTTTAATCTGTCTCACACAGACACACACACACACACAGACACACACATACATAAGCCTTTGACATACCTAAACATGGTTTTAACTTGTGGAACAGAGTAGGAAGAGAGCTTTGGTCTTTGGTTACTGGCATTAAGGGATACTTAATATAATAAAAACACTCAAAATGTGAAGTCACTCAAAAAAAAACTATACAAAAACAACTGTAAACAATCATATTGAAAATGACAAAAAGTCCAGATCCATATGTAGCTTCGACAGACAGGATGGTTTTTGTGCTTTTATTCTCTGAGTTGAGCCTTAGTCACATACCCTCTGTTCAGCGTCAACTAAACAACTGTCCTCTGTGTGTAAAGTTACGACGGGAAAAGATCGACCTGGAGAACACATTGGAGCAGGAGCAGGAAGCCTTGGTCAACCGGCTGTGGAAGAGGATGGACAAGCTGGAGGCAGAGAAGAGGTGAGCCTGCCGGAGTGGTAAAGCGTTGGGTTCATTTTAAACATATCACAAATCTTTCCCACTGACATGACAAATCTTTTCCTGTATCCAAATCAAGTCATATTTTACCCTCCCTTTTAAACATACATGTCATAGCCTGCAGGCAGAAACAGAAAACCATGGATGCCGGGAAGCCGTATGTTGATAATACCTGTACATGTAAAACAGGTTATTTTACCACTTAGCCTTGGGGGTTTACACTAAATACAATCCGACACTGTTGGCAAATGCATGGCGGGGGGGGGGAATACTTTAATTAAACTAGGAATTTAACTTGCTGGAGCGGTTTCCCACCTCTGCTGAAGCGGTTTTCCCACCTCTGTATACAGGAGGAGTAAAATATACATGGCAGGGCGATATACTGAGTTACAGCTATATGCAATGGAGATGCGCGCATTCGGGACGCGTTCAATGTTTCATTGGAATGGCTCCTGAGGGGACTGACCCGCAGCGCCGATTCAATGTAAGGCGGTGTAATTTTAGCCAAAGGTAGGCTACGCGTGTCCGTTGTTGCACCTCTCGGTGGCGTCCTTGGGTGCGTGGCTCCTTGGTGGAGTCGTATCTCGTTACCCAAGGGGGGGACAAAGGTGAGGGAGAGGGCAGGCTAAGGTAGCACAAGGGTCAGGCGGTGTAAGTGTCTGGTCCTCCTTGAAGTCACCCCTAAACACTAGACTGTCAGTGTGTCTGAAATGGGAAGGCAGACTACTTGCTGCCATACTGTTTCATTGTCTAACAAGTTGAGTATGTTAGCAGGCATCAAAACATTGTGGTCTTTGACAACCTAGCAACACAGTTGCCGAAAATAGAATTTTGAATGTTAAAGGCCGCATGAATAATGCATCTACTGTTGAAAACGAAGGTACCTTTAAAAGGCAGACTTTTGTTCATGTGTTTTGTGTATTAGATTTGGACATGTAGTTTTCAAGGAACACTGCTAAAAGTGGAGTAGATAGATTTGCAGTGAGTCATGTCAACTTTTTTTTGTGGAGCGCGTTTTATACACAAAGGCAGTTCAATGTGCTTAACAAAAATAAAAGCACAAAACAATATAAAAGCATAAAAGCATGTTTACTGTGGTTACTGTTAAGTGCTAGTATTAGGAATACCCACTCCCTTTTTTTCTGTGGGTGTCTGCCTGTGTGTATGTATGTTAGGACTGCAAGTTTAATCATGGCGACAGTGTAGCAAAATGCTTTGTTGTCTTTGTAATTTTTATTGAAAGTTGTTTGATCATGCAGCCTTAATATGTGTGCATTACTGTGTGTATGTGTGTTTTTGTGTAGATGTATTGGTGTCCATTTGTTTTTATGTATGAATCACTGCTGTGCATGTGGGTAAATACTGTATATTGATGTTTGTCTCAATCCCAGAATCCTCCAGGAGAAGCTGGACCAGCCGGTGTCCGCCCCGCCGTCGCCGCGGGACATCTCCATGGAGATCGACTCGCCGGAAAACATGATGCGCCACATCCGCTTCCTGAAGAACGAGGTGGAGCGGCTCAAGAAGAACCTTCGCACCTCCGAGCTACAGCGTGAGTCCCAGTACCTGTCCCAAATGCATACACACACACACACACACACACACACACACACACACACACACACACACACACACAAACCTACATAGCATTTACTGTACATTTACCAGAGTCTGCCGTTTGCACGCTAACCCTGACAGTCCGTAGCACATGATGAGAGTAGTATGCTGTGTGCATATGGGAGTGTGAGAGAGGGAAAGAGTGTAAGGGAGAGGTCAAGAAAGTGTGTGTTTGTTTGCGTACACACACTTGTGCGTGTGCACGTGCACGTGTGTGTGTATGTGACTGTGTGGGTGTGTGTGAATGTCTTTGATTGTCTGTCAGACTGTACATGCACCCTGTACTGCAATCCACTCTAAGTTTGTCCATGTCAACCTCACACATTGAGACTGGACCTCTGACAAACAGGATGGTTGTAGCTATTACAGTGCGCAGCCTCCAGGTGGAGCCAAAGTGTTAAAATAGCTGAAATTCACAGCCAGCCCCAGCCCCAGCCACTGAGCTGCTGAGGCATCCATGATGGTGTCTAATGTAGTACTGTGGTCTAAAATAAGTAAAGACATGAGCCCCATCTTCAGCAGTGGACCTTAAGCCTGGTCCCCCAGGGTTAGTCTGTCAGTTTCTCCAACACACTGAAGTGGTAAAAGCTATTTATTGATTTGTAGCAGCTGTCTCTGTCTCTCTCTGTCTCTGTCTCTCTCTCTCTGTCTCTCTCTCTCTCTCTGTCTCTCTCTCTCTGTCTCTCTCTCTTCTGTCTCTGTCTCTCTTTCTGTCTCTGTCTCTCTAACACACAACACACACAGTCCTTGATTTATTATTATTTTGCCTCCCCCACCATTTTGTTTATTCGCTCCTCAGAAGAATGTGTGGGAAATGGCTACATTTAATTGTTTGGTTCATTCCAGAAGTGTAAAAATATCGAGCACAGTGGAGCCACAGGATTTCTCATATGTGATCCGTGACGACCTGCCATGGCCTTGGCATGCCTGACGTGACACTGTTGTTGTCAGTGGGGTATGACGGTCCCTCCCTTGCTCACGGTCCTGTGACCATATCAGTGACCGCATAGTGCATACATGGACACAACCATCGGGCCTCACACTTAGACAGGGGGGGGTGCTCTTCCTGATCTTTCCTTCTCATCACTGTGACCTACTGCTGTAGTTGCTGGGTGTACTAAAAATGTTGTCACAAATACATAAATTGTGGTGACAGATAAGCAGTACCTCATGACACTTTGTGTCTTTTGTCCATCCGTTATCACATTATCACTACTTCACAGGAAGCTGAGCACATAGGGGCAGTTCACTTGTGTCTCTGTGTCTGTGTCTGTGTGTGTGCACTGATGTGGTTGTGTATCTGCACAGCATATTTAACGGAGATGTGAGATGTGACTGGTGGCAGAACCTGCATAAGAAATCAACACTAACAAAATCATTATTAATAACCAGCCTACAACATATGACACTGATAATGAAATGGGTGTTTTGTGTATTTTGAAGTCACTTCAGTGTCTTTTGTCTGCTTTGTGGCATGTTGCCAACTTGTGGTCTACACACATGGCTTCTGCCCCAGCTGGGCAATCAATCCACTGCTATCTGATGACATATCCAGTCAGAATGAGGTAGCAGAGGTCAGTGGGTCGTATATTTGGCCATTGTGTACACACACACACACACAGTTGACCTCACCACCCTGACATAACCAGCCGCTTATGTAAACGTGAGCGTGCCGTACGGGAATCTTGCATAACGCTACCCCATGTTTCCAATCAATAACCCCACAGCGCCCATGAGGTTAACAAAGAGTTTGCATTGCATGGAGTCGGTCATGAACTCTGTTGATTTGTAGTTGACACTCTGTTGACGCTGGTCATGAACTCTGTATGGAGTAACACTGAGGTTTTGATGTGAAGGGAAACTGAGGCTCCCTGTCTCTTGAAGCCCTGTAGTTTTGTGTTTAATGAAAAGCAGTATGTAACATTGCATCCATCGCACTGAAGCAGTAAAACTAGTTCGCCGTTGTGTGATGGAAAGTTCTGGATACCTTATGACCCTTGCGTCTATTTCTTTTCTCACCAAGGCCACTGACTAGAGCCCTAGTACTGACATATGAAGTAATGGTGCAAATTGTGTATGTGTGTGTGTGTGTGTGTGTGTGTGTGTGTGTGTGTGTGTGTGTGTGTGCATGCAACATGTTCACTTTCAAGTGAAATTTGGCAAAGCTGCTTAACAATTTACCAGTAACACAGTCATGATTACAAGGCAGCCAGCAACTAATTTTGAGCGACTCTCTTCCACGTGTAAAACCATGTTTAGGCATGTCGAGTGCTTACGTGTGTGTGTGTGTGTGTGTGTGTGACAGACACGGAGAAGCGAGCGCAGTACATCGAGGAGGAGCGGCACATGCGCGAGGAGAACATCCGTCTCCAGAGGAAACTGCAGCGGGAGGTGGAGCGCAGGGAGGCGCTGTGCAGACAGCTATCGGAGAGCGAGAGCAGCCTGGAGATGGACGACGAGAGGTACACACACACACACACACAAACACACACGCACACACACACACACTGTGAAGACCGCTATCAGATAGCAAGAGCAGCCTGGAGATGGACGACAAGAGGTGTGTACTCACACACACACACTCACACACACACACACTCTGCAGAAGGCAGAAGGCTAAAGCTGCAAGGAAACACACACACACACACCAGCTCTCTGTAAGAGGAGCCTTGAGGTTGATGTTTGCAGAAATATATGTACACACACACTTGTAAAACACACACACCTGCACACTGGCATTCCTAACAGAGAGAGCACACCATTATCTGAGAGGAGTATGAATGAGGATGGTGAGAGGTACACACACACACACACGCACACACACAGGCACAAGTTGTACGCTTCCCATACATAAAAGACCACATCTCTGATATAAACAGCTATCGGAGGCTGTTCATAGACAATTTGTTTGTAAAGATACATAAACCATGTTATGCATGCATATGCATAATTATTCACCACATAATTAGCTGTCTAACTGATGGAGGTATTATACCAACCACCCCCATTCATTTCAATGGGAAATGCTAGGCTAGTGAATTCAGACAAAATTTTACGATTTTTTTTTTTTCAAGTTTCAAAATGGAGTGTCATGGGGCTCATTTCCTCCCCCCTTTTTACTTAACCAGTAAAGTGTAGAGTTACTGATTGACATGAGGTAGAGTAGAAAGCTGTAATGAGGAAGGCCATTGGATGTTCAAAAATGGGCGGCGATGTAGTGCGGGGACGCCCTCCTGCATGAGCTGAGAGTGGAGCAGCCACCAATAAGCATTGCGAAAAACGGAGGGTGGATATGATGCAGTTTCTGATAAATGGCGACGGGGAAGTGCCTTGCTAATCGGCTAAAGATAACTATCCAAATCCTGACCCCCCCTGGTCTAAATGAATGGTAAAAAAAAACGTTCTCTTCCGAGACTGCTTACCTTCGTAACAAAACTAACAATCACTAAACCAACTCTTTCTTATTCTGTCCCCATGTGAGGAGTATGTGTGGTTTAAATGAATACACACACACACACATGCATAAGTTGAGCATATACACTCCTGCTCTGCGTCATGTCTCTCAGTGCCTCAAAATGGCCACTTGATTTCCCCTGTGTGGTTAACAGGTCTGCAGTGTTCCCACCTCTCACACATACACAGACTACTACACACACTACTACACATGCACAGACATACACACACATGCACTTAGTCTCTCTCTCTCTCTCTCTCTCTCTCTCTCTCTCTCTCTCTTCTCTCGTGGTAAACAGGTCTGCAGTATTCCCAGCCTTCACAAGCCCCTCCAAAACACCCCACACACACAGTCTCTCTCTCTTTCCCTCTCTCTGCTGCTGCTGGCAGTGTGCATTCTGTGGAACGACCTTGATGTGACGCCTTTCTTTTCGGGTCTGGCACGTCCTCCCTAAAAAGAGGCAGCTGTCAAGGACGTCCTCCGTAATGAGCACGCACTGTTCAGGGCTGCAGCACTCGGCTGCTGCATGTGCTGCTGGCTTGCCTGTGCCTGTGGTGTTTCTGCTCTGCCCATCTTGGCAAATCCCCCCACCCCCCACCCCAAGCATCTTTCCCTCCACTGATCATGTCCCACACTCTCTTACGTCATTGGGCTTTTTTGGGGACACGTAACCTGGTTTTTTGGGTACATCTAGCTTTTTGCTAAGACGGCATTTGTGACCACGAATCATGCCCAGTCATGTCTGACATTGTCCTCTGTCCTCTTTTTTTTTTTTTTTTTTTTTTGGAGGGGGAAAAAACACAATAGTTTCAGTAACCAATGTATTTTTGTCCACTGTTGACGTCAACATCATCCTGTTTTTGTGTCCTTTTTGGGGGAGACATCACATAGCCTTTTGCTGACCATGCATTTGTGTCCACCTATTTCCCCAAATCATATCCTATATTGTTCGGTGACTGTGTGATTTTCTTTCATCGACACGTAACGTTCTGCTGACCATTTTTGCTAATAGGGGGGTTGGGGGCACACCTATGTACCGTTTTGCTTACCTGTCTCAACGTCTGGTGATGTGTTGCACCTTGCCTGTCAAGAGACTGTAACTCAGACTGACAGACAATGGCACAAATTGCAGCGGTGTGTGGAGCAGATAAGGCATGAGGGCACCTGAGCCACGCTATTAGTGTTGATATTTGTGGAGAACACATGCCCTCATGGTGGAACTCTAATGTGGGCTAATCTGGTCTTACCTCATGGCAGTACTTTAGGGGTCATTCCGGTCATGCCAGTCATGCCAGCTAAGCAGTGTTTGCTCTGCATGTTTGCTACAGGGATGGCAGGCTTCTTTTGAGTGCCATAAGTTTTATTTATTTATTTATTTTGTTTTGTTTTCACACAAACATGACCAAAACCGGCAGATATCTTTACTAAACCTGTAGGCCTTAACTTTAGTAGGGTCAATAAGAAACATAGAAAGTTCACAAAACACTGCATCATGCTGCACATTCTATTAAACACCAGCAACTCTACCTACTCCCCCAACACTATGACTGAGCTAGTCACAGCAGAAGACGACAACCAAAGATGCTGCTATGAAACCGTATCCGTAAAATTTAGGTGACTTTTTTTTTTTTTTTTTAACCAAAACAGAAAAGAAAACCTAATTTGATAGAATTGTTTTGTAACAGTAGCTAGTTGTTTAGATGGTAGATTCAGGCATTACTCTGTGTGAATTTATTCTCTCATGCAGCATTGACTTCATCACTCTACACACACTCCTTTACCTATGAACAGAGACCCAGAGTATTTTTAAACTCATGAACACAGACCAGAGTATCTAAGTTTAGTTTAAAAACTAAGAAGCTTAGTATGTAAAACACAAGGTGTTATTTTAGAACTCTAGTGATTAAATGCTTAAGCTTCAGGCAGCCTCTATCTAAGACATGTGTTGAGATCTGTGGTGACCAGTTGGCTCTTTTTTTTTTTTTTTCTTCTTCTTCGTTTTTTTTTTTTTTTTTTTGCGAAAGCAGTAAAGTACCGTAATGATGAGTTGGGCGTGTGGGAAAGCGGCTAAGTGCTCTTCCCTGGTAACCGCCCCATAATTGCGGGCGTCATTTCCCTCCCCCTGACATTGTGTTTCGGCCCGAGCAACCGGGCTCACTCCCTTCTGGTCGGACATCCCAGCAGACAGACACGCGGTGATAACGGTGCCAACGAGAACAAGCAAGGAAGCAAGCAGCTGGCTTAGCTGTGCCAACTCCGGAGCTGCTTCCAGCCGTGTGTTTTTTCATGTGGCTGGCATCTCCTTGTGTTTAGCTGACCTGAAATAAAGGGTCAGAGAAAATAGGGGCAATCTGGGTTAAGAGTACATAGTCAAAGGACATGGGCACACAAGGATGACAAAGCTGCTTTTGGAACGGGAGGGAAAATAGCTTTGTAATGTTGTGTTGGATTAACTGACGCTTTTACTTGGTCTAGCTGCTCTGTGTTTGTTCAGTTTGGAAAATGCACAGTGTGTTCTGAGGTGACCTGTAACTTTAAATAGAGCTGTGTCTCTGTCTCTCTTTCTCCCTCTCTATCTCCCTCTCTATCTGTCTCCCTCTCTATCTGTCTCCCTCTCTATCTATCTACCTATCTATCTATCTCACAGACATACACATACACATGCACACACACACACACACACACTCACTCACACGCACACACAAAATGATGAATTAGTATAAGTGTTTTGTTGTAAAGCAACACTGTATGCATTTCACTGCCATTCGATATGGTCCCTACAACCATCTCACATTTCAGTGTCACCAAGGCTCCTTAAACACATGATGCAGCAGCGTGTCAGCCAGTCCTTATGCAGTGTCCTCATGCCTGGGCCTAGCACCGTGTCTTACATGCCTCCACCAGCTGACTGTGTCCCAGTCTGTTTATCTGTTAAACAGATTTTGCACATCCTTTTATTTGTTGAGGTATGGGGATGTGATTTTAAGATTCAGAAAATCGGTCACCCATTTGCCAGTAAAACTTTTTCCGGTGTCTGGTGGTGACTGCTGATTTGCTGTAGTTTGTATTCGTGCAAACCACCAGCTCCTGGTCACATGTGATACCTAGCTGAGCAGAGGATGTTTTTTTTTTTTTTGATGACGATTGATTGATTGATTGATTGATTGTTTATTGACACACATCATCTTCACCTTTACAGGAGCACTGTTCTTCAATTACATAATTTTTTACCAATATATATAAGCTCTTTTCTCTATATTTCTCTTTTCTTTACATACACATACTTTTCCAACTGTACAACCCCAGAAACACAAAATACAAACAAAACAAGACAAACCCAAAAGAGACACACAAAGAGGAAAAAAAAAGATCAACCAACATTTACCAGCTAACATTTTGGTGATTCAGCTAAAAAATATATTTTGGCTTGCTCATTCATTCATTTATTAATTTATTTATTTATTTGACCCCGTTGGAAATGGTGCTGATATGTGTGCTGGGTTGTGTGTGTTTCTGCTGCCGCAGGTACTTCAACGAGATGTCTGCACAGGGACTACGGCCCCGGACGGTCTCCAGCCCCATCCCCTACACCCCCTCCCCCAGCTCCAGCCGACCCATATCACCAGGTGTGTATATGTGTGTGTGTGTGTGTGTATGTATGTGTGCGTCTGTATGTATTTGTGTTTGTGAATGTGTGTATATTGTCTATCAGCGACGGTGTGTGTGAGTGGCCTGAGAAAGCTGTGCTGTTTGTCAGTGAGTGTTCGTGGTTATTGTGTATTGTAGTGTGTGTGTTTCTGTCCAGGTACAAAACTAAACACAAGTAGGATGTGTAAAGTCAAAGGTCTATTGACATATGGCTGCTCCCATATAAATGTGTTTGTGTATGTGTATGTGTGCTTTTAATTTGCATGGGTCCACTACCTCAGTAATGTGCTTTACACCAGTGTGGGTAGCCAAAGTGCTGACTCATCAACATGAACAGTTCCTTGTACAACTGTTTAACTTGAACTGCCTCATATATTAGTATGCATAGAAACACATCTGGCTGTTTTGTACTGACCATCATGACTTTAAAGGGAGGGAAAAAATTGCTGCCATGTCCAGTGTGCTGTGCGTTGCCTATATGCTCACACCGTCCTGTGTTAACGGTTTTATTGCCCTGGTGTCACACAGCAACAGTGCATTGCCGTCTGCTGGAACATTAGGTTTTTCCTTTTTCATGTATTCTCAGAGCCACTCAGAAATAGGCTCAACGAAATAGCCGTATCAGTCACGGCACATGAAATATTCCACATCAGTCACGGCACACAAAAAAGGAAGAAAGGGGGCCTCTGTGAAAGTGATCCCTTCATGACTCGTTTTATGGTATTTTTGCCTGAAGGGCCTTTATGGCCAAGAACTTTGTACATTTTGCCATGTTCCAGGACCTTTCTAGGAACTGAGGAGGCTTGTCTGTCAACTAAATGGCCACATTCATGATGATGTGCCTCATAAAAGCCATCTCTCCCATCTAGAGATGATCCCGAGTGCCAAGCCTATTATCCCTACAGTATGTCTGTCAGCTGAAGGAGATCTCACAAGGGCCTGTATGTAGGGGGCCTTCTGCACATTATTAATTATTTGTTTGTTTGTGTAGAGGGCCTTCTACATTTTGTTTATATATATATATTTTTGTATTTTTTTTTTTGTTTTTTATAATTTATTATTATTATTTTTAATTAATTATTTATTATTTATTTATTTTTATTTACTGTATATCCTACTCTTTTCCTGTATTACTTACGTAGAGATATAGGTCAAACAGCTATTTTTACCTGAGAACTTGACCTCTTGAATGCAGAGTGACAAGACTTTCCTGTATAGCATTCTGCAGCATGTGTTAACTGAATCGGAAGTATTCGAATACCTCCACACGCGTGAGGAGAGATTGGTGGAGGGAATCTAAGGGAAGTCACACTTCCCTCAGGGTGCTATTCATAGCTCTTTGGCGTATGTTTGCCTTTCCTGTTAATCGAGTACTTTGGCAACCCCTTGACACTAGCAAAGTTAATAGGTATTATTTCAATCTGGGGGGGATTTTCAGCCTCCTGTTAATGTAATACTTTTGGCAACTTCTTTAAACCACCAAGCTAATAATTGTAAGTTAAATCACAGAAGACCTACTCAGGCGCCCAAGTAGCTTATGAACAAACAGGTTTTATTCCCAGTGTTCAGCCTAATGAATTAAAGAGCTTAAGCAAATGCACTCCTCCTCATCCTCAAAGAGGGAACCTGTTGCTTGTGTATATAACAGCGATTGTCTTGTGAGGTAAAACTCTAAGGATTGTCCCTGCTGCAGTCATGGTTGAGGCCAGTCACTCCCTGTCCGGTGTCCAATTAGACACAGCCGCAGTCCGCTCCACACACACAGCCTCCTCTTGTTCTCGGTGTAATGTTTTATCTATTTGAAACGTGCCAGTGTCATGTCAGTTTTTTTCTGGTTAAGTCAAGTCTGGTTGATTTTGTCTGGTTAAGTCAAGAATAATATATGCATAGGGACAAGTTGAAGGCATAATATTTGTTTTTAATTTCAACTGATCTACTGCCTTAGTACTGTATGTTTATTGTCCATACACGTTAAACTTCTTGGTAGGTTCCCTTTCATTGTTGCACAGTGTGTTAGGTGTACAATGTTGGGTTGGGTCATTTTAAAGGTCAGGCATTGATCCTCATGTAGTTCATGTATTCATGTAGTATCTTGCTTTCACCTCCTATAGCATGTTATGGTTTAAAAGGTTGCACAGGTTGTTTGTATTTGCCTGTGAGCATGAGACTCTGCTCCGCTGCGCTGTGCTGTGCTGTGCTGTCCTATTCTCTGCTCTTCTATGCAATGCTGTGTGGTCTGTGTGTGCTGTGATTCTGCTGTGTTTCCCTATGCTCTGTGTGCTATTCTTTTCTCTGCTGTGCTATCCTGTATTGTATGCTCTGCTGTGCTGTCCTGTGCTCTGCTGTGCTGTTCTATGCTCTGCCATCCTCTGTTGTGCTGTCCTGTCCTTTACTCTGCTGTCCTGTGTTCTGCTACTCTTTGCTGTCCTGTGTTCTGCTTTTCTCTGCTGTGCTGTTGTATGTGCTGCTGTGCTGTGCTGTCCTGTGCACCGCTGTGCTGGCCTGCGCTCCTCTGTGTTTGTGTTTGCCTGTGAGCATGGCACCCTGCCCTGCTGTGCTGTGCTGTGCTGTGGTGGGGAAGAGGTCACATTGAGGTTACCATGAAATGGGGAAAGTGTGTATGCAGTATGCGGTCTCACACCCGTTTGGCCACAGCTGCAGTTGCATGTTCTTCTTTCGACTTCCTGTTTATCGCACTCGCTCGACATCTCCACCCTTTTCACCTCTCTCTCTCTGCCGTCAAAACACGCAGTGCCACTGTGTCTGCGGTCACGGTAGAGAAGCCATGTTGTCGTCACCGGCACAGCTGGGGATGTTTTTGTTGTTCTGTCACACTCAGCTGTGAGTCGTGGATGTCGATTTCATTTGCATTGAGCTTATTTGTTCATTCGATTTGTGATTTTTTTTTTTTGTGACATGATATGAAGTTAGCCAGCCATTGACTTGTTTTGTCAACATCTGTTAGGCATGTCACTGTTGCTCTAATTTGGTATATAATTGGCCACAAGTGTGTGTTCAAAACAGCCCAGGTATTACAAGTGTAGACATAAGAGAATGTTTGGATTATGGAGGTTTACAGGACTGTGTGTGTGTGTGTGTGTGTGTGTGTGTGTGTGTGTGTGTGTGTGTGTGTGTGTGTGTGTGTGTGTGTGTGTGTGTGTGTGTGTGTGTGTGTGTGTGTGTGTGTGTGTGTGTGTGTGTGTGTGTGTGTGTGTGTGTGTGTGTGTGTGTGTGTGTGTGTGTGTGTGTGTGTGTGTGTGTGTTACTTGTGTAGGGATTTCAAATGGGCTTCACATTCTAAATGCACTTATTTGACTTCATTTGTGTGTGTGTGCAAACGCTTGACACTGCTGCAGGGGGGAATTTTTAAGGGTGTATCCATGCACTGAAGATTGATGGACATCAGTCTGGATAATTTATTGTGGGAGAGTGTAGTAACCTTACAGGACATGTGCTTGCCTCAAACCAACTCTCTCTCTCCTTCTTTTTTTCTTTGTCACGTTCTCTCTGTCTGTCTCTCTCTCTTTCTCTCTCTGTCTCTCTCTCTCTCTCGTTTTTACGCTTTTTCTTGTCTCCATTTCCCTCTCTATTTCCACCTTCCACCTGCATTACCCTCAAACGCTATTCTCTCTGTCTCTCTATTGCTATTTTTCCTTCTTTTGTTCCCTCTCTCTCCCCCTCTCTGGCTCTTTCCTTTTCTCCACCTCTCCTTCTCGCCCTCCTTCTCCCTCTAACTTTCCCTCCCTCCCTCCTTCTCTCTCTCTCCTCTTCAGGGCTGTCATATGCGAGTCACACAGTGGGCTTCACTCCCCCGACCACCCTCACCCGAGCGGGCATGTCCTACTACAACAGTCCCGGTCTCCACATGCACGTGGGCACGTCGCATGGCATTGCGGTGAGTCACAGAATGGGAAAACACACACACACACATATATACTGACTTCCCATACACACCTCAGTACTACAGTACACACACATGGATACGCAAACAGAAAGACCTTGGGCATACCCTTGAACACGTAATCTATACCACACACCCTCTTAAACACACACACACACACACACCCACACACATACACACACACACCCACACACAGACTCACACCATAAAGCGGCCACTGCTGACACACACTCACTCACGCACGCACACACACACACACACACACACACACACACACACACACACACACACACATACACACCCACCATAAAGCATCCACTGCTGTTACTGTTACTGTTACACACACACACATTGCTGTCAGAGGAATTCTAGTCACGCAGCGCCCTGCAGCAGTCCATGCCTCACTCAGCTTGTCTGGGCTACCCAAGCAGCACGTGCGGGGAGCATACACACATAAAAAGCCTCTTTCTCTCACACACACACAGCATCTTGGACACACATACAGTACACACAGTATATTGGGCACACGTGCACAAAAAGGCTTAGCCATAGGCACACACACATACTTCCACACGATATCATAGAAACGCATATACACAAACCTTCTTTGACAAGCACACACAAAACCTGTTAAAGACGCATGGGTGCACCCACACATAAAAGAGGGGACCGTGTAGATTAGATACTGGATGCTGGACACAGATAGTCAGTGACACCAGTATGTACACATCAAAACTCACAGCCTCAATCACACAGCGTATTTATATAGAGATGCAGGCACGTCAGGCATGCTTACACACACACACACACACACACACACACACACACACACATATGTACATAGATCTCAACATGCCACTTAATTTACATATAAACGATTTTACATGCATATTTCATGGGACAAGGATACAAAGATACAAGGATGGTTTATTGTCACATGCATAGACATACTGGGTAGAGTCGGACATGCAGTGAAATTAGTGATTGTTAGTCTAAAACTGTGCATGGGGAAGGGTGAGTAAAGTGTGTAGAATGCAGTTGGGGCAAGTCTATCAAATCGGCACAATTTAATCTCCCTTTCATGTGACGCAGCACACCTTAGAATGCTTCCTGGCCAGTAGGGCTTCAGTATATGGGATGTGTCAAATATTCACTCGTCAAAATATTTATTACTGACTAGCTAAGTGAGGGAAGGATGATGTGATTTGCAAAAAAAAAACATTAAATCAAAGATGACACATTTGACAAAAATTGACAAAATATTTTTAAATATTTTTATTTTATTTAATATATTAAGATTGTTTTTTTACTTTATTTTTTTACAGTTTCAAAATAACAAAACAAGAAAAGGGCCCAAAGCAAAAAGTTACACAGTCAGTACTTAGTAACACCCCCTTCAGCAAGTACCACAGTGTGAACACTTTATGTAGCCAGCCGGAGGTTTTTCTCCATCCTTCTTTGGAAAGTTCTCATCAACTAATTCCCGACAAGCTTCCGGATGTGTGAGATTCCTGAGTCATCATGCAAGCAGTGCCCCTTTGAGCTGTTTCCCCAGATTTATGATGATATTTATGTCGGAGGATTGTGAGTGCCATGGCAAAGCCCTTAGCTTGCACCTCTTGAGGAAGTCCATTCTGGTTTTTAAGGTGTGATTAGGAACATTATCCTGTTGTGCAAACCATCCTCCATTCAATTCATTCCTTAGTTTAGTTCAGTTCAATAAATGTCCCCCTGTGTTACTGGCTGCTGTACCAGCCCAAAGCATCACCAGTCAACCCCCATGCTTAACAGTAGAGGGGGTGTTCTCTACACGAAATTCAGTTCCCTGTGTTTTCAAGTATTTGTTTATTTATCATATCATCATCACGTAACGTTTAGCAAAACTGTTGTCTAACACACATATTCTTAACATCATTCAGCCCCACTGTCATACCGTCAAAATGGACCCAACTGTGGAATTGACAAATATTGGATCTTGATATAAATTTTAAAAAAGATCTCCTAAAGATTTGCTAAAAAAGAAAATCTTAGCCTATGTAATTTGTTAATTGGGATCGAGTTGGACTGGATCCTTGACCGTTAATGAACACTGGAAACTGGTTGTATATGGCTTTCGGCCGTACGCAGTCTGTCTGGATGTGGAGGTAAAATAAGGTCAGAGCCAGAGTAAACACTCAGATTTGTCCTTGGTCACCAAGCAGACTGACCTCATGTGGCCCTGAGTGTGTGAGTGTATTCTTCTCAAATGACCCCAAGCGTATGAGTGGGACCGAGTCTCATATTTCTCTGTCTCTCCCTTTCCCTCCTTCTCTCTCTTTCCCTCCTCTCTTTCCCTGTCTCTCTCTCCTTTTTTGTTTTCTTTCACCCACTCTTGCAATCTGTTTTCGTCCTTTCTTCTTTCACCCTACGCCTCTTTTCATCTCTCTGTCCTTCTCTGTTGTCTCTTCTGTGTTGTCTGTCCTCCTCCCTCTATCCCTCCCTCATCCCTCTCTATTCTCGTCCCCCTGTTTTTACCTACCTTCCCCCTCTCTCGTCTGTCTGTCTGTCTGTCTTTGGCTCACGCTCTCTCTCTCTCTCTCTCTCTCCCTTTCTCTCCCTCTCTCTCCTTCTCCCCAACAGAGGCCTTCCCCAAGAAGGAGCAACAGTCCAGACAAGTTCAAGCGGCCGACCCCACCTCCCTCTCCCAACACGCAGTCCAGCATACCCATGCATTCCCTGCCCCCTCTGGCCCCGCCCTCCCAGCCCTCCGCTGCCCAACCAGGGACCTCGCAGCAGCCCCAGCACCCGCCCACCCATCCGGCACGGGACGCATGAATCATCATCGTCATCCTCCTCCGCCGCCACCGACTCAGTTTCCCCCACCACCTCTTTCTCTTCCTATACCGGATGGGATAGGGCGCACACACATACACACACACACACACACGCACACGCACGCACGCACACACACACACACGCACACACCACAAGCATAACAAGCAACTGTGCATCAGGGCCAAAGGCTTATAACCCACCCACGCCCCTTAAACACACTACCCAAATAAACATTACCTTGCACTGAGACCCTGTAGACTTTCCTGTACATCCATTTCATGAAAGAGAGGGGGAAAAATGCAAACGTGTTGGTCGCTGAAATGCAGTCGTTCAGTTGTCATTTTGATGACCGTTCAGACGTCCACATCCTAACCTTGCTCAACGCTTGCAACATCGCCTCCCCCTCTTTTTTTACCCCGCTGTTTTAAAGCGTGCGTATGTTAAGGAGTCTCTGTGTCGCACTTGGTATGAAAGGCATTAGGACCTCCGAATTTCAAAGAAGAAAAGGGATTTTTTTTTTCTTTTTGGCAGGTTACTTCAATGGCATTAAATACAGCTACAAGACAGACATCATCAATTCCTAGTGTTGTGCCTGTATAACCAGACAGTATACCTTCCATCATAAAGCTGCTAGAGAAATCGCAAACAGAAAAAAACGGTACTGATAAAATTTAGACTTGTAGTTTTTGAAAGGTATGATTTAACGTCCTTCCCTTTGGCTTTTTCTCAAAAACCTTAGGTATGTTTATGTGTGTATTTTGCAGTTTCAGTCGATTGACTTTGGCTGGAAAGATGTCAGTGTGAAGAGAGTGCTTGCAGTAGCTGACTGCAGAAAGTAGTTTTGGAGGCCTTTAAAGGTGTTTGTGTGTGCGTGTGTTGATTTCTTCATTTGTGGATAATAGTTGAAAGTAGTTGACTTGTCTTGGCACTCCATTTGAATGGGTTTGATGTGTAGCCAGTGAGCTTGAGAGGAGTTGGCCTGTATAGCCAGTGAGTATAAGAGGTGGCCACTGGGCCTGTTGTAGTGCCTGTAGGAAGCATTTGGAGCAATATGGAGAGTTTGGCCCTTATTTTTAAAAACGGGGTCCCCTTGGTTTGTAGGGACCTGATTGTTGGGCCCCAGTACAAGTTTGAGATTTTTTTTGTGTTTTTTTAGTGATGCTGCTGGTGGTCTAGTGGAAAGATTGTTTTTAAATCCACAACAGGGTTTAAATAAGACATATTTACCGGTATCAAGTAACGACAGTCATTCCTACCTTAAAATTTTTTCTCCTGTCTTTCTCTGCTCCTCACTCCGCTCTTGTTCTGCATGAGAAGGTACCCAGGGAGTTCTGTGGCTTGTAAGGATTCTGTATCTTTCTACAGGAAGGCACTTTTTTTGGACATCTAGTTTTATGATTCATAAATTTCAGACTGGCCTTGTCTTGTTGGTCTGTGGAATGAAACTGACCAGCAGAATCACAGTAGGGATGTTTTCTTCATGGCAAAAAAAAAGCATTCTCGTCTTATCGGACGACTGCACGACAGGTTCTCAATGAGGTTGCGTGATAAATTGGTACCACTGTGATTTTTCAGGCAGAATGTGTCCATGGTGACCTGCACGTGGCAAGAGAACCGATGAAGATCTCACTCGTGAGTGTAAATAAGATGGATTTTTTTTGTTTTGTTTGCTTTGTAAGCGCTAAAACAGGAAAAACAAAATTTTCCCGTCCATTGTGCGCATGTGATGTAATCTAGTCTTAAGTCTCTGTCATTTCTAAGACAGTAGTAGACCTTCAAACTTTCATAGCCCTCATAGCCTTTATGTCAGACCAGCTTAGATGTGAAATCAGAACAACACAAAGCACTTAGCTAAAAAATTCTCTGTCTCTCTCTGTCTCTCTCTCTGTCTCTCTCTCTGTCTCTGTCTCTGTCTGTCTCTCTCTCTCTCTCTCTCTCTCTCTCTCTCTCCTTATTTATTGTAGTGACCGTTCACTCGATCATAAAACCAGACCTAAACAAATTCAATAGCGAACTAAGCAAAAGCCTGGCGAAGTTAGACGCGACTTGAGTCATGGCTACAATGCAGTTAATGACACTTGAAAGAAAGATGTTTTGAACAGTGCTAATTTTCATTCTACTTATTTGTTTTTAATTTTGTCTGTCCACCTGTCTTTGTTTTTCTCTTATGCCCATGGCAACACTGTGGCCTGTTCACTCACACACACACTCAAATGCAAGCGCACACACTTTCCTTGTGGTGTTGATGCGGTTCACACCTCCATGACGGGGTTAGTGTGTGACCAACCGCAAGTGGCGATGATGCAGTAGATTTGTTTCTTTGGGAGATAAGCGTGTGTGCGTTGTGTTGGTGCTTTCTTTTTTTTTCTTCATTAAAACGGCACAAGGACACTCTGAAACCAGATTTATATTGGTTTTGTTTTAGTTAGTTGTTTTGGGGGGTGTTTGGGAGGAAGTGTTATTGTCAGATGATATATTGTAAACCTTTTTTATACGTTCATCTTGTAAATATTCTTTATTTGATTGTTTAAAATATGTTTTACAAGGAAGTGTTCAACACATTTCATTGTTTTACCAGAACCCACATCAGGTTTTTTTTCTCTTTTATCCCCCTTTTCTCTCTATTTGTTTTTCTTTCTTTCTCTTTCATTCTGGTAAAATATTTTAATTTCAAGACTGTTGACAAATGAATGTAAAGTTTTGCTTCTGTATAGCTCTCATTATTGGATGGAACACCTTTGAGCCTTAACTCACTGTGGTATTGCGGAAAATGTAAGCATAATCTATCTTATCCCCACATCGAAACAATTAAAAGCCTTAACATGTGGTCCACCTTGTGTCCAGTGTTCTCATTACACTGCTTTATTTGTTTGTTGGTTTGCTTGCTTGTTTGACAGCAGTGTGCTTTCAGGCCTTCAGTTCACACACCTCCAACTCAGCACCTGTTCACTGATAGCTGCTTCTCCCCACCTCATTAGCCACACACACACAGGCTCACTAATACCAGCTGTGCCTGTTAAAGCAAGTACAGATAATTCCTTATACAGAATTGGGGGAGTGGCTCTGTTGGCTAAGACATCTATGTCGTAAATCAGGGTGCCCAGGTCCAGGTCCGCGTCCAATCTGAGGCAGTTACCCGACCCTACCCTACCTGTGTGTCTCTGTCCACTGTCCTGTCCAATTTAAAGTGGTAAATCCCCAAAGTGATTAAATCTGCTTTCTGAAATGCTCCCCAGGTTTCCTCCCTCATCCATTTGCTCCCCATTTAAAGACACATCAGAATTTTTTACCATCATGCTTTATGCCTGACTGTCTGTCTCAACGAGTGGGAAATCCCTTTAGAAAAACTCCTGAGTTTTTTTTTGTTTTTTTTTTCCACAGACTGGAAATACAACTGACCTCTGTTGCTTGCTTCCCCTGACATTATTTAATAGGAGCATAAGCCAGTTGTCTCTTGTAACACAGAGACATAACATTTTTAGCACACAAGATGGCAAGCTAAAGTGCTGTGTGTGTCTGTGTCTCTGTGTGTCTTTGTGTGTGTCTCTGTGTGTGTTCGCACCACAATGGATGATCTTAGCTAGTCGAAGGTTCACACAATGGGTGCACACACCTTAAATGGTGTCAGCTTACTTAAAAGCGAGAGCATTGTAGTCTTCTTCCTTTTCATTCACTGCCAAAAATGCCTTTAAGCAAGTTAAAAAATATCTGAAGCTTGGAGCCGTGTGTTTGTTAATTTTTCATGTCTAGACTTGTGTTGCTGGTGTTTTTTTAGGCTGTTAATATGGTTAAAAACTTCTTGTTAACCAGTGTGGCGTTGCACATAATTTCCCCAATAAGGAAATATTTAGGCTCCTGGTGGTTTTGCTTCCATGCCAGCAAGCCTGTGTCTTTCTCAGTTTAGCAGAAACGCTCAGTCCAGTGCTATTTGCACTGGATATCTGGGTAGTGAGTCCTTGATGGGAACGTTGTAGCACTACACTGTGGCCTACTGCCACGCAATCTATTCCTCTAAGCTATCCGGCAAAGCGGACAGTGGGCTGTTTCCCGAGCGTCCTCCTCACGTGAGGAAGCAAGGAGACATCAGAGACCCACCTCCGAGGGGGCGTGTTTAAGATTGAGTCATGCGAGCGGGCGAGCGTGCTTGCATCCGCGCATCCGCTGCCTAGTCACTTTCAAGACATGAATTTTAGTTAAATGTTAAAATAAATTGACACGACTTATCGAGTTTCATAGTTTATAGTTTTTCTTCAGAAGGTTGTGTTTCCCTCTGCACGTGCACATAACCGCCATCCCTTCGCCGCATACAGTCTGAAACCACTGAAGTAGATTGTAAACACAATGACGTCATTTCAGTTTGAAACGGATGAATTACATAGGTATCGAAATGTCAATAACAACAACAATATTCTATATACAGATTTCTGACCGGATGTCCTAAAGGATGCTTTGGTCTCGTTCGCATCCTTCCCCCAACCTTAGCAACCCCCGCGGCTGCACGTGTATTGTCATCAACCGGTTTGGACTGGAACGGCAACGGTGTCAAATGAGGCACAGCGCCTCTGCGGTTGAAAGCGTGCACGTGGCATATGTTTATATCCAATATCACAGGGTAGATGTGATGAATCAGTTTTTCTAAACAGTGCCTGCAGAGTATATGCACCAATTTCAAGCACAACATTTTTGATGACAGGTCCTCAAACATGTATTTAAAGGGGGGAATGTTGTCTTATTATATTGGCTGATATGATTTGCCTTGAAGTCCTGGTGTTTGGTGTTCTGACACGTTGTAATGTACAATGTTAATTATTTCCTTAAGTAAGGTTTTATACATAAGACGGTAATAAAATATGTCGAAAGGTTAGGAAACGTATAGTTAAACATTTGGGGACATGTGGTATAGGAATATAGCTTATCATTGCCCATATCCAACAGGAAGGGCTCCTTGCATCAGCCAACATTTGGCTTAAAATAGAAAAATCTGAATCACTATTTAATGTTTTACACACAGAGACAAAACATAGTCTTTCTCAAGACCCGAAACGACGGTTCATCGTTTGATGTTAAGAACAGCTGTGCTTATAACCACTGTAAAAGAGGGGGAAGTTGGGCATCGGAATAGGCAGACCAGCGAGAACAGCTTCAAACCGGTTTCAACACCCGGCAACAAAAGCCGCTACAGCAACCTTCCCCCTCAGTTGCTTCAGCCTGCTACTGTTGAGTGTGCGAAAGGATGTTACTGTTCAGAAGATGCTGCACTAGTGTTATATCAAATTGTCGCAACACGTAATGATATTTAAAGTTTTCGTGGAGGTCCAAAGGCCAGCTAGCCGTATCCAACGGGCTGCTTTGAAGCTGACCGAATAGAAACAAGTATTTCTGCAGGTGGCTGAAAAATCAAGGTAAGATTAACTATTTTAAACAAAATAATATTTGGCGTTAGACTGGTAATTTCCTTTACCCTCTATGGTCCAGTTCCAACCACAGATATGTCTTTCATATTTTTTCCCAAATGTTATTGTAATTGTGAATAGAAATTACGGTATTTTCGTTGCTTTTGTCATGACTGCGAACATTTTAATCATTCTATGTTTTATATGGGTTGGCGCTCTTGATGTTTGGGGAAATCGTTTAAATTGTCAGTCAATAAATAATCACAAAACAATAAACGAGCGCAAACTTTCGGTTTTGCGCACCATCAGTGCGCCCAGTGCGCGCAATCGATTGGCTGTGTTGGAGAACAAGGGTGACCGGATGGAATGCGCTCTCGCTCATTCAAAAGTAAATGTAAGAGCGCTGAGTGGACCATGAAGAAAAACTTCACCGCACTGCAGGGTGCGGTTTTCAAATAAAGAAACAACATTGTAAAATATTTTTTCGTGAATCTAAAAACACAATTAATAATATTAATATTTGAATTAATAAATATATTATTTAAAAAATATGTATAATCGACCATGTGTCCGTTTTTTAAGAATACCTTTTGGTTAACCTGCATTTATTTCATGTACAATAACATGATTTTCCACACCACCTTCATCTATCTCTATAGATAACCTCAGACCCTCACCACCTCAGCACAAAAAAAACAACAACAACAAAATGACTCTTCAGAATACCAAGAAGGCCCTGGACGGTGGCTGGGGATGGGCTGTGGTGGCGGCATCTTTCTTGGCCCTCCTCCTGGCCTATGGATCCCCCCAGTCTGTGGGTGTGCTGTACCCAGAGTGGCTGAGCGTCTACCAGCAGGGAAAAGGCATGACAGCATGGGTGGGCTCCCTGGTGTCTGGTGTCGGCCTGATTGCAAGTAAGTTAAACGTGTGGGTGTGGGATGGTTTTTTTTTTTTCATCTTTGAACCTGCCTTTAAAAGCCTTTAATCCATGCGCTTGAGGTGGGGAAGAAGAGAAAGAAAAAAAAGCACACCGTGACTATTTCTCTGAGCACAATGATTACATTAGAAACACTACTTGAAGGGTAATTGAAGTCTATGAAACTTGAGAAGTGTTCTAGCTCTGAGTCAATATAAAAGCAATAATTGACTTACCATAAATGCCATGACACAGTGGTTCAACCTCAATCAGCTGTTCTTCAATATCTCTCCAGCCATACAGAAGTGATATAGTCTCACCTTCCATGGTTCCATGCTTCCATGGCAGACTAGCAGACTCAGTTATGAAACAGATCTATCCATTACATTCCAATCAATGACCATAAAGCTGCTTTGTCAATAGCTCTCCCAGTTCTGGAACAGTGGCTAGCCAATGATGTGTGTATTTACAGCACTGGGCTACCAATGACATCAGCTATGCACTTAGATTTAGATAGCAATAGGTAATATAGGCCATCACTCTGTACTGTAGCACAACAGGTAATTCCTAGAAGGTTTGGAAGGTATGGAAAACCCCCAGAGCACAGAGCTTTATTTACTTCTGTTGCCATAGTGCCACTGTTGCCCCCAAAGGGTTCCACCAGCCCAGAATAGTAGTCAGCTATCATATACTGCATGTAATTCATCAATGGATGCTTATAGTCTGGCCAATTGTTTGCCAAAATTTTTGTGGTTAATCTTGACTCCTTGTACCCCCTTAGTAACTGAACATCTCTCTTTCTCTCTCTCTTTCTCTCTCTCTCTCTCTCTCTCTCTCTAGGTCCTATATGCAGTGCATGTGTGGTGAACTTTGGAGCCAGGCCGGTCACCATCTTCAGTGGAGTTATGGTTTCTGGTGGCCTCATGCTCAGCGCCTTTGCACCCAACGTCCAGTTCCTCATCTTCTCCTACGGCATAGTCGTCGGTAAGCTTACATTTACATTACATTAACAAAACATTTATATTTATAACAGTATATTTACATTACACTTACATTCACTTACATTACATTACATTTAGTAGACACTTTTATTGAAAGCGACTTACAATAGAGGATACAAATCAAGGTACAATTATGCAGAGGAGGACAGAGTAGGAAAGAACATAGTGCAGACAGACTACAGGAAAGTAAGTAAGTAAGTGGAGACTACACTTAAAGGTCCTTACACCTAAAGGGCAATATATATATATATATATATAGCAAACACTTTAAGTGGCATGAGTGGCATGCCCTATGAGTCAAAAGACAGAGGTAGGAAAATAGGTCAGAAGAAGCATTGTCTTGCAGTAATCCTCAGTGTGTGACATTTGTGTGTTGTATTAAGATGGTTTATAATGTTGTTTTTCAGGACTAGGCTGTGGGTTGGTCTATGCTGCTACTATGACAATCACCTGTCAGTATTTTGATAAGAGACGTGGTCTCGCTCTCGGGATCATCTCAACAGGTATGTGCCCTTCTTTTCACTGTGTGAATCATTTCACATTTAACATTTACATTTAAGTAAAACTAATGCACATGTCAGATTTCATTCCACAATTATCTGCCAAAGAGTGTTGACACTGTCTGCTGTATAAATGCCAAGGGTGTAGCTACAAGCAAGAGAAAGTGACTTTCTTTGTCCTCTTAATCATATCTGCATTACTGGCATTCTGTCGTTGGGTCTGTTTTTGAAATTCCTTTTGTGTTTGCTAGCCTCGGCCGTCACGTGTTGTTGAATGTCAGAGTTTCCCCACAGTCAGTGGGCACATGTACTTGTACGTTAACAGAAAGACACACTTGATTGCGCCTTGGCTTTGCCAGAAAACTGTTGTAGTCCAGTTTTTAGAGACTTGCTATCTCCTCGCAGAGATAGGCTCCCAGATTGAACAACAAAGAAATTCAAACAAACTGATCATTCCAGGGTGCAGAACTGAAAAAAATACAGAAAATCACATTTATTACTTTAATGGACCTGCAAAAATGCTGTAACTGAAAATATTGGATAAAACAAATAAAAAGCACAACAAAGCTTACTTGACAAACAAAACTATTTTAATAGAAAAAATACTTTTGGTCAGTCAGACCTTCAACAGAGTCAGGACCTAAAAAAATGAAAATAAACTTAACTCATCTGCCCCTCCTCTCTCTCCAGGTACCAGTGCTGGAGGCTTCCTCTATGCCACCGGTCAGAACGAGCTGATCGAGCTGTTCGGACTGCACGGCTGCCTGCTGATCATCGGTTCTCTGGCGCTCAACATCATCGCCTGCGCCGGGCTGATGAGGCCTCTGCACTTACCCGCCTACTACCTCAAACAGAAAGCTGCTGCCCTGGAGAAGGCCGAGAGCCAGCTCCTGGAGAAGGTTGTGACCTCCGACCTCGACCCCATAAAGCCCCCGAGCGAGAAGGCCATCGACGACCCGCTGATCGCCAAGGAGCCCGCGGAGTCGTCAGTGGAAGCGCCGGTGTTCGAGAGGAGCTTCTCCATCTGTGCTGTGCTGGTGGAGGTCATCAAGAAGAAGCAGAGGTCGTACTCGTCCTACATGCGCTGTATGGCCGACCTGTTCCGGGACCGCGTGTTTGGTGCCCTCTGCGTGGCTATCTTCCTCTTCAGCCTGGGCGCCTTCCCGCCGCTGCTCTTCCTGGAGGACGTGGCGCAGAGCGAGGGCCTTGCAGACGGGGTCAGCCTCTTGCCGCTCGTGTCTATCGTCCAGGTGGCCGGCATGCTGGGCAAGCTGGCCCTGGGCGCCATGACGGACATCCGCTGGATGAACAGCGTCCACCTCTACGCCGCCACGGCTGTAGGTGCGGGTATTGCACTTCTCTCTATCCCCCTCACCAAGAGCTACGCGGGGCTGCAGGTCATCTCCGCGGCGATCGGCTTCATGTCAGGGAACTGGTCCATCACAGCATATGTCACCTCCTCTGTGGTCGGTATTGAGAAGCTGACTGAGGCGCACGGAATCCTCATGTTCTTCGGCGGTTTCGGGATCATGCTGGGACCCCCAGTCGTAGGTACGGAAAGACGCCATTTAAGCTCAAACTTTGTAAAAGACAAATGCAGTATTGCTTCTTGTTTAATTCCAGAAAGCAACTGTCATTAAGATCAAACAATTGCATTTCTGTTTAGAAAATGCACTTTAATACGTTATTGAAAAATTTGGCATGTACTGTAGCTCTTCTTCAGGTATGGAACAAGCTGGCAAGTATGGCAGTTTCTCCCACCCTGTCACTCACCTTGTTTTCCCCCCTTGTCTATCTCTCCTTCACAGGCTGGTTCTTCGACTGGATGCAGTCCTATGATCTGGCCTTTTACTTCAGCGGCGCATGCGTGCTCCTGGGGGGTTCGATCCTGATCATCTGCTCTCTACCCTGCTGGTCCAGGCACAGGGGAGAAGAAGCACGTGCCTCCGATGAACAACAACAACAACAACAACAACAATACTCTAATGACCTGGTGGCTGCCGTTGCCTGAGTGACTACATCGCAGTCAAAAACACACACACTAGGGTGTTTGAACAAGTCTATACAGCGATAACCTGCCTCTTGGGGTTTGTGGGGAGATGAGAAGGGGACTTTGAAGTCAGGGTAAAAGAAAGTGTCATGTATTCTTCCCCCTACATGCATTTAAACTTTATTTTATTTCCTTAACTATAACTTTAGCAGGCTGTTTCGGCTCGGCCAAAACTGTTTTCTTAAAGCATTCAGCATGTTGGGTTGTTTGATTTTTTCTCTGACCAATGGGACCTTAATGTGTGCCGGTTCTGCAGGGTTCTGTCATTATGGCCTTGTTTTAAAAGGCCCTGAGCACATTTTCATACTGAGTTTTCTTTTAAAAGCTAACTGACAGTTTATATGTTTACGGTTACCGATGCTGTAGTTGGGTTACCACAGAGACATGGATTATTTCCTTACTAAATGCTAAATGCAGAAACACTAGAAGTAAGGCCATGCTGAATTGAAAAAGACTGTAGAGAAATCTTTCACCAGTTTGAAACAATTATGTTTTTTTATGACAAACATATGTATGCAGAAACATAAACAGAAAGCAGTGTGCATAAATGAGTAGTTAGCAGTGTGTTGACATACTTTTTTATTATTACTTTTATTTTTATGATTATTATTGCATTTTCTGTCATTTTATGTCTAAGTTACCAAAGTGAGTCTTGTTTAGCTAAGCCTTTTTTGACTGATAGACTGACTGATGAAGCCTTACAGTCACTTGTGGATAGATTAGAAAGGGTAGGTGCGCTTTCTTCTTTGTCTAAACCAAGCATATTGTGCCCTTTTTAGTTATGTTAGTGTCCTCCAGTCATGTCACTGGGTAGTTTTTTTTGTTTTTGTTTTGTTTTTGTTTACCTGTCGATATGAATAAACAAAATGTATGAAGCAATATGTATGACGCACATACCGAAAGGTGACCTGAGTGTATACTGTATGGGCTCATTGTATATTTTTAGACACTGTTCATTTCGATTGCTTTGTATGGCTGGGAATCTCAACAGCCACTGTAGTCAGAGTTTGCGATACATGCACTGATGGGGTTTGTGAGTGCTGTTACCTGTATTCTGGACGTTCCCTTTCCCCCAGTGTGGCCCTGAACACATTGTTGTTACTTGAAACAAATGTCTTTGTAATATTTGTAACCTGAAACTACACAACCCTTTGGAATCCCAAAAAAAAAAAAATCCAAGTCATGCTTTTTTTTGTTATTTATGTATTTATGGTTCCTACAATGATTCATTTGCCTTATTTTTGTAATAAAATGTCAGGACATTTTTTGTAATTTTAGAAAATGTGTCAGAGTCATTATTTTGTTGTCATATATTTGCAATACAGAACTTCTCTCTGTAATTGTAACCTCCAAGTGGAAAAAAGAAATTCGGTTAAACTGCCAGGGTAGTTGAAGACTTTTTCAAAGAGTAAAGGAGCCTTGGGGGTTGCCATGGAGACAGGAACAGGAGTTGTTTGTGTAGTGGAGGGTCAAAATACAAAAACAAAATATTCAGACACTTTTGTATATTGCTAAATGTATTTACTTGCCTTTTTATGATGGCTAATGTCAAGGATACACATAGCTTACCTATCTTTGTACCTCTGCGTGTAACGTACACAACACATGTAAAAAATACCACTGAGCGTGAAGGCCAAACATGTTGATGTACCTGAGCTGTGTATGACTCCACTGTTTGCCACCTCATCATGGGTGAAAGTGGGCCAACAGGAAGTGACCCCTCCTCATTCCCTCACTCTGGCCTTGCTTTCCTCGTCTCTCTCTCTTTGACTTTTTCTCACTGACTCCTTCTCTCCCTCTCTCTCTCACGCCGCCTCACGTGCAGCAATGAAATGCACCACACAGCAAATATAAGGAGGAGGGAAGTGAGCACTGACAAATCCCCCTTTCATGACTCAACCTAGTTCCACTCTCAAGAAGGAAAGAAAAAAAGAAAGCAAACCTTGAGCCCTGGGTTCTTCTTTTGAAGCCTGGTATTATGACAATAATAACATGTGATCTAACTGACTTCTCTGTATAAACATACAGGGAAAAAAACAGTCAACACATTTTTATTTTACAAATCTTTCATTTCACTTACTGAAATATCCAGAAACTTTATTATATAGATTGAGTAGATCTGTTCTCAGATGTTGTCTACTAATGTGAACAATTGTGGCGGTTAAAAATGTTTTGGTTGGCATGGAAAACTGGATAGACAAAAAACTGGTGGAGTTCCTTGGATTACTGGACGGATACTGGAAATTCCAGAATAAGAAGAAAACCCACCTAAGAAACCTCTAATATAGCTGTTTAACATATTACCCTGTAACACAATTCTTATGTGAAGAATGTTTTTCCCATCTCTCTTATGATCTTCTAAAGTACAAAGACTAATTTCAGTAATTATCATCACTGCGGTGAAAAAACATGAAAACGTATCCGTGACACCCTGAGTGACCCCCCCTTTTTCCTGTAGACAGTCTGTCCCCAATTCTGGCTTAGCTCACACACACGCGCATTCATTTCCTGTTTCTCAGTTCCACGGTTCCCCTCATCGTATCCCATTACCCACCCTGCGACTCAGTCCCATTGTCTGGGGTCCCGTAATCCAGTAAATCTGCCCCATCAGAGTGACTCACACACATCACAGACACCCAGAGCTGGTTTCAGCTGGTTCCTCGATTGGTCTACATGAGGAGGAAAAAAAAAATGTCTGAAACTCAAATGTCCCTGACACAGTTCCGCTCGGTGTGTGTGTGTGCGTTTGTGTGTGTGTCTCTGTGTATGTGTATGTGCGTGCACTTGTGTGATCCCACATTACTGTGTGTGTGTTCCCAACATAACAAGCACAACACTGCCAGAGAATGAGAGACTGTGTTCTTATCTGACATCTAACTTGCCCAGTGTGTTTGATGGTTTGAAGCTGAAGGGTCCTTATTTAGCACAACTTCCCCTTGGCAGCATGTTGTTTGCCTGGGTGTGCTTGATAATGTGTGGCTGCACTCTGTTCTACCCCTTATCTGCCCTTCATTTGCCCCCATGTGGCAGATCTGCCCTGGGAACCACTGTGAAGAATCTCATTCATCCAGGTCATGGCAGTCAAAAGAGCTAAGTTGTATGAAACTGGACTTGTTTTTGAAGCTTGAAGATGTTTCACCTTTCATCCAAAAGGCTTCTTCAGGTCTGACCTAATGATGAAGAACCAGGACCTATATCTCTGGACCACTGGAGGTAGAGCTGTGAGCTAAAGACCACGCCCCTCATCATAATGGTCACATGAGCAGGGGTGCCGCTACAAATTGTGGAAAATAATTTTGGACCTCCACCCGAACAATATCATAGTAGCTGTGGTCCCCTGTGAAGCTGGGCCCCCTCAATCATCCTGATCCACCCAACCCCCCCCCCCTTCCCCCTTAGCTGCACCCCTGCACACAAGTCACCCATTAGTCACACATAAGTCACAACAGAAGCTATGGATAAGTTTAGAAACAGACTACAATAGGACAGATGGTTGCACACTAGAACCAACCTCACCCCAGATTTGCGCACTGTTTGTGTTTAACTTCACCTCCCCACCACCTATTTCAAGTACAGCGGGGATTTAGCATAGCAGGGATACATAGCTGTGCCATGGGGTCTCCAGTGTCACTCCCTGTGGCTAACCTTTACACGGAGGAGGTGGGGAGTAACACCTAGCCATTGATGTGGATGACACTTGGTGAAAGATCAAAAGCCAGGAAGTGGAGGCCTTCACTAAACACATAAACTCAGCCAACAGCTACATCAAGTTCACCAGGGAGGACACAAACAAGGGGAAACTACCATTTCTGGATTGTGAGGTATTTGTGGAGAATGATGGAGGCCTTGTCACAGAGGTCTACAAGAAACCCACACACACCGACCAATGCCTACTCTTTGACTCTCATTGGAATACAAACTGGACATCAGGACCCAGTAACACTGGGCAGACAGCATCCCATTGGATGCTGGAGTAAGTTGCAGTTGCTCCAACTGGACATTCATCAAGACAGGAAATAGAGAGGAAAAAGGAACCAAAACACCAACACAAACAAAACCAACAGAAGAAATCACATGGTGGTTCATCCTAAAGACACAACTTAAAGAAACAACCACAACAATGTGGTTTATGTAGTCAAGAGTACCCAGTCTGTAAATTGGAGAAACTAACAGACACGTGGCCCAACACAGGAGGGTGACTGCATCAGGACAGGATTTAGTAGTACATTTACATCTGAAGGAAAAGGAACACTCCTTTAAAGACACTGATATACACATGAAGATAAGGAAGACTAGTGGTTTCAGAGAGGAGTAAAGGAGGCCATCTATGTCCATCTGAAACAACCAACTTTGAACAGAGGAGGGGGGCTGTGCCATCATCTATTTGCTACATACCATTCTGCCTTGAGATCTTATCTTAGGAAGTTTAGCTGCTCTTCACCATGAGAGCAGTTCTTATTCGTTGGATGCTGTGATTATAATCTCACTCCAATTCACACTTTGACTTGTGTTAGTCACATCTCACATACATATATGCATACCTGTGTGCTCTACAGGGGCTGTGGGGAGAACAGTTTGTCAGAGGGGTTGTGGGGGAGGGAAGAGGCAGGATTGCAAACAACTGACTTACCATCTGAAGAGGAATCCCTGGCCCACTGCTGTGGCACAGAGTAGATTCCAAACAGACAATGAGAGACTTGGCGGGGGGTCAATGACAAACAACCCCCTTTCTTCCAGGTAGTAATTTACAACCCTCACACACACACACACACACACACAGACACACCAGACACATACACACACACACGCTCACTCACACACAAACACCCTATCGTCCAGGTACTCATTTACAACCCTCACACACACACACACACACACACACACACACACACACACACACACACACACACACAAACACACACACTCAGACATACCCACTCATACAGAATGATGCAAGATTCTTTGAGGATTTTGTGCGGTGTGTGTGTATTGTAAACTTTATACTCCCAAAGCTGACAAGGAGTCTCATATACCCAAAAAGTTCTCAAGCATATAAAATGTATTAAACATGTTCTAACATTTCACAAATACAGTTTGAACTTCCTTTGAAGCTTTCAAATACATCAACCCAAGCGACCACACCAGCCGCAAAGACAGCCTCTCTACTGTTACTGTAATGCTCCACAGTGACCTTGCCCTAGAACTCTAGCCCAGCGCCATCCCACATACACAGTAAAAAGTGCTGCTTTGAACCACATTGAAAATACATTCATGCAAGCAGCTGCATGGAACTTTTTATGTTGTGTCTGCGTCAACTTAACATGGCATAGCCATATTCACATATTTTTTGAAGTTGCTTGTACGCTTCACTTTTTACAGTATAGCCTCATAGCTGCCTGAAATCATTGGTTTCCAATTTTTGAATTGTTTTTGTTGTTGTTAAGCACTAATTAGAATGATATTTACAGTAGGGTGATCAGGCCACCACGTCACCACACTCGGAGCTAAACTGGCCTTGACTTCTTTAAACCAAAGACCAGGGGTGTAGTGCTTTAAGCCCTGCAGGGAAAAGTTTTAGATTTAGATTAGTAGGTAGGTAGGTAGGTGACTTTATGAAGGGCTCTTCCATCATTTCTAATGACATACACACTGACTTTGTCATCTTTTTTAACATGATAAGTACATGTTCATCAAAGCGTAGTTTCTCAAAAGTGCATTTGTGAGTAAGCACCACTCAAGATGAACATACTGAATGATGACACTGGCTGACAGAAGAGCCACGATGGTGTGCAATCCACGTATTTGGGACAGATGTTGTGTGGAAAGGGAGTAGATACGCTGACACATTGCACACTAAAATACTTTACATTCCTCAAACTAGTGCACAGCAGACAAGGTGTTCCTGGGAAGGGTGTTGCAAAGGGTGGTAGTAAGCACAGTCCCAATGCCTCTGGGAATACCCTCTGTTTGACTGTTTACTCTGACTCTGTTGTTAGAAGTAAACATTAGGAAACTCAGAATCGCTCCCAAACAATTTTGGGTGACCTGACCTCTTAAATTAGTGTGCAGCCAGAGGACATGACGTGTCCTATTTAACTATTTGTGTGATTTACTAGCTGCGCGTGCCTTGAGCCTGAGCTAATCAGCAGCAAGGGGCACTGTCAGAAGACACACACTCTCCTCCATTCTCTCATTTGAACCCTCGGTCAGTCAGTTCACAGACACACACACACACACACACACACACACACACACACACACACACACACACACAATTATAACTGTACAGTTACATCTGCTTCAAAAAACATCAGCTAGTTAAGTGTTGGAACTCTCCCCAATGTTTTGCAGCTCTATCACAATACACGTCAGTCTCATTGCTTAAAGTTACTGTGAATATAGTTAAAATGGAAGCACATAATCTTTCATCACACCTTTCATCTTTATTCTCTTGATGTCAATGAGAACTGTTCCTGAACAGTGTGGATATTTGATGGCAGGCTAACTTTAGAGCAACATCCCATTCCAAAAATACCTCAAAGGAAAGCCCCAACAGGATACACCCCACACCCCCCTTGTCTAGAGAGACAGAGAGAGCTGTAAAAATATCCTGTATAGCTAGGAGGGCCTGAACACACTTAAGAACACACACACATTATTATTAATTTTATTATTATTATTATTATTTCTACTCTTGTTGTAATCTTTTGTTATATAGCACTTTTCAATCAGCCAGATTTTGAAATCTTTTTAAAACCATACTCCGAGTTAGTGCAGTTAGCAGTTAGCAATCAAAAAGCCACACCCCAAAATTACTTTTACAATTACTTTGTACACGTGTAGAGGCCTAAACGGTGCCCTACAACTTTCTGCAAGGGCTACACAGCATGCTAAAAGAATATTTTACAGCTGAGAGTAGAAGGAGTGGTAATTATAGTTTATTGTCAAACATTTGCTTTAGATTTCTGGTGGTATGTTTATTCTAGCCTTAATGAACAAGTGATATGTATTCTGGTTGAATGTTGACTTCCTGGTCCCTTATGTGAACTGACTAAAGCAAACTTAAACAATATGCCGTTTCCCTTACAGTAGCCTACTAAACTAATCACAGACTGTATTAGTTGTCTCCCTTCCAGTCACTTGCATTTGCTGCAGATTAAGGGTAGCCTTGGCTATATTGTACACCAAAACACTGTAATCTGTGACATACCTTTTGCTTGCCAGTGTGACGTCTACAATTTACTTTAGCCCACATGTACAAGTCAGTTGTCTCACAACGACACAACTGCGACATCTGTGGCTGAGCAATTTGGGATTCTGAAGTCTGAGGTCATGTTTTGGAACGTGGGCATGAAATCTATGATCAATAATGCCACCTAGTGTTTGAAGCGAGACATAGCAGCACATGGACGCTTTACATCTGGAGTGTCTGTACTCCCAAAAGACGCAGGCAACTGGGCTTGGAAAACATGTCAGTAAAATTTGTGGTTTATGGCATGTAAAATTTAACGTCAATATTACCTGTATCATTATTTACATGTTCAACAAATGAACAAATATGCGATACACCAGAGACGCATTTTTTAATTTGTTTATTCAATTATAGTGCATTAAAACAAAAGTCAAATGGAATTTACATAGACCGTGTTTATACAAAATTGGATTATGACAGATAGCCTATTATGAATGTATCCTGAAACAAGATAAGGTTAGTAATAGATGTTTACGTTTGTAAGCCGCTTGTTCTTGGCAATGATAGCAAACAGTAGACACAGGTTATACAGGTTAGTCTATTAAATGTTTTGGCATGTGATAGGCATAACATTAGTTACCCATTAACTGGAAGTGTGTCGTTAAGTCAATACCCTATTGTTGAATTATACCAAATTTATCATATTATTGAGGATAGGAGACAATCAGCTATCAACTAGCAACTAAGTAAGAGGGAATCCCCACACTACTTAAGCTGGTGACTGTGCTGTTGACCTCAGGTCCTGCATCAACTCACGAAGAATCATTTCGTTATGCATGTATTCTGTGAGTTTAAAAAACATAAACTGTGTGTTGTTTATAAGCTACAAAGTGCTTCCCTGCAGTGTGTGGCAACTCATTCCATAGTTTTCTGACCTCTTTTTTAAGAGTGCTTAAACTGATAGCATTGGCTGCTGAAAACTTCTACTTGGAACAATGATCCAATTTCAGGTACTGTGTGTAACAGTCCTTCATGAAATCTTTTTGGATGTTTAACCAGGCGTAAGTCTTTTTTATGGTCTACATACTTTTCCAAGTGTTGTAGCATGTAGACAATCATCTGCTCTGAATGTTTAAGCTATATTTAAATTTAGCGCTGTAGGCCTACTACTACAGAACATGTACCTTTATGCTTTCAGATAAAGTGGCATTTGGGTATATTCCTTTATTTAGCATCCAGTGGTAGGTCCAGGCCAGGAAGGGAAACCCATATACGTCTGAAATAAAAGGAAAAAAACTGTGTACTTATGCCATGAGGCTGTGAAAGACACCTCTCTGCTCTATGGGCACAGACAAAACAAAACTGAGAAAAAGTGTGACCTTGCAGCTGTGCACTATAAGAAATCACATTTCAGCAAGAACAATACATTCTCAGCTGGGTAATTTGTCTGCATCCAAGATTATTTAGAAGTCCAAGTTTGTCACAAAATTGCATGTAAAATGTTATAATAGGGTCTTCAATGTTTTCCACACCAAGGACAACCTATCTGTCAATCAATGTCATTCTTCACTCCAACAGTCAGGAGAGAATGATTAATCACAACTGATTTGTATTTGGTTTTAATTGACTTTTCTTGTTTCAAGGACACAGGGATGGTTTATTGTCACATGCAGAGCCATACTGGGTAGAGTAGGACATACAGTGAAAGTGGTGATTGACCTTTCTTGTTTCATACACAAAGGTGTAGTAAGTAACTGCGTATTCCAGTGTGCAATTTCAAAGTTGCATTTTCTTTGTTATATTTAGGCAAATATAGGAAGTACATAGAAAAATGATTAGAATTATTTTATGCTCAGGAGTGCATTACCACCTCTTCATGGTCCAGACTTACTGAGGACATGCTTGTCTTCTATCTAGAAATAAAATTTTGTTAGACACTGAGGCCCAAACATGATTCCATTATAAGGCACGAGACTGAAAATCAAGAGTCATTGGAATTATCAAAAATATTTTAGAGGTGTTAGTTTGGGGACTTAAACCAGACAATGTCTGAATGTACACTCCTAAATTCCAGCCTCTTTACCCTGCTGAAGTTGGGCAGGCAACTCTGCAGTCTAGATACAAAGACTGAGAGACTGAGGAGTTTTTAAGCCACAGGCAGGAGTTTCATAGAACTCTTAGAGTAGATCCACCTTCTTATCAAAACTGTTTTTTAACTATCTGAAGTTTTGTATTAGTACACTTACGTTTTGTACTAGTATTGTATTTTCAATACACACACACACACACACACACACACACACACACACACACACACACAAATAGGCTACTATGAATATCAGTAGGAAGGTAGCCAAAACAAAATCCAGCAGCAGTCCAGCACACACATTCATCTATCTTCCTTTTACCTATATGCAGGCAAAATGGTTCATTCCTACCAAGAACTGTAATGACAACTATTACTATATATGAAATTGGCCACAGTGTTTTTATCGTTCCTCAAATTGCTCTGATAGTCAGAAAGCACACATTAATTTCGAAACGTCTTAAAACTGTTATTTGTTAACTGCTATTTACTGGCAGTGTACTCAGGTGTCAGTTAAAAAATGGAGCTACATAGACAAAAATGAACAACATCAAAGTCTACTTTATGTAGACAATAAATATTTTTAAGCTGCAGCTTTGCCTTCCCGTTGCTATGGTTTGTTTTGGCAACGTGTGATGTCATCACCCATTGGCACGAAGAGGATAGAATGTTTTAATGGAATGTGTAAGGTGTCGAGTCAAGAATCGAGAAAAAGGTTTTTCCTTTTCGACGGTTTAGCAAACTTTTCGTCCGAGTTCTCTGTATCTAATGATGTCTGCAAAAGGTTTGCAAAAGTTGCTTGGATTTTGTTCCTACGTCTTAAATTCAGGACTCTCTCCAGCGTGCTGACCAAGTCCCAAGGTCTTTTGAAATGCTCACACAGTACAGAGCTGCTCAAATGGTGTAGGCTTGGGGTTTAACCATCCCATCACCAGAATTGTCTACAGCTTCAGGGTGAAGTGATTTATGCTCAATACGATGCACAAAAACCTTACTATATTAGCTACTCAGAAGGTAACTAGATTGTGGTTGCTTGCACTTTAGTCATCCGTCATTAGATACAATTACTGACAAAGACTTTGCTAAAACGTCAACGCTATGAAGAATGGTCAATTCTGGTGAGGGTGCACGGTTTGAAAAAAAATCTTGGGCTTTCTTCCTACATCATTAGATACACAGAACACTGAAAAAACCTTGCTAAAGTGTCGAAAAAGTCGTCGGGAAAACCTTCCCCTGCTTTTGCACGTGCCATCTCATCAAAACATTCGATCCTCTCCATGCCAATCAGTGACGACATCACACGTTGCTAAAACAAACCTTAGCAACGGGAAGGCAAAGCCGCAGCTCCAAAACCTAACATTTAATGTCTCAGTAAAATATACTTTCATGATGTTGATCGTTCTCTCCGCAACCTCAATATTTTACCTAACATCTGAGTACACTGTCACTAAATGGCACAGTTTCAAGACGTTTCGTCGATTCTGGGGAGGGCGCACGGTTTTTAAAGGTGTGAAACGTTACAGCAACAGACACACGTCGAGGGAATCCAGCGTAAAACTACAGCTTTTCCACACTGAAAACTGTTGGTAATGAAAACAAACTGGCAGTAGCCATTTAAATTACATTTCTATCGTGCGTAAAAACCGCCTTTCCGACAGGGGAAGTAAAAGGCATACCAAATGTCGACTCACTTATAGATTGAAAACATAACCTTTTGTTGCTAACCCCTGCGGAACGGCAGCCAGAAGTGCAGTAAATGTGTCCACACATCATATAAAGAGTGACAGTTTGTCTAAACGTCGGCGTTAACACCTCTTAAATTCAGGACTCTCTCCAGCGTGCTGACCAAGTCCCAAGGTCTTTTGAAATGCTCACACAGTACAGAGCTGCTCAAATGGTGTAGGCTTGGGGTTTAACCATCCCATCACCAGAATTGTCTACAGCTTCAGGGTGAAGTGATTTATGCTCAATACGATGCACAAAAACCTTACTATATTAGCTACTCAGAAGGTAACTAGATTGTGGTTGCTTGCACTTTCCTCCTCCGTCATTAGATATAAAGAATACTGACAAAGACTTTGCTAAAACGTCAACACTGGGCAGAATGGCCAATTTTGGGGAGGGCGCACGGTTTGAAAAAATTTCTTGGGCTTTCTTCCTACATCATTAGATACACAGAACACTGAAACAATCTTTGCTAAAGTTTTGAAAAAGTCGTCGGGAAAACCTTTCCCTGCTTTTGCACGTGCCATCTCATCAAAACATTCGATCCTCTCCATGCCAATCAGTGATGACATCACACGTTGCCAAAACAAACCTTAGCAACGGGAAGGCAAAGCCGCAGCTCCAAAACCTAACATTTAATGTCTCAGTAAAATATACTTTCATGATGTTGATCGTTCTCTCCGCAACCTCAATATTTTACCTAACATCTGAGTACACTGTCACTAAATGGCACAGTTTCAAAACGTTTCGTCGATTCTGGGGAGGGCGCACGATTTTCAAAGGTCTAAAACGTTACAGCAACAGACACACGTCGAGGGAATCCAGCGTAAAACTACAGCTTTTCCACACTGAAAACTGTTGGTAATGAAAACAAACTGGCAGTAGCCATTTAAATTACATTTCTATCGTGCGTAAAAACCGCCTTTCCGACAGGGGAAGTAAAAGGCATACCAAATGTCGACTCACTTATAGATTGAAAACATAACCTTTTGTTGCTAACCCCTGCGGAACGGCAGCCAGAAGTGCAGTAAATGTGTCCACACATCATATAAAGAGTGACAGTTTGTCTAAACGTCGGCGTTAACACCTCTTAAATTCAGGACTCTGTCCAGCGTGCTGACCAAGTCCCAAGGTCTTTTGAAATGCTCACACAGTACAGAGCTGCTCAAATGGTGTAGGCTTGGGGTTTAACCATCCCATCACCAGAATTGTCTACAGCTTCAGGGTGAAGTGATTTATGCTCAATACGATGCACAAAAACCTTACTATATTAGCTACTCAGAAGGTAACTAGATTGTGGTTGCTTGCACTTTCCTCCTCCGTCATTAGATATAAAGAATACTGACAAAGACTTTGCTAAAACGTCAACACTGGGCAGAATGGCCAATTTTGGGGAGGGCGCACGGTTTGAAAAAATGTCTTGGGCTTTCTTCCTACATCATTAGATACACAGAACACTGAAACAATCTTTGCTAAAGTTTTGAAAAAGTCGTCGGGAAAACCTTTCCCTGCTTTTGCACGTGCCATCTCATCAAAACATTCGATCCTCTCCATGCCAATCAGTGATGACATCACACGTTGCCAAAACAAACCTTAGCAACGGGAAGGCAAAGCCGCAGCTCCAAAACCTAACATTTAATGTCTCAGTAAAATATACTTTCATGATGTTGATCGTTCTCTCCGCAACCTCAATATTTTACCTAACATCTGAGTACACTGTCACTAAATGGCACAGTTTCAAAACGTTTCGTCGATTCTGGGGAGGGCGCACGATTTTCAAAGGTCTAAAACGTTACAGCAACAGACACACGTCGAGGGAATCCAGCGTAAAACTACAGCTTTTCCACACTGAAAACTGTTGGTAATGAAAACAAACTGGCAGTAGCCATTTAAATTACATTTCTATCGTGCGTAAAAACCGCCTTTCCGACAGGGGAAGTAAAAGGCATACCAAATGTCGACTCACTTATAGATTGAAAACATAACCTTTTGTTGCTAACCCCTGCGGAACGGCAGCCAGAAGTGCAGTAAATGTGTCCACACATCATATAAAGAGTGACAGTTTGTCTAAACGTCGGCGTTAACACCTCTTAAATTCAGGACTCTGTCCAGCGTGCTGACCAAGTCCCAAGGTCTTTTGAAATGCTCACACAGTACAGAGCTGCTCAAATGGTGTAGGCTTGGGGTTTAACCATCCCATCACCAGAATTGTCTACAGCTTCAGGGTGAAGTGATTTATGCTCAATACGATGCACAAAAACCTTACTATATTAGCTACTCAGAAGGTAACTAGATTGTGGTTGCTTGCACTTTCCTCCTCCGTCATTAGATATAAAGAATACTGACAAAGACTTTGCTAAAACGTCAACACTGGGCAGAATGGCCAATTTTGGGGAGGGCGCACGGTTTGAAAAAATTTCTTGGGCTTTCTTCCTACATCATTAGATACACAGAACACTGAAACAATCTTTGCTAAAGTTTTGAAAAAGTCGTCGGGAAAACCTTTCCCTGCTTTTGCACGTGCCATCTCATCAAAACATTCGATCCTCTCCATGCCAATCAGTGATGACATCACACGTTGCCAAAACAAACCTTAGCAACGGGAAGGCAAAGCCGCAGCTCCAAAACCTAACATTTAATGTCTCAGTAAAATATACTTTCATGATGTTGATCGTTCTCTCCGCAACCTCAATATTTTACCTAACATCTGAGTACACTGTCACTAAATGGCACAGTTTCAAAACGTTTCGTCGATTCTGGGGAGGGCGCACGATTTTCAAAGGTCTAAAACGTTACAGCAACAGACACACGTCGAGGGAATCCAGCGTAAAACTACAGCTTTTCCACACTGAAAACTGTTGGTAATGAAAACAAACTGGCAGTAGCCATTTAAATTACATTTCTATCGTGCGTAAAAACCGCCTTTCCGACAGGGGAAGTAAAAGGCATACCAAATGTCGACTCACTTATAGATTGAAAACATAACCTTTTGTTGCTAACCCCTGCGGAACGGCAGCCAGAAGTGCAGTAAATGTGTCCACACATCATATAAAGAGTGACAGTTTGTCTAAACGTCGGCGTTAACACCTCTTAAATTCAGGACTCTGTCCAGCGTGCTGACCAAGTCCCAAGGTCTTTTGAAATGCTCACACAGTACAGAGCTGCTCAAATGGTGTAGGCTTGGGGTTTAACCATCCCATCACCAGAATTGTCTACAGCTTCAGGGTGAAGTGATTTATGCTCAATACGATGCACAAAAACCTTACTATATTAGCTACTCAGAAGGTAACTAGATTGTGGTTGCTTGCACTTTCCTCCTCCGTCATTAGATATAAAGAATACTGACAAAGACTTTGCTAAAACGTCAACACTGGGCAGAATGGCCAATTTTGGGGAGGGCGCACGGTTTGAAAAAATGTCTTGGGCTTTCTTCCTACATCATTAGATACACAGAACACTGAAACAATCTTTGCTAAAGTTTTGAAAAAGTCGTCGGGAAAACCTTTCCCTGCTTTTGCACGTGCCATCTCATCAAAACATTCGATCCTCTCCATGCCAATCAGTGATGACATCACACGTTGCCAAAACAAACCTTAGCAACGGGAAGGCAAAGCCGCAGCTCCAAAACCTAACATTTAATGTCTCAGTAAAATATACTTTCATGATGTTGATCGTTCTCTCCGCAACCTCAATATTTTACCTAACATCTGAGTACACTGTCACTAAATGGCACAGTTTCAAAACGTTTCGTCGATTCTGGGGAGGGCGCACGATTTTCAAAGGTCTAAAACGTTACAGCAACAGACACACGTCGAGGGAATCCAGCGTAAAACTACAGCTTTTCCACACTGAAAACTGTTGGTAATGAAAACAAACTGGCAGTAGCCATTTAAATTACATTTCTATCGTGCGTAAAAACCGCCTTTCCGACAGGGGAAGTAAAAGGCATACCAAATGTCGACTCACTTATAGATTGAAAACATAACCTTTTGTTGCTAACCCCTGCGGAACGGCAGCCAGAAGTGCAGTAAATGTGTCCACACATCATATAAAGAGTGACAGTTTGTCTAAACGTCGGCGTTAACACCTCTTAAATTCAGGACTCTGTCCAGCGTGCTGACCAAGTCCCAAGGTCTTTTGAAATGCTCACACAGTACAGAGCTGCTCAAATGGTGTAGGCTTGGGGTTTAACCATCCCATCACCAGAATTGTCTACAGCTTCAGGGTGAAGTGATTTATGCTCAATACGATGCACAAAAACCTTACTATATTAGCTACTCAGAAGGTAACTAGATTGTGGTTGCTTGCACTTTCCTCCTCCGTCATTAGATATAAAGAATACTGACAAAGACTTTGCTAAAACGTCAACACTGGGCAGAATGGCCAATTTTGGGGAGGGCGCACGGTTTGAAAAAATTTCTTGGGCTTTCTTCCTACATCATTAGATACACAGAACACTGAAACAATCTTTGCTAAAGTTTTGAAAAAGTCGTCGGGAAAACCTTTCCCTGCTTTTGCACGTGCCATCTCATCAAAACATTCGATCCTCTCCATGCCAATCAGTGATGACATCACACGTTGCCAAAACAAACCTTAGCAACGGGAAGGCAAAGCCGCAGCTCCAAAACCTAACATTTAATGTCTCAGTAAAATATACTTTCATGATGTTGATCGTTCTCTCCGCAACCTCAATATTTTACCTAACATCTGAGTACACTGTCACTAAATGGCACAGTTTCAAAACGTTTCGTCGATTCTGGGGAGGGCGCACGATTTTCAAAGGTCTAAAACGTTACAGCAACAGACACACGTCGAGGGAATCCAGCGTAAAACTACAGCTTTTCCACACTGAAAACTGTTGGTAATGAAAACAAACTGGCAGTAGCCATTTAAATTACATTTCTATCGTGCGTAAAAACCGCCTTTCCGACAGGGGAAGTAAAAGGCATACCAAATGTCGACTCACTTATAGATTGAAAACATAACCTTTTGTTGCTAACCCCTGCGGAACGGCAGCCAGAAGTGCAGTAAATGTGTCCACACATCATATAAAGAGTGACAGTTTGTCTAAACGTCGGCGTTAACACCTCTTAAATTCAGGACTCTGTCCAGCGTGCTGACCAAGTCCCAAGGTCTTTTGAAATGCTCACACAGTACAGAGCTGCTCAAATGGTGTAGGCTTGGGGTTTAACCATCCCATCACCAGAATTGTCTACAGCTTCAGGGTGAAGTGATTTATGCTCAATACGATGCACAAAAACCTTACTATATTAGCTACTCAGAAGGTAACTAGATTGTGGTTGCTTGCACTTTCCTCCTCCGTCATTAGATATAAAGAATACTGACAAAGACTTTGCTAAAACGTCAACACTGGGCAGAATGGCCAATTTTGGGGAGGGCGCACGGTTTGAAAAAATGTCTTGGGCTTTCTTCCTACATCATTAGATACACAGAACACTGAAACAATCTTTGCTAAAGTTTTGAAAAAGTCGTCGGGAAAACCTTTCCCTGCTTTTGCACGTGCCATCTCATCAAAACATTCGATCCTCTCCATGCCAATCAGTGATGACATCACACGTTGCCAAAACAAACCTTAGCAACGGGAAGGCAAAGCCGCAGCTCCAAAACCTAACATTTAATGTCTCAGTAAAATATACTTTCATGATGTTGATCGTTCTCTCCGCAACCTCAATATTTTACCTAACATCTGAGTACACTGTCACTAAATGGCACAGTTTCAAAACGTTTCGTCGATTCTGGGGAGGGCGCACGATTTTCAAAGGTCTAAAACGTTACAGCAACAGACACACGTCGAGGGAATCCAGCGTAAAACTACAGCTTTTCCACACTGAAAACTGTTGGTAATGAAAACAAACTGGCAGTAGCCATTTAAATTACATTTCTATCGTGCGTAAAAACCGCCTTTCCGACAGGGGAAGTAAAAGGCATACCAAATGTCGACTCACTTATAGATTGAAAACATAACCTTTTGTTGCTAACCCCTGCGGAACGGCAGCCAGAAGTGCAGTAAATGTGTCCACACATCATATAAAGAGTGACAGTTTGTCTAAACGTCGGCGTTAACACCTCTTAAATTCAGGACTCTGTCCAGCGTGCTGACCAAGTCCCAAGGTCTTTTGAAATGCTCACACAGTACAGAGCTGCTCAAATGGTGTAGGCTTGGGGTTTAACCATCCCATCACCAGAATTGTCTACAGCTTCAGGGTGAAGTGATTTATGCTCAATACGATGCACAAAAACCTTACTATATTAGCTACTCAGAAGGTAACTAGATTGTGGTTGCTTGCACTTTCCTCCTCCGTCATTAGATATAAAGAATACTGACAAAGACTTTGCTAAAACGTCAACACTGGGCAGAATGGCCAATTTTGGGGAGGGCGCACGGTTTGAAAAAATGTCTTGGGCTTTCTTCCTACATCATTAGATACACAGAACACTGAAACAATCTTTGCTAAAGTTTTGAAAAAGTCGTCGGGAAAACCTTTCCCTGCTTTTGCACGTGCCATCTCATCAAAACATTCGATCCTCTCCATGCCAATCAGTGATGACATCACACGTTGCCAAAACAAACCTTAGCAACGGGAAGGCAAAGCCGCAGCTCCAAAACCTAACATTTAATGTCTCAGTAAAATATACTTTCATGATGTTGATCGTTCTCTCCGCAACCTCAATATTTTACCTAACATCTGAGTACACTGTCACTAAATGGCACAGTTTCAAAACGTTTCGTCGATTCTGGGGAGGGCGCACGATTTTCAAAGGTCTAAAACGTTACAGCAACAGACACACGTCGAGGGAATCCAGCGTAAAACTACAGCTTTTCCACACTGAAAACTGTTGGTAATGAAAACAAACTGGCAGTAGCCATTTAAATTACATTTCTATCGTGCGTAAAAACCGCCTTTCCGACAGGGGAAGTAAAAGGCATACCAAATGTCGACTCACTTATAGATTGAAAACATAACCTTTTGTTGCTAACCCCTGCGGAACGGCAGCCAGAAGTGCAGTAAATGTGTCCACACATCATATAAAGAGTGACAGTTTGTCTAAACGTCGGCGTTAACACCTCTTAAATTCAGGACTCTGTCCAGCGTGCTGACCAAGTCCCAAGGTCTTTTGAAATGCTCACACAGTACAGAGCTGCTCAAATGGTGTAGGCTTGGGGTTTAACCATCCCATCACCAGAATTGTCTACAGCTTCAGGGTGAAGTGATTTATGCTCAATACGATGCACAAAAACCTTACTATATTAGCTACTCAGAAGGTAACTAGATTGTGGTTGCTTGCACTTTCCTCCTCCGTCATTAGATATAAAGAATACTGACAAAGACTTTGCTAAAACGTCAACACTGGGCAGAATGGCCAATTTTGGGGAGGGCGCACGGTTTGAAAAAATGTCTTGGGCTTTCTTCCTACATCATTAGATACACAGAACACTGAAACAATCTTTGCTAAAGTTTTGAAAAAGTCGTCGGGAAAACCTTTCCCTGCTTTTGCACGTGCCATCTCATCAAAACATTCGATCCTCTCCATGCCAATCAGTGATGACATCACACGTTGCCAAAACAAACCTTAGCAACGGGAAGGCAAAGCCGCAGCTCCAAAACCTAACATTTAATGTCTCAGTAAAATATACTTTCATGATGTTGATCGTTCTCTCCGCAACCTCAATATTTTACCTAACATCTGAGTACACTGTCACTAAATGGCACAGTTTCAAAACGTTTCGTCGATTCTGGGGAGGGCGCACGATTTTCAAAGGTCTAAAACGTTACAGCAACAGACACACGTCGAGGGAATCCAGCGTAAAACTACAGCTTTTCCACACTGAAAACTGTTGGTAATGAAAACAAACTGGCAGTAGCCATTTAAATTACATTTCTATCGTGCGTAAAAACCGCCTTTCCGACAGGGGAAGTAAAAGGCATACCAAATGTCGACTCACTTATAGATTGAAAACATAACCTTTTGTTGCTAACCCCTGCGGAACGGCAGCCAGAAGTGCAGTAAATGTGTCCACACATCATATAAAGAGTGACAGTTTGTCTAAACGTCGGCGTTAACACCTCTTAAATTCAGGACTCTGTCCAGCGTGCTGACCAAGTCCCAAGGTCTTTTGAAATGCTCACACAGTACAGAGCTGCTCAAATGGTGTAGGCTTGGGGTTTAACCATCCCATCACCAGAATTGTCTACAGCTTCAGGGTGAAGTGATTTATGCTCAATACGATGCACAAAAACCTTACTATATTAGCTACTCAGAAGGTAACTAGATTGTGGTTGCTTGCACTTTCCTCCTCCGTCATTAGATATAAAGAATACTGACAAAGACTTTGCTAAAACGTCAACACTGGGCAGAATGGCCAATTTTGGGGAGGGCGCACGGTTTGAAAAAATTTCTTGGGCTTTCTTCCTACATCATTAGATACACAGAACACTGAAACAATCTTTGCTAAAGTTTTGAAAAAGTCGTCGGGAAAACCTTTCCCTGCTTTTGCACGTGCCATCTCATCAAAACATTCGATCCTCTCCATGCCAATCAGTGATGACATCACACGTTGCCAAAACAAACCTTAGCAACGGGAAGGCAAAGCCGCAGCTCCAAAACCTAACATTTAATGTCTCAGTAAAATATACTTTCATGATGTTGATCGTTCTCTCCGCAACCTCAATATTTTACCTAACATCTGAGTACACTGTCACTAAATGGCACAGTTTCAAAACGTTTCGTCGATTCTGGGGAGGGCGCACGATTTTCAAAGGTCTAAAACGTTACAGCAACAGACACACGTCGAGGGAATCCAGCGTAAAACTACAGCTTTTCCACACTGAAAACTGTTGGTAATGAAAACAAACTGGCAGTAGCCATTTAAATTACATTTCTATCGTGCGTAAAAACCGCCTTTCCGACAGGGGAAGTAAAAGGCATACCAAATGTCGACTCACTTATAGATTGAAAACATAACCTTTTGTTGCTAACCCCTGCGGAACGGCAGCCAGAAGTGCAGTAAATGTGTCCACACATCATATAAAGAGTGACAGTTTGTCTAAACGTCGGCGTTAACACCTCTTAAATTCAGGACTCTGTCCAGCGTGCTGACCAAGTCCCAAGGTCTTTTGAAATGCTCACACAGTACAGAGCTGCTCAAATGGTGTAGGCTTGGGGTTTAACCATCCCATCACCAGAATTGTCTACAGCTTCAGGGTGAAGTGATTTATGCTCAATACGATGCACAAAAACCTTACTATATTAGCTACTCAGAAGGTAACTAGATTGTGGTTGCTTGCACTTTCCTCCTCCGTCATTAGATATAAAGAATACTGACAAAGACTTTGCTAAAACGTCAACACTGGGCAGAATGGCCAATTTTGGGGAGGGCGCACGGTTTGAAAAAATTTCTTGGGCTTTCTTCCTACATCATTAGATACACAGAACACTGAAACAATCTTTGCTAAAGTTTTGAAAAAGTCGTCGGGAAAACCTTTCCCTGCTTTTGCACGTGCCATCTCATCAAAACATTCGATCCTCTCCATGCCAATCAGTGATGACATCACACGTTGCCAAAACAAACCTTAGCAACGGGAAGGCAAAGCCGCAGCTCCAAAACCTAACATTTAATGTCTCAGTAAAATATACTTTCATGATGTTGATCGTTCTCTCCGCAACCTCAATATTTTACCTAACATCTGAGTACACTGTCACTAAATGGCACAGTTTCAAAACGTTTCGTCGATTCTGGGGAGGGCGCACGATTTCAAAGGTCTAAAACGTTACAGCAACAGACACACGTCGAGGGAATCCAGCGTAAAACTACAGCTTTTCCACACTGAAAACTGTTGGTAATGAAAACAAACTGGCAGTAGCCATTTAAATTACATTTCTATCGTGCGTAAAAACCGCCTTTCCGACAGGGGAAGTAAAAGGCATACCAAATGTCGACTCACTTATAGATTGAAAACATAACCTTTTGTTGCTAACCCCTGCGGAACGGCAGCCAGAAGTGCAGTAAATGTGTCCACACATCATATAAAGAGTGACAGTTTGTCTAAACGTCGGCGTTAACACCTCTTAAATTCAGGACTCTGTCCAGCGTGCTGACCAAGTCCCAAGGTCTTTTGAAATGCTCACACAGTACAGAGCTGCTCAAATGGTGTAGGCTTGGGGTTTAACCATCCCATCACCAGAATTGTCTACAGCTTCAGGGTGAAGTGATTTATGCTCAATACGATGCACAAAAACCTTACTATATTAGCTACTCAGAAGGTAACTAGATTGTGGTTGCTTGCACTTTCCTCCTCCGTCATTAGATATAAAGAATACTGACAAAGACTTTGCTAAAACGTCAACACTGGGCAGAATGGCCAATTTTGGGGAGGGCGCACGGTTTGAAAAAATTTCTTGGGCTTTCTTCCTACATCATTAGATACACAGAACACTGAAACAATCTTTGCTAAAGTTTTGAAAAAGTCGTCGGGAAAACCTTTCCCTGCTTTTGCACGTGCCATCTCATCAAAACATTCGATCCTCTCCATGCCAATCAGTGATGACATCACACGTTGCCAAAACAAACCTTAGCAACGGGAAGGCAAAGCCGCAGCTCCAAAACCTAACATTTAATGTCTCAGTAAAATATACTTTCATGATGTTGATCGTTCTCTCCGCAACCTCAATATTTTACCTAACATCTGAGTACACTGTCACTAAATGGCACAGTTTCAAAACGTTTCGTCGATTCTGGGGAGGGCGCACGATTTTCAAAGGTCTAAAACGTTACAGCAACAGACACACGTCGAGGGAATCCAGCGTAAAACTACAGCTTTTCCACACTGAAAACTGTTGGTAATGAAAACAAACTGGCAGTAGCCATTTAAATTACATTTCTATCGTGCGTAAAAACCGCCTTTCCGACAGGGGAAGTAAAAGGCATACCAAATGTCGACTCACTTATAGATTGAAAACATAACCTTTTGTTGCTAACCCCTGCGGAACGGCAGCCAGAAGTGCAGTAAATGTGTCCACACATCATATAAAGAGTGACAGTTTGTCTAAACGTCGGCGTTAACACCTCTTAAATTCAGGACTCTGTCCAGCGTGCTGACCAAGTCCCAAGGTCTTTTGAAATGCTCACACAGTACAGAGCTGCTCAAATGGTGTAGGCTTGGGGTTTAACCATCCCATCACCAGAATTGTCTACAGCTTCAGGGTGAAGTGATTTATGCTCAATACGATGCACAAAAACCTTACTATATTAGCTACTCAGAAGGTAACTAGATTGTGGTTGCTTGCACTTTCCTCCTCCGTCATTAGATATAAAGAATACTGACAAAGACTTTGCTAAAACGTCAACACTGGGCAGAATGGCCAATTTTGGGGAGGGCGCACGGTTTGAAAAAATTTCTTGGGCTTTCTTCCTACATCATTAGATACACAGAACACTGAAACAATCTTTGCTAAAGTTTTGAAAAAGTCGTCGGGAAAACCTTTCCCTGCTTTTGCACGTGCCATCTCATCAAAACATTCGATCCTCTCCATGCCAATCAGTGATGACATCACACGTTGCCAAAACAAACCTTAGCAACGGGAAGGCAAAGCCGCAGCTCCAAAACCTAACATTTAATGTCTCAGTAAAATATACTTTCATGATGTTGATCGTTCTCTCCGCAACCTCAATATTTTACCTAACATCTGAGTACACTGTCACTAAATGGCACAGTTTCAAAACGTTTCGTCGATTCTGGGGAGGGCGCACGATTTTCAAAGGTCTAAAACGTTACAGCAACAGACACACGTCGAGGGAATCCAGCGTAAAACTACAGCTTTTCCACACTGAAAACTGTTGGTAATGAAAACAAACTGGCAGTAGCCATTTAAATTACATTTCTATCGTGCGTAAAAACCGCCTTTCCGACAGGGGAAGTAAAAGGCATACCAAATGTCGACTCACTTATAGATTGAAAACATAACCTTTTGTTGCTAACCCCTGCGGAACGGCAGCCAGAAGTGCAGTAAATGTGTCCACACATCATATAAAGAGTGACAGTTTGTCTAAACGTCGGCGTTAACACCTCTTAAATTCAGGACTCTGTCCAGCGTGCTGACCAAGTCCCAAGGTCTTTTGAAATGCTCACACAGTACAGAGCTGCTCAAATGGTGTAGGCTTGGGGTTTAACCATCCCATCACCAGAATTGTCTACAGCTTCAGGGTGAAGTGATTTATGCTCAATACGATGCACAAAAACCTTACTATATTAGCTACTCAGAAGGTAACTAGATTGTGGTTGCTTGCACTTTCCTCCTCCGTCATTAGATATAAAGAATACTGACAAAGACTTTGCTAAAACGTCAACACTGGGCAGAATGGCCAATTTTGGGGAGGGCGCACGGTTTGAAAAAATGTCTTGGGCTTTCTTCCTACATCATTAGATACACAGAACACTGAAACAATCTTTGCTAAAGTTTTGAAAAAGTCGTCGGGAAAACCTTTCCCTGCTTTTGCACGTGCCATCTCATCAAAACATTCGATCCTCTCCATGCCAATCAGTGATGACATCACACGTTGCCAAAACAAACCTTAGCAACGGGAAGGCAAAGCCGCAGCTCCAAAACCTAACATTTAATGTCTCAGTAAAATATACTTTCATGATGTTGATCGTTCTCTCCGCAACCTCAATATTTTACCTAACATCTGAGTACACTGTCACTAAATGGCACAGTTTCAAAACGTTTCGTCGATTCTGGGGAGGGCGCACGATTTTCAAAGGTCTAAAACGTTACAGCAACAGACACACGTCGAGGGAATCCAGCGTAAAACTACAGCTTTTCCACACTGAAAACTGTTGGTAATGAAAACAAACTGGCAGTAGCCATTTAAATTACATTTCTATCGTGCGTAAAAACCGCCTTTCCGACAGGGGAAGTAAAAGGCATACCAAATGTCGACTCACTTATAGATTGAAAACATAACCTTTTGTTGCTAACCCCTGCGGAACGGCAGCCAGAAGTGCAGTAAATGTGTCCACACATCATATAAAGAGTGACAGTTTGTCTAAACGTCGGCGTTAACACCTCTTAAATTCAGGACTCTGTCCAGCGTGCTGACCAAGTCCCAAGGTCTTTTGAAATGCTCACACAGTACAGAGCTGCTCAAATGGTGTAGGCTTGGGGTTTAACCATCCCATCACCAGAATTGTCTACAGCTTCAGGGTGAAGTGATTTATGCTCAATACGATGCACAAAAACCTTACTATATTAGCTACTCAGAAGGTAACTAGATTGTGGTTGCTTGCACTTTCCTCCTCCGTCATTAGATATAAAGAATACTGACAAAGACTTTGCTAAAACGTCAACACTGGGCAGAATGGCCAATTTTGGGGAGGGCGCACGGTTTGAAAAAATTTCTTGGGCTTTCTTCCTACATCATTAGATACACAGAACACTGAAACAATCTTTGCTAAAGTTTTGAAAAAGTCGTCGGGAAAACCTTTCCCTGCTTTTGCACGTGCCATCTCATCAAAACATTCGATCCTCTCCATGCCAATCAGTGATGACATCACACGTTGCCAAAACAAACCTTAGCAACGGGAAGGCAAAGCCGCAGCTCCAAAACCTAACATTTAATGTCTCAGTAAAATATACTTTCATGATGTTGATCGTTCTCTCCGCAACCTCAATATTTTACCTAACATCTGAGTACACTGTCACTAAATGGCACAGTTTCAAAACGTTTCGTCGATTCTGGGGAGGGCGCACGATTTTCAAAGGTCTAAAACGTTACAGCAACAGACACACGTCGAGGGAATCCAGCGTAAAACTACAGCTTTTCCACACTGAAAACTGTTGGTAATGAAAACAAACTGGCAGTAGCCATTTAAATTACATTTCTATCGTGCGTAAAAACCGCCTTTCCGACAGGGGAAGTAAAAGGCATACCAAATGTCGACTCACTTATAGATTGAAAACATAACCTTTTGTTGCTAACCCCTGCGGAACGGCAGCCAGAAGTGCAGTAAATGTGTCCACACATCATATAAAGAGTGACAGTTTGTCTAAACGTCGGCGTTAACACCTCTTAAATTCAGGACTCTGTCCAGCGTGCTGACCAAGTCCCAAGGTCTTTTGAAATGCTCACACAGTACAGAGCTGCTCAAATGGTGTAGGCTTGGGGTTTAACCATCCCATCACCAGAATTGTCTACAGCTTCAGGGTGAAGTGATTTATGCTCAATACGATGCACAAAAACCTTACTATATTAGCTACTCAGAAGGTAACTAGATTGTGGTTGCTTGCACTTTCCTCCTCCGTCATTAGATATAAAGAATACTGACAAAGACTTTGCTAAAACGTCAACACTGGGCAGAATGGCCAATTTTGGGGAGGGCGCACGGTTTGAAAAAATTTCTTGGGCTTTCTTCCTACATCATTAGATACACAGAACACTGAAACAATCTTTGCTAAAGTTTTGAAAAAGTCGTCGGGAAAACCTTTCCCTGCTTTTGCACGTGCCATCTCATCAAAACATTCGATCCTCTCCATGCCAATCAGTGATGACATCACACGTTGCCAAAACAAACCTTAGCAACGGGAAGGCAAAGCCGCAGCTCCAAAACCTAACATTTAATGTCTCAGTAAAATATACTTTCATGATGTTGATCGTTCTCTCCGCAACCTCAATATTTTACCTAACATCTGAGTACACTGTCACTAAATGGCACAGTTTCAAAACGTTTCGTCGATTCTGGGGAGGGCGCACGATTTTCAAAGGTCTAAAACGTTACAGCAACAGACACACGTCGAGGGAATCCAGCGTAAAACTACAGCTTTTCCACACTGAAAACTGTTGGTAATGAAAACAAACTGGCAGTAGCCATTTAAATTACATTTCTATCGTGCGTAAAAACCGCCTTTCCGACAGGGGAAGTAAAAGGCATACCAAATGTCGACTCACTTATAGATTGAAAACATAACCTTTTGTTGCTAACCCCTGCGGAACGGCAGCCAGAAGTGCAGTAAATGTGTCCACACATCATATAAAGAGTGACAGTTTGTCTAAACGTCGGCGTTAACACCTCTTAAATTCAGGACTCTGTCCAGCGTGCTGACCAAGTCCCAAGGTCTTTTGAAATGCTCACACAGTACAGAGCTGCTCAAATGGTGTAGGCTTGGGGTTTAACCATCCCATCACCAGAATTGTCTACAGCTTCAGGGTGAAGTGATTTATGCTCAATACGATGCACAAAAACCTTACTATATTAGCTACTCAGAAGGTAACTAGATTGTGGTTGCTTGCACTTTCCTCCTCCGTCATTAGATATAAAGAATACTGACAAAGACTTTGCTAAAACGTCAACACTGGGCAGAATGGCCAATTTTGGGGAGGGCGCACGGTTTGAAAAAATTTCTTGGGCTTTCTTCCTACATCATTAGATACACAGAACACTGAAACAATCTTTGCTAAAGTTTTGAAAAAGTCGTCGGGAAAACCTTTCCCTGCTTTTGCACGTGCCATCTCATCAAAACATTCGATCCTCTCCATGCCAATCAGTGATGACATCACACGTTGCCAAAACAAACCTTAGCAACGGGAAGGCAAAGCCGCAGCTCCAAAACCTAACATTTAATGTCTCAGTAAAATATACTTTCATGATGTTGATCGTTCTCTCCGCAACCTCAATATTTTACCTAACATCTGAGTACACTGTCACTAAATGGCACAGTTTCAAAACGTTTCGTCGATTCTGGGGAGGGCGCACGATTTTCAAAGGTCTAAAACGTTACAGCAACAGACACACGTCGAGGGAATCCAGCGTAAAACTACAGCTTTTCCACACTGAAAACTGTTGGTAATGAAAACAAACTGGCAGTAGCCATTTAAATTACATTTCTATCGTGCGTAAAAACCGCCTTTCCGACAGGGGAAGTAAAAGGCATACCAAATGTCGACTCACTTATAGATTGAAAACATAACCTTTTGTTGCTAACCCCTGCGGAACGGCAGCCAGAAGTGCAGTAAATGTGTCCACACATCATATAAAGAGTGACAGTTTGTCTAAACGTCGGCGTTAACACCTCTTAAATTCAGGACTCTGTCCAGCGTGCTGACCAAGTCCCAAGGTCTTTTGAAATGCTCACACAGTACAGAGCTGCTCAAATGGTGTAGGCTTGGGGTTTAACCATCCCATCACCAGAATTGTCTACAGCTTCAGGGTGAAGTGATTTATGCTCAATACGATGCACAAAAACCTTACTATATTAGCTACTCAGAAGGTAACTAGATTGTGGTTGCTTGCACTTTCCTCCTCCGTCATTAGATATAAAGAATACTGACAAAGACTTTGCTAAAACGTCAACACTGGGCAGAATGGCCAATTTTGGGGAGGGCGCACGGTTTGAAAAAATGTCTTGGGCTTTCTTCCTACATCATTAGATACACAGAACACTGAAACAATCTTTGCTAAAGTTTTGAAAAAGTCGTCGGGAAAACCTTTCCCTGCTTTTGCACGTGCCATCTCATCAAAACATTCGATCCTCTCCATGCCAATCAGTGATGACATCACACGTTGCCAAAACAAACCTTAGCAACGGGAAGGCAAAGCCGCAGCTCCAAAACCTAACATTTAATGTCTCAGTAAAATATACTTTCATGATGTTGATCGTTCTCTCCGCAACCTCAATATTTTACCTAACATCTGAGTACACTGTCACTAAATGGCACAGTTTCAAAACGTTTCGTCGATTCTGGGGAGGGCGCACGATTTTCAAAGGTCTAAAACGTTACAGCAACAGACACACGTCGAGGGAATCCAGCGTAAAACTACAGCTTTTCCACACTGAAAACTGTTGGTAATGAAAACAAACTGGCAGTAGCCATTTAAATTACATTTCTATCGTGCGTAAAAACCGCCTTTCCGACAGGGGAAGTAAAAGGCATACCAAATGTCGACTCACTTATAGATTGAAAACATAACCTTTTGTTGCTAACCCCTGCGGAACGGCAGCCAGAAGTGCAGTAAATGTGTCCACACATCATATAAAGAGTGACAGTTTGTCTAAACGTCGGCGTTAACACCTCTTAAATTCAGGACTCTGTCCAGCGTGCTGACCAAGTCCCAAGGTCTTTTGAAATGCTCACACAGTACAGAGCTGCTCAAATGGTGTAGGCTTGGGGTTTAACCATCCCATCACCAGAATTGTCTACAGCTTCAGGGTGAAGTGATTTATGCTCAATACGATGCACAAAAACCTTACTATATTAGCTACTCAGAAGGTAACTAGATTGTGGTTGCTTGCACTTTCCTCCTCCGTCATTAGATATAAAGAATACTGACAAAGACTTTGCTAAAACGTCAACACTGGGCAGAATGGCCAATTTTGGGGAGGGCGCACGGTTTGAAAAAATTTCTTGGGCTTTCTTCCTACATCATTAGATACACAGAACACTGAAACAATCTTTGCTAAAGTTTTGAAAAAGTCGTCGGGAAAACCTTTCCCTGCTTTTGCACGTGCCATCTCATCAAAACATTCGATCCTCTCCATGCCAATCAGTGATGACATCACACGTTGCCAAAACAAACCTTAGCAACGGGAAGGCAAAGCCGCAGCTCCAAAACCTAACATTTAATGTCTCAGTAAAATATACTTTCATGATGTTGATCGTTCTCTCCGCAACCTCAATATTTTACCTAACATCTGAGTACACTGTCACTAAATGGCACAGTTTCAAAACGTTTCGTCGATTCTGGGGAGGGCGCACGATTTTCAAAGGTCTAAAACGTTACAGCAACAGACACACGTCGAGGGAATCCAGCGTAAAACTACAGCTTTTCCACACTGAAAACTGTTGGTAATGAAAACAAACTGGCAGTAGCCATTTAAATTACATTTCTATCGTGCGTAAAAACCGCCTTTCCGACAGGGGAAGTAAAAGGCATACCAAATGTCGACTCACTTATAGATTGAAAACATAACCTTTTGTTGCTAACCCCTGCGGAACGGCAGCCAGAAGTGCAGTAAATGTGTCCACACATCATATAAAGAGTGACAGTTTGTCTAAACGTCGGCGTTAACACCTCTTAAATTCAGGACTCTGTCCAGCGTGCTGACCAAGTCCCAAGGTCTTTTGAAATGCTCACACAGTACAGAGCTGCTCAAATGGTGTAGGCTTGGGGTTTAACCATCCCATCACCAGAATTGTCTACAGCTTCAGGGTGAAGTGATTTATGCTCAATACGATGCACAAAAACCTTACTATATTAGCTACTCAGAAGGTAACTAGATTGTGGTTGCTTGCACTTTCCTCCTCCGTCATTAGATATAAAGAATACTGACAAAGACTTTGCTAAAACGTCAACACTGGGCAGAATGGCCAATTTTGGGGAGGGCGCACGGTTTGAAAAAATTTCTTGGGCTTTCTTCCTACATCATTAGATACACAGAACACTGAAACAATCTTTGCTAAAGTTTTGAAAAAGTCGTCGGGAAAACCTTTCCCTGCTTTTGCACGTGCCATCTCATCAAAACATTCGATCCTCTCCATGCCAATCAGTGATGACATCACACGTTGCCAAAACAAACCTTAGCAACGGGAAGGCAAAGCCGCAGCTCCAAAACCTAACATTTAATGTCTCAGTAAAATATACTTTCATGATGTTGATCGTTCTCTCCGCAACCTCAATATTTTACCTAACATCTGAGTACACTGTCACTAAATGGCACAGTTTCAAAACGTTTCGTCGATTCTGGGGAGGGCGCACGATTTTCAAAGGTCTAAAACGTTACAGCAACAGACACACGTCGAGGGAATCCAGCGTAAAACTACAGCTTTTCCACACTGAAAACTGTTGGTAATGAAAACAAACTGGCAGTAGCCATTTAAATTACATTTCTATCGTGCGTAAAAACCGCCTTTCCGACAGGGGAAGTAAAAGGCATACCAAATGTCGACTCACTTATAGATTGAAAACATAACCTTTTGTTGCTAACCCCTGCGGAACGGCAGCCAGAAGTGCAGTAAATGTGTCCACACATCATATAAAGAGTGACAGTTTGTCTAAACGTCGGCGTTAACACCTCTTAAATTCAGGACTCTGTCCAGCGTGCTGACCAAGTCCCAAGGTCTTTTGAAATGCTCACACAGTACAGAGCTGCTCAAATGGTGTAGGCTTGGGGTTTAACCATCCCATCACCAGAATTGTCTACAGCTTCAGGGTGAAGTGATTTATGCTCAATACGATGCACAAAAACCTTACTATATTAGCTACTCAGAAGGTAACTAGATTGTGGTTGCTTGCACTTTCCTCCTCCGTCATTAGATATAAAGAATACTGACAAAGACTTTGCTAAAACGTCAACACTGGGCAGAATGGCCAATTTTGGGGAGGGCGCACGGTTTGAAAAAATTTCTTGGGCTTTCTTCCTACATCATTAGATACACAGAACACTGAAACAATCTTTGCTAAAGTTTTGAAAAAGTCGTCGGGAAAACCTTTCCCTGCTTTTGCACGTGCCATCTCATCAAAACATTCGATCCTCTCCATGCCAATCAGTGATGACATCACACGTTGCCAAAACAAACCTTAGCAACGGGAAGGCAAAGCCGCAGCTCCAAAACCTAACATTTAATGTCTCAGTAAAATATACTTTCATGATGTTGATCGTTCTCTCCGCAACCTCAATATTTTACCTAACATCTGAGTACACTGTCACTAAATGGCACAGTTTCAAAACGTTTCGTCGATTCTGGGGAGGGCGCACGATTTTCAAAGGTCTAAAACGTTACAGCAACAGACACACGTCGAGGGAATCCAGCGTAAAACTACAGCTTTTCCACACTGAAAACTGTTGGTAATGAAAACAAACTGGCAGTAGCCATTTAAATTACATTTCTATCGTGCGTAAAAACCGCCTTTCCGACAGGGGAAGTAAAAGGCATACCAAATGTCGACTCACTTATAGATTGAAAACATAACCTTTTGTTGCTAACCCCTGCGGAACGGCAGCCAGAAGTGCAGTAAATGTGTCCACACATCATATAAAGAGTGACAGTTTGTCTAAACGTCGGCGTTAACACCTCTTAAATTCAGGACTCTGTCCAGCGTGCTGACCAAGTCCCAAGGTCTTTTGAAATGCTCACACAGTACAGAGCTGCTCAAATGGTGTAGGCTTGGGGTTTAACCATCCCATCACCAGAATTGTCTACAGCTTCAGGGTGAAGTGATTTATGCTCAATACGATGCACAAAAACCTTACTATATTAGCTACTCAGAAGGTAACTAGATTGTGGTTGCTTGCACTTTCCTCCTCCGTCATTAGATATAAAGAATACTGACAAAGACTTTGCTAAAACGTCAACACTGGGCAGAATGGCCAATTTTGGGGAGGGCGCACGGTTTGAAAAAATTTCTTGGGCTTTCTTCCTACATCATTAGATACACAGAACACTGAAACAATCTTTGCTAAAGTTTTGAAAAAGTCGTCGGGAAAACCTTTCCCTGCTTTTGCACGTGCCATCTCATCAAAACATTCGATCCTCTCCATGCCAATCAGTGATGACATCACACGTTGCCAAAACAAACCTTAGCAACGGGAAGGCAAAGCCGCAGCTCCAAAACCTAACATTTAATGTCTCAGTAAAATATACTTTCATGATGTTGATCGTTCTCTCCGCAACCTCAATATTTTACCTAACATCTGAGTACACTGTCACTAAATGGCACAGTTTCAAAACGTTTCGTCGATTCTGGGGAGGGCGCACGATTTTCAAAGGTCTAAAACGTTACAGCAACAGACACACGTCGAGGGAATCCAGCGTAAAACTACAGCTTTTCCACACTGAAAACTGTTGGTAATGAAAACAAACTGGCAGTAGCCATTTAAATTACATTTCTATCGTGCGTAAAAACCGCCTTTCCGACAGGGGAAGTAAAAGGCATACCAAATGTCGACTCACTTATAGATTGAAAACATAACCTTTTGTTGCTAACCCCTGCGGAACGGCAGCCAGAAGTGCAGTAAATGTGTCCACACATCATATAAAGAGTGACAGTTTGTCTAAACGTCGGCGTTAACACCTCTTAAATTCAGGACTCTGTCCAGCGTGCTGACCAAGTCCCAAGGTCTTTTGAAATGCTCACACAGTACAGAGCTGCTCAAATGGTGTAGGCTTGGGGTTTAACCATCCCATCACCAGAATTGTCTACAGCTTCAGGGTGAAGTGATTTATGCTCAATACGATGCACAAAAACCTTACTATATTAGCTACTCAGAAGGTAACTAGATTGTGGTTGCTTGCACTTTCCTCCTCCGTCATTAGATATAAAGAATACTGACAAAGACTTTGCTAAAACGTCAACACTGGGCAGAATGGCCAATTTTGGGGAGGGCGCACGGTTTGAAAAAATTTCTTGGGCTTTCTTCCTACATCATTAGATACACAGAACACTGAAACAATCTTTGCTAAAGTTTTGAAAAAGTCGTCGGGAAAACCTTTCCCTGCTTTTGCACGTGCCATCTCATCAAAACATTCGATCCTCTCCATGCCAATCAGTGATGACATCACACGTTGCCAAAACAAACCTTAGCAACGGGAAGGCAAAGCCGCAGCTCCAAAACCTAACATTTAATGTCTCAGTAAAATATACTTTCATGATGTTGATCGTTCTCTCCGCAACCTCAATATTTTACCTAACATCTGAGTACACTGTCACTAAATGGCACAGTTTCAAAACGTTTCGTCGATTCTGGGGAGGGCGCACGATTTTCAAAGGTCTAAAACGTTACAGCAACAGACACACGTCGAGGGAATCCAGCGTAAAACTACAGCTTTTCCACACTGAAAACTGTTGGTAATGAAAACAAACTGGCAGTAGCCATTTAAATTACATTTCTATCGTGCGTAAAAACCGCCTTTCCGACAGGGGAAGTAAAAGGCATACCAAATGTCGACTCACTTATAGATTGAAAACATAACCTTTTGTTGCTAACCCCTGCGGAACGGCAGCCAGAAGTGCAGTAAATGTGTCCACACATCATATAAAGAGTGACAGTTTGTCTAAACGTCGGCGTTAACACCTCTTAAATTCAGGACTCTGTCCAGCGTGCTGACCAAGTCCCAAGGTCTTTTGAAATGCTCACACAGTACAGAGCTGCTCAAATGGTGTAGGCTTGGGGTTTAACCATCCCATCACCAGAATTGTCTACAGCTTCAGGGTGAAGTGATTTATGCTCAATACGATGCACAAAAACCTTACTATATTAGCTACTCAGAAGGTAACTAGATTGTGGTTGCTTGCACTTTCCTCCTCCGTCATTAGATATAAAGAATACTGACAAAGACTTTGCTAAAACGTCAACACTGGGCAGAATGGCCAATTTTGGGGAGGGCGCACGGTTTGAAAAAATTTCTTGGGCTTTCTTCCTACATCATTAGATACACAGAACACTGAAACAATCTTTGCTAAAGTTTTGAAAAAGTCGTCGGGAAAACCTTTCCCTGCTTTTGCACGTGCCATCTCATCAAAACATTCGATCCTCTCCATGCCAATCAGTGATGACATCACACGTTGCCAAAACAAACCTTAGCAACGGGAAGGCAAAGCCGCAGCTCCAAAACCTAACATTTAATGTCTCAGTAAAATATACTTTCATGATGTTGATCGTTCTCTCCGCAACCTCAATATTTTACCTAACATCTGAGTACACTGTCACTAAATGGCACAGTTTCAAAACGTTTCGTCGATTCTGGGGAGGGCGCACGATTTTCAAAGGTCTAAAACGTTACAGCAACAGACACACGTCGAGGGAATCCAGCGTAAAACTACAGCTTTTCCACACTGAAAACTGTTGGTAATGAAAACAAACTGGCAGTAGCCATTTAAATTACATTTCTATCGTGCGTAAAAACCGCCTTTCCGACAGGGGAAGTAAAAGGCATACCAAATGTCGACTCACTTATAGATTGAAAACATACCGGGCGCTCCTTTAATGTGGCCTGGCAAGGACATCTGTCATCGACTCACACCCTCTCCACAGGGGTTCCCCAGGGGTCAGTTCTGGGCCCCCTTCTGTTTGCTATCTACACCACCTCGCTGTCTCATGTTATCCGCTCACATGGATTCTCCTACCACTGCTATGCCGACGACACACAGCTGTACCTGTCGTTCCAACCAGACGATACCACGGTCTCCACACGCATCTCCGCCTGTCTCTCTGACCTATCCTCCTGGATGAGAGATCATCATCTCCAGCTTAATCTGTCTAAAACCGAACTCCTGGTCATCCCTGCCCATGAGTCAATCTGCCACGACATCACCCTGAATATTGGCGATGTCACTGTTGCCCCGAACAACGTGGCTAGAAACCTAGGTGTCATATTAGACGACCGTCTATCTGTCTCCGATCACATTTCTTCTGCAGCGAGATCATGTCGCTATGCATTATACAATATTAGAAAAATCAGACCGTACCTGACCCAATATGCTGCTCAATTGCTTATACAGGCATCAATCACCTCGCGGCTCGATTACTGTAACTCTCTCCTAGTCGGTCTACCTGCCTGTGCGATCAAACCATTGCAAATGGTCCAGAACGCAGCAGCGCGACTGGTCTTCAACCAACCCAAAAGAACACATGTTACCCCACTCTTTAGAGATCTTCACTGGCTGCCAATAGCTGCCAGAATTAAACACAAGGCTCTGACACTAGCCTACAAAGTAATTTCAGGTTCCGCCCCCGTCTACCTCAATGTCTTATTACAGGCTCACGTCCCGTCCAGGGCGCTGCGCTCCGCTCACACAAATCGTCTATCGGTACCCTCACTTCTCACAAAGAGAGGTCACTCTAAGCTCTTCTCTGTGGTTGTCCCCAAATGGTGGAACGACCTACCAGTTGCAACAAGAACGGCAACATCCCTCCCTATCTTTAAAAGGCTTGTAAAAACCCTTCTCTTCCGAGATTGCTTCCCTTCCTAACAAAACTAATATAACTAACAAACACTAATCTAAAAACTCTCTCTCTCTCTCTATCCCTATGCAGAAGTACTTATATCTGTTGTGTCTTTACTCTGTGTCCTCCTCTATTGCTTATGTCCTCCTTGATTGTAAGTCGCTTTGGATAAAAGCGTCTGCCAAATGCAATGCAATGCAATGCAATAACCTTTTGTTGCTAACCCCTGCGGAACGGCAGCCAGAAGTGCAGTAAATGTGTCCACACATCATATAAAGAGTGACAGTTTGTCTAAACGTCGGCGTTAACACCTCTTAAATTCAGGACTCTGTCCAGCGTGCTGACCAAGTCCCAAGGTCTTTTGAAATGCTCACACAGTACAGAGCTGCTCAAATGGTGTAGGCTTGGGGTTTAACCATCCCATCACCAGAATTGTCTACAGCTTCAGGGTGAAGTGATTTATGCTCAATACGATGCACAAAAACCTTACTATATTAGCTACTCAGAAGGTAACTAGATTGTGGTTGCTTGCACTTTCCTCCTCCGTCATTAGATATAAAGAATACTGACAAAGACTTTGCTAAAACGTCAACACTGGGCAGAATGGCCAATTTTGGGGAGGGCGCACGGTTTGAAAAAATTTCTTGGGCTTTCTTCCTACATCATTAGATACACAGAACACTGAAACAATCTTTGCTAAAGTTTTGAAAAAGTCGTCGGGAAAACCTTTCCCTGCTTTTGCACGTGCCATCTCATCAAAACATTCGATCCTCTCCATGCCAATCAGTGATGACATCACACGTTGCCAAAACAAACCTTAGCAACGGGAAGGCAAAGCCGCAGCTCCAAAACCTAACATTTAATGTCTCAGTAAAATATACTTTCATGATGTTGATCGTTCTCTCCGCAACCTCAATATTTTACCTAACATCTGAGTACACTGTCACTAAATGGCACAGTTTCAAAACGTTTCGTCGATTCTGGGGAGGGCGCACGATTTTCAAAGGTCTAAAACGTTACAGCAACAGACACACGTCGAGGGAATCCAGCGTAAAACTACAGCTTTTCCACACTGAAAACTGTTGGTAATGAAAACAAACTGGCAGTAGCCATTTAAATTACATTTCTATCGTGCGTAAAAACCGCCTTTCCGACAGGGGAAGTAAAAGGCATACCAAATGTCGACTCACTTATAGATTGAAAACATAACCTTTTGTTGCTAACCCCTGCGGAACGGCAGCCAGAAGTGCAGTAAATGTGTCCACACATCATATAAAGAGTGACAGTTTGTCTAAACGTCGGCGTTAACACCTCTTAAATTCAGGACTCTGTCCAGCGTGCTGACCAAGTCCCAAGGTCTTTTGAAATGCTCACACAGTACAGAGCTGCTCAAATGGTGTAGGCTTGGGGTTTAACCATCCCATCACCAGAATTGTCTACAGCTTCAGGGTGAAGTGATTTATGCTCAATACGATGCACAAAAACCTTACTATATTAGCTACTCAGAAGGTAACTAGATTGTGGTTGCTTGCACTTTCCTCCTCCGTCATTAGATATAAAGAATACTGACAAAGACTTTGCTAAAACGTCAACACTGGGCAGAATGGCCAATTTTGGGGAGGGCGCACGGTTTGAAAAAATTTCTTGGGCTTTCTTCCTACATCATTAGATACACAGAACACTGAAACAATCTTTGCTAAAGTTTTGAAAAAGTCGTCGGGAAAACCTTTCCCTGCTTTTGCACGTGCCATCTCATCAAAACATTCGATCCTCTCCATGCCAATCAGTGATGACATCACACGTTGCCAAAACAAACCTTAGCAACGGGAAGGCAAAGCCGCAGCTCCAAAACCTAACATTTAATGTCTCAGTAAAATATACTTTCATGATGTTGATCGTTCTCTCCGCAACCTCAATATTTTACCTAACATCTGAGTACACTGTCACTAAATGGCACAGTTTCAAAACGTTTCGTCGATTCTGGGGAGGGCGCACGATTTTCAAAGGTCTAAAACGTAAAAGCAACAGACACACGTCGAGGGAATCCAGCGTAAAACTACAGCTTTTCCACACTGAAAACTGTTGGTAATGAAAACAAACTGGCAGTAGCCATTTAAATTACATTTCTATCGTGCGTAAAAACGCCTTTCCGACAGGGAAAGTAAAAGGCATACCAAATGTCGACTCACTTATAGATTGAAAACATAACCCTTTGTTGCTAACCCCTACGGAACGGTAGCCAGAAGTGCAGTAAATGTGTCCACACATCATATAAAGAGTGACAGTTTGTCTAAACGTCGTCGTTAACACCTCTTAAATTCAGGACTCTGTCCAGCGTGCTGACCAAGTCCCAAGGTCTTTTGAAATGCTCACACAGTACAGAGCTGCTCAAATAGTGTAGGCTTGGGGTTTAACCATCCCATCACCAGAATTGTCTACAGCTTCAGGGTGAAGTGATTTATGCTCAATACAATGAACAAAAACCTTACTGTATTAGCTACTCAGAAGGTAACTAGATTGTGGTTGCTTGCACTTTCCTCATCCGTCATTAGATACAATTACTGACTTTGCTAAAACGTCAACACTGGGCAGAATGGTCAATTCTGGTGAGGGCGCACGGTTTGAAAAAGTTGCTTGGGCTTTCTTCCTACATCATTAGATACACAGAACACTGAAAAAACCTTGCTAAAGTGTCGAAAAAGTCGTCGGGAAAACCTTCCCCTGCTTTTGCACGTGCCATCTCATCAAAACATTCGATCCTCTCCATGCCAATCAGTGATGACATCACACGTTGCCAAAACAAACCTTAGCAACGGGAAGGCAAAGCCGCAGCTCCAAAACCTAACATTTAATGTCTCAGTAAAATATACTTTCATGATGTTGATCGTTCTCCCTGCAACCTCAATTTTTTACCTAACATCTGAGTACACTGTCACTAAATGGCACAGTTTCAAAACGTTTCGTCGATTCTGGGGAGGGCGCACGGTTTTTAAAGGTCTGCAACGTAACAGCAACAGACACACGTCGAGGGAATCCAGCGTAAAACTACAGCTTTTCCACACTGAGAACTGTTGGCAATGAAAACAAACTGGCAGTAGCCATTTAAATTACATTTCTATCGTGCGTAAAAACGCCTTTCCAAAAGGGGAAGTAAAATGCATACCAAATGTCGACTCACTTATAGATTGAAAACATAACCTTTTGTTGCTAACCCCTACGGAACGGCAGCCAGAAGTGCAGTAAATGTGTCCACACATCATATAAAGAGTGACAGTTTGTCTAAACGTCGGCGTCAACACCTCTTAAATTCAGGACTCTGTCCAGCGTGCTGACCAAGTCCCAAGGTCTTTTGAAATGCTCACACAGTACAGAGCTGCTCAAATGGTGTAGGCTTGGGGTTTAACCATCCCATCACCAGAATTGTCTACAGCTTCAGGGTGAAGTGATTTATGCTCAACACAATGCACAAAAACCTTACTATATTAGCTACTCAGAAGGTAACTAGATTGTGGTTGCTTGCACTTTCCTCATCCGTCATTAGATACAATTACTGACAAAGACTTTGCTAAAACGTCAACACTGGGCAGAATGGTCAATTCTGGTGAGGGCGCACGGTTTGAAAAAGTTGCTTGGGCTTTCTTCCTACATCATTAGATACACAGAACACTGAAAAAACTTTGCTAAAGTGTCGAAAAAGTCGTCGGGAAAACCTTTCCCTGCTTTTGCACGCGCCACCTCATCAAAACATTCGATCCTCTCCATGCCAATCAGTGACGACATCACACGTTGCCAAAACAAACCTTAGCAACGGGAAGGCAAAGCCGCCGCTCAAAAACCTTAACATTTAATGTCTCAGTAAAATATACTTTCATGATGTTGATTGTTCTCTCCGCAACCTCATTTTTTTTACCTAACATCTGAGTACACTGTCACTAAATGGCACAGTTTCAAGACGTGTCGGTCGATTCTGGGGAGGGCGCACGGTTTTTAAAGGTCTGCAACGTAACAGCAACAGACACACGTCGAGGGAATCCAGCGTAAAACTACAGCTTTTCCACACTGAGAACTGTTGGCAATGAAAACAAACTGGCAGTAGCCATTTAAATTACATTTTTAACGTGCGTAAAAACGCAGACAGGGGAAGTAAAAGGCATACCAAATGTCGACTCACTTATAGATTGAATAACATAACCTTTTGTTGCTAACCCCTACGGAACTGCAGCCAGAAGTGCAGTAAATGTGTCCACACATCATATAAAGAGTGACAGTTTGTCTAAACTTCGGCGTTAACACGTCTTAAATTCAGGACTCTGTCCAGCGTGCTGACCAAGTCCCAAGGTCTTTTGAAATGCTCACACAGTACAGAGCTGCTCAAATGGTGTAGTCTTAGGTTTAACCATCCCATCACCAGAATTGTCTACAGCTTCAGGGTGAAGTGATTTATGCTCAATACGATGCACAAAAACCTTACTATATTAGCTACTCATAAGGTAACTAGATTGTGGTTGCTTGCACTTTTCTCCTCCGTCATTAGATACAAAGAATACTGACAAAGACTTTGCTATTAACGTCAACACTGGGCAGAATGGCCAATTTTGGGGAGGGCGCGCGGTTTGAAAAAAATTCTTGGGCTTTCTTCCTACATCATTAGATACACAGAACACTGAAAAAAACTTTGCTAAACTGTCGAAAAAGTCGCGAAAACCTTTCCCTGCTTATGCACGTGCCACCTCATGAAAACATTCGATCCTCTCCATGCCAATTATTGATGACGTCACACGTCGACAAAAACAACCCTTAGCAACGGAAAGTCAAAGCCGCAGCTCAAAAACCTCGTGTGATGTCTTAATAAAATATACTTTCATTTTGTTGATTGTTCTCTCCGCAACCACACATTTTACCTATTTTTAGGAGACGTATTAAACAAGAAAGAATTTCGACAAAGGATGTTCTAGTTGGACTCCTAAAGGGAACGACAGAATCAACCTGCCGAACAGGAACATGCCTCGAGATGGATCTCAAAGACACGCGCACGTGCACTTCGAATTCGTGAAGAGCAGAGAACAGACGTTTAGAAAACCCGTACGAAAAGAAAAATAACAGAACCAAAGACCGACAAACTCTTTGTTTGGAAGGTAACAGTTGATTGAATTTAATCAGCAAATACATTATCCCTTCATCTGTTGTGTAAATTCTTTAGGGTTAATATTAGGCTGCTTGTCCTTGTGGAATTACATTAGCTACAAGCTAGCCCGCATGTCCACCCTGAGTCTTATTCCTTTGAAGGAGTGTAGTGTCTCCTATTTGTTTCCTCAATATCTTGTTGAGTTCGTGTTCCTTTTCGCCATCCTTTTTTAAAATTAAGATTACATTATCATTTTATCTAGTGTGTCAAGTTTCCCCAGTTAATAGAAGGCCGGTTGCTCTGTGAAATATTTACTACAAGCTAGCCCCACATGTCCACCCTGAATTGTATTCGTTCAAAGGAGTGCGTGTTTCGTTTTTCACAAGCTCTCGTTGAGTTCACATGAATGTTGTCTTGTTCGTAAGGATTTAATCCACAGGTTTTGTGGTTGGCTGCTCGTCATACTTGGTGTTAATCCCAATCGGTTTACCATTGCTAGCCTCTATGATAAAGTCAACTAAATTTGCTACTTTGTAGTCATCACTGAAGTTTGCTTGTACCATAGAGATTATAGCCTAGTTTGCTAGTTCTTTCCCGCGTTCTCAGGAAGACATGGCGTGGCATAGTCACGTTTCCACGGATTTAAACTTATCAGGTGGCAAGTTATTTTTCAAACTTAGATCTTCTCACATGCACTTTTAGAGGCAATGTTACAAAGTGCCCATGCCTCCTTTTCCCCAAAATTTAAGTTTGTAAATTAAGTTGAAGTTTAATACAATTGGCACAGTTGCCTCATCACAGTGCATTAGTCAATCAGTTGTGTGTTTTAGCCTCAGTAACAATAAATTTAGTTTGAAATGTTGCGGTGTAACTTCGGTGGAAACTCAGTGAAAACACTGAGAGGTTATGTTCTTCATTGCAAACTTCATAGGAATGAACCACATTGTTTAGGTGTTATGGCTGTGGTTGCAGTAAGACATTTTTCAGATATGGAGCATTTAAAGCAAATTTGTACTGTAGACAGAACATACCTAAAGCTGTTAATGTTGGTGCTGTTGTTAGTACCTACAGGTGCCCAGTTGCCTTGTGTGAACACCATTGCCAAGACATCTAGAACCTGTTGGAACAACTGAAGGAACATATTGCTGAAGTACGTGAGGTATGTTGTCCAGTGAGTGGATGCACAAGTGTTTTCAATATTAAGTCGTTTTTTACATCTCACATTTCACGGAAACACAGAGATGAGACATGTATAGACAGTTCTCACCGCAGTCATCAGTTGTATCCACTTCTACTGAATCTGCTGACTTTTGCTCTCAAATGAATGAAGTCGTTGCAGAGACTGGCACAGAGGAAGGGGATATATCAGAAACTTTTAGTGATCTTTATCTCAGAGATGTCAGTTTGGTTTACTTAAAATTGCAGGGAAGGTTTCTGCTTCCTGTTTTAACCATTCAGAATATTGTTGAGGAGATGCAAGACATTCATGAGTTAGGTCAGGCATATGCTTTGAGCAGACTTCATTCATCAATAAAAAGTGACACACCACTGTCAGATGATGACATCACAAAAGTTTGTGATTCTGTGAAAAGTTTTGATCTCTACTGAATGCCACACAGGGCCGTTGCGGACTACATACTTAAGAACTTAGACTTTCAAGAAAATGTTTCATTATGTGGAGCCAAAGAAAGTGCTTTTAGGAACAGATGAAAATAGGAAAGACTAGTTTGCCTACTATGTCCCTATCAAAGAGACATTGAAATATGTGCTACAATCAAATCTTTGGTTAAATAGTAGTGCATACATGAGAGCAATCAAACGAGTCAGGTGTAGATGTTCTGAGCGACATCACATATTTAAACAGAAAGAGTTTTTCAAGCAAAATCCATCCAGTTTAAAACTAGTGCTCTATCAGGATGCGTTTGAGGTCGCCAATCCACTTGGATCTGCAAGGGATAAACATAAAGTGCTTGCTGTTTATGTGTCTGTTGTCAGTTTACCACCACATGTGAAGACTAACTGGCCATATGTCACTTGTGCTTTTATGTAGAGGGAACTACTTCAAAACATTTGGGCATTCAAAGGTTTTCGGTGAATTGGTGAGTGACCTGAAAGAATTGGAGGAGACTGGAATCTTGACATCACATGAAATGGTACGTGGAACATTATATTGCATTACAGTTCCTCACAATACTTTTCTCGGTATTGCTTAGTAACCCGATTGCACACAATTGACAAGTACAATTCTGCTATTGAGTGTCTCCAAAATGAAGATGCACCTGAAGGAGTGTAGTTTGATTCTCTCTTCAATTCTTTACACCACTTCCATGTTTGTCAGTCAGGTCTGCCTCCATGTCTGGGGCATGACATCTTTGAAGGCATTTTGGCATATGACGTAGCACTTTTATCATAAATATTTCATAAAGCAAAAAAATGTTTCACTTACTCCACTCTTAATCAACGCCTTTTTCAGTTCAAACACTGTTTGTCTGACACTTCTACAAAGCCATATTGAGTCAAACCTCTGGCAAAAAAGCTGTCAGGACAGGCTGTACAAAACTAGACTTTTCTAAGGCTGCTGCCTGTTATAATCGGTGACAGAGTGAAAGACACAGCTGATGTTTGGCAGTTGACTCTGCAGCTGAAGGACACTGTAGCCATGGTATGTGCTCAAAAAATTTCTGTTTCACAAGTTGCGTTTCTTGATGTTCTTATCCAAGACTATTTAGAGTCAAGAAAAGCTGTCTTCCCAAGCACAATACTAAAAACACAAGCATCATTATTTACTCCATTGTCCAGTGTTTATTCTGAAATTTGGACCCTGGACTAGACTTTGGATATGAGATTTGAAAGTAAACATAGTTATTTTAAGACATGGCTTTACTCTCTCTCTCAAAGACATCAAATGCTGCAGGCCTATCTTTCAGCAGGCACGCTTGACCAGGCTGTTCTGCAAGTTAAGTCAAGACAGTTCTTCTTTGTATGTAGCCATCTATAGTCAAGTAATCCAGGATGCTGTCAGGGACTTTCGCTTCACTGAGATAAACACAAAGTTTACAGTTGAAATGTCCTACAAGGGTACATTATACAAAAAGGACAGTTCCTTATGACTGGAATGGATTCATTTTAATAAAAAAATTAAAAACATGTACTCAGCAAAGAAAGACAGTGAAGAGATGTGCTGTCTTAACATGAATGACTTGGCTGATTTCTATCTGTTACCCTCTTACTGGAAAGATGGATACCAATTGGTTCTATTGAAACATGGTGTGTTGCCACAATAGGCCTAATGGAAATCTTTAAAATCAATGGACGACAGAGAGCAAAGCAACTTAAGAAGTTCCATTACCAAGGTTTTACCCGACCTCCCTGGATCTGTTCTGAATACTATGGATGAGACACTACAATCAATAGGGGTGAGGACTACTGAAGATGTTCAGTTTGTACAAGAAGCTGAACTCCTTTCTGTGTTATGACCAATACAAGCAAGAAGACTTGTAGCTTCGTGGAAACAAACCTGAAAGTAGAACTAAATTGAAATCGCCTTACATAATCATCATTTGATACACAGATGAATATTGTGCATGTTATGGTTCATAGCCTACTGTCAGAAGAGGATGGTAGTAGAGGAGTCAGTAGGAGTGCCACATTTCAATACTTTCCTGTCCTGCTCCTGACAGCAGGACATTATTTATTTATTCATCAATAATTATGTGATGTAAAAACTAAAATGTAGGCTTACTCACAAGTTTCATCATAATCTGAACATTGATCTGGACATCTAGACTTTTTTGTATTTGTTGCTATTGAATATCAAATGAAAATGCAGCAATCCATTGATTTCATTGTTTTTGTTTTACAGTTCAGAGCCCTGAAACCCACAGCCAGTGAGATGTCACCCCTTCAGCTTCACCATCACTCCTCCTGACTTCTCCTACCTCACTCGCTCCTCACTCTCACCTGTCCCTCACCCAGCCATCTGGTTAGAGGTGTCGATTGGGTTGCCCACTTTGAGGTTCCTTGGGAAGATTTCCAGAACCTCTGATTCTGATGCAGTATTTGGAAACGGGCAAAAGGCCAAGCCCAAGTTTACGGCGAGAGATGATCCGCATTGTTGCAACAGAGATGATGACGGTTTGTGCATCTCCCACGAAACAAGCCTCTACAGAAGTTGCCAAAAGGTTAATTGCCAAGTATCCTCATTCCTCAGTCCTTGAAAGACGTGATAGAAGGTGAAGTAGTGGGACCAGGTGATCACAGTCTAGTTAAACAGCTTCAAGCCGGAATAGACAACAAGAAGCAACATTCAACCCCAAGAATACAAAAATGTAAAGCAAAGTCATATACTTCTGACACAGATGAAAGCCCAGGGGAGAAAAAGCATCAGTTCAGGACACATATGTCTGCATGAAGTGGGATGTTGCGTTCATGCTTGTCACCAACACTGGATAACCAACAAAAAATGAAAGAAAAAAATGAAGATGCTATATGAACAAGGCACTTTCACCCCAGATGAGGTGAAAACAGTTATGGAATGCACATACTACTCCCAACGTAGAGCAATAAACAACGGAACAGCTCTTCAAATCCTGAGGGAGGATAGCTTTTTGGTTTCACGAAATTGGAATGTCTGCCCATTATCAAGAACTGACAGGACTACCACTTAAAGAGACATTCCTCAATGTGTGGGAAAAAGGAAAACGGCTCTTGAATTTTATGGCAACTGTTTGCACAAACAAGACCAAACGCAGATTGTGACCAAGCTGAAGTTCCAGAGAGGACAGTTAGAGGGCTGCTTAGATGACATCAAGGATATGATGCTTCTGCTTCTTTCCTACTTCAACGAAAACCGAGGAGAGCATGTTCTACTATATTGAAGAAACTTGCTTGGCAGCCGACGTTCAGGTGGAATGCCTGCCTGTGACCCCATGCATTATTGTATGTGGTAAGTTTTTTGTTGTTGTTTTTCTTTTTCCAGAATAATGAGCATCCATTGTTATGTAACCTAATACACACACTGTCAAAAGGCTGTGTTATTCTTAAATCTAGATGCATTGTGTATTGATACACTTCACCATAAAAATCATCTCTGGCATTAATCAAAACATTCACTGCAGCTCAGAGTTGTCCGTGAAATGACAAATAATACTTGATCTTTTAATCTTTACATTAACCTCCTGCTACAGTGCAAAACTGTTCATGCTAAGCATAGATGGCAAGATTGTAAATGACATCACAAGCTTCATTGCTGCCATCAACTTAATGTTTGGGAGCTACTACTGCCTGAATATGAACTATCCAGTGGAGTTGGGATCAATGCTGGAGTTCCTTCAGAGGTATGGTGTGCGTGCATGTGTCGGGGGGGCGGGGGGTCTTCAAAAGTGTTTTGAGACATGGAGGGACATCCCTGCTCTGGTAGTACTCGGTAGGTCATTCCAACAGCGTGGAAGGGTTTGGATTGTCATGAGGTGCTGGTATATGATGCAGCCTGTGGTGCTAGAATTTGAAGAAAGTGATCCTGAAATGTACTTGAATTTAGTGTGTTTCAAGGTGTTGGAACGCTGAACACCCAGTGTGTTTGTGTCAACCCTGAGAGAAGCAGAAAAGTCGAAACAAAGAAAACCAAGAAGCATCTGACGGTTAAGCCAAGGGTCCTTACCCTCATCGCTGATCTAGCAGATCATGAATGGAGAGAGACTAAGTAACACTCTGGATCAAGCTCACTCACATACACATACACACACACCGCCCTGCACCCGCTCCAGCAACGCCACGCTCGACATCTACAAGTACACACACACACACACACACACACACACACACACACACACACACGTCTTCATAGGTGACATCTACAAGTAAACACACATCATTATAGGCGGCATCTACAGGTACACACACATCTTTATAGCGGTGTTCACTACCTACAAATACACAAACACACACACACACACTCTTTTACAAATATCACAATAGTTGTCCAAAACATGTGCCTAGAGTGTACCTCTTCTCAGAATTGTGTAACATGCTCTTTAAAGACAACTGTGTATTTTTCATTTAATTTCCTGCGCCATTTATTGTTTTGTTCTTTTTTTACAAAGTGTATTGGAAAAATATATAAAAACTGTTTCAATAGCTGTTTACTGTGTTGTTTCATATAATGGTAGTGAGTGTAATTTATTAAGCAGTGATATTCTGTCAACCACAGCTGCCGGTAATTCACTGTATCACTTTATGCAGTGAAATACCTTAAAATATAATAGTTTTACCGCAGTGGATTTTACAGGAAGTACTATTTTTTAAACAACAGAATACTGTAAATATAACACATGTTTTAACAGATGTGTGAATGTTTTAACAGGAATTAACCATAAAAGGAAAGATACGTGAGATGTGCAGTAATTCACCTTAAAAGCAACAGTTTTAAACTGTAAATTGAACAGTTATACCGTCAAGCCATATACAGTATAACAGCTATTTTAACAGTAATTCATGTTTAATGCAACTTTTTAGCTGTTATTTTTACAGTTATAAATATACCAGACAATGTAAAAGTGAGTTGACATTTGGTAAGTGAGTCGACATTTGGTATGTCTTTTACTAACTCCTGTCAGAAAAGCGTTTTTACGCACGGTAAAAATGTAATTTAAATGGCTACTGCCAATTTGTTTTCTTGCCAACAGTTCTCAGTGTGGAAAGGCTATATTTTTACGCTGGCTTCATTCGACGTGTGTCTGTTGTTGTTACGTTTCAGACCTTTAAAAACCCTGCGCCCTCCCCAGAATCGCCCGAAACGTCTTGAAACTGCATTTTAGTGACAGTGTACTCAGATGTTAGGTAAGTAAAAATTTGAGGTTGCGCAGAGAACAATCAACAACATGAAAGTATATTTTACTGAGACATTAAATGTTAGGTTTTGGAGCTGCGGCTTTGCCTTCCCGTTGCTAAGGTTTGTTTTGGCAACGTGTGATGTCGTCACTGATTGGCATGGAGAGGTTCGAATGTTTTGATGAGGTGGCGCCTGACAAAGCAGGGAAAGGTTTTCCCGACGACTTTTTCGACAGTTTAGCAAAGTTTTTTTCAGTGTTTTGTGTATGTAATGATTTAGGATGTAAGCCCAAGCAACTTTGGAAACCGTGCACCCTCCCCAGAATTGGCCTTTCTGCCCAGTGTTGACGTTTTAGCAAAGTCTTTGTCAGTATTCTTTGTATGTAATGACGGAAGACGAAAGTGCAAGCAACCACATGCTAGTTACCTTCTCAGTTGCTAACATACTAAGGGTTCTGTGCGTCATATTCAGCATAAATCACTTCACCCTCAAGCTGTAGACAATTTTGGTGATGGGATGGTAAAACCCCAAACGTACCATACACCCTTTGAGCAGCTCTGTACTGTGTGAGCATTTCAAAAGACCTCGGGACTTGGTCAGCACGCTGGACAGAGTCTTGAATTTAAGACGTGTTAATTCCTAAGTTTTTACAAACTGTCAGTGTTTGTAGGATGTGTGGACACATTTACTGTGCTTATGACTACAGATCCACAGGGGTTAGCAACAAAAGGTTATGTTTTTCAATCTATAAGTGAGTCGACATTTGGTATGCCTTTAATTCCTCTGTCGGAAAGGCGTTTTTACGCACGGTAAAAATGGCTACTGCCAGTGTGTTTTCCGTGGCAACAGTTCTCAGTCTGGAAAAGCTGTAGTTTTACGCTGGTTTCCTTCGACGTGTGTCTTTCGTGTTACGTTCCAGACCATTAAAAACCCTGCGCCCTCCCCAGAATCGGCTGAAACGTCTTCAAAATTTACTGGCAGAGTACTCAGAGGTGAGGTAAAAATTTCAGGTTGTGGAGAGAACAATCAACAACATGAAAGTATATTTTACTGAGACATTAAATGTTAGGTTTTGGAGCTGCGGCTTTGCCTTCCCGTTGCTAAGGTTTGTTTTGGCAACGTGTGATGTCGTCACTGATTGGCATGGAGAGGTTCGAATGTTTTGATGAGGTGGCGCCTGACAAAGCAGGGAAAGGTTTTCCCGACGACTTTTTCGACAGTTTAGCAAAGTTTTTTTCAGTGTTTTGTGTATGTAATGATTTAGGATGTAAGCCCAAGCAACTTTGGAAACCGTGCACCCTCCCCAGAATTGGCCTTTCTGCCCAGTGTTGACGTTTTAGCAAAGTCTTTGTCAGTATTCTTTGTATGTAATGACGGAGGACGAAAGTGCAAGCAACCACATGCTAGTTACCTTCTGAGTTGCTAACATACTAAGGGTTCTGTGCGTCATATTGAGCATAAATCACTTCACCCTCAAGCTGTAGACAATTTTGGTGATGGGATGGTTAAACCCCAAGCCTACCATACACCCTTTGAGCAGCTCTGTACTGTGTGAGCATTTCAAAAGACCTCGGCACTTGGTCAGCACGCTGGACAGAGTCTTGAATTTAAGACGTGTTAATTCCTAAGTTTTTACAAACTGTCAGTGTTTCTAGGATGTGTGGACACATTTACTGTGCTTATGACCATCGCTGCAGGCCCGGTACCGTAGCTCTGAGAGAAATTCGACGCTACCAGAAGTCCACTGAGCTGCTGATCCGCAAGCTGCCCTTCCAGCGCCTGGTGCGTGAGATTGCTCAGGACTTCAGGACCGATCTGCTTTTCCAGAGCGCTGCCATTGGCGCCCTTCAGGAGGCTAGCGAGGCATACCTGGTTTTATCCAGCTGGCTCGCAGGATAAGGGGCGAGAGGACCTAAACCCGCCAGCCAGCCTCTGGGCCCTCTACGGAGGATGCTGGATATTATATTTTACACGATTGTGGACATTTTTATTTCTTGTACCTATTTTCTCTTCCTTCCTTCATATGTTTAATTGTATTTTATTTTAAAATTTCTGTAAAGCACATTGAACTGCATTGATGTATGAAATGCGCTATAGAAATAAATCTGACTTGACTTGACTTGACTATGACTACAGATCCACAGGGGTTAGCAACAAAAGGTTATGTTTGTCAATCTATAAGTGAGTCGACATTTGGTATGCCTTTAATTCCTCTGTCGGAAAGGCGTTTTTACGCACGGTAAAAATGGCTACTGCCAGTGTGTTTTCCGTGGCAACAGTTCTCAGTGTGGAAAAGCTGTAGTTTTACGCTGGTTTCCTTCGACGTGTGTCTTTCGTGTTACGTTTCAGACCTTTAAAAACCCTGCGCCCTCCCCAGAATCGGCTGAAACGTCTTCAAAATGTACTGGCAGAGTACTCAGAGGTGAGGTAAAAAATTCAGGTTGTGGAGAGAGCAATCATCAACATGAAAGTATATTTTACTAAGACATTAAATGTTAGGTTTTGGAGCTGCGGCTTTGCCTTCCCGTTGCTAAGGTTTGTTTTGGCAACGTGCGATGTCGTCACTGATTGGCATGGAGAGGTTCGAATGTTTTGATGAGGTGGCGCCTGACAAAGCAGGGAAAGGTTTTCCCGACGACTTTTTCGACAGTTTAGCAAAGTTTTTTTCAGTGTTTTGTGTATGTAATGATTCAGGATGTAAGCCCAAGCAACTTTGGAAACCGTGCACCCTCCCCAGAATTGGCCTTTCTGCCCAGTGTTGACGTTTTAGCAAAGTCTTTGTCAGTATTCTTTGTATGTAATGACGGAGGACGAAAGTGCAAGCAACCACATGCTAGTTACCTTCTGAGTTGCTAACATACTAAGGGTTCTGTGCGTCATATTGAGCATAAATCACTTCACCCTCAAGCTGTAGACAATTTTGGTGATGGGATGGTTAAACCCCAAGCCTACCATACACCCTTTGAGCAGCTCTGTACTGTGTGAGCATTTCAAAAGACCTCGGGACTTGGTCAGCACGCTGGACAGAGTCTTGAATTTAAGACGTGTTAATTCCTAAGTTTTTACAAACTGTCAGTGTTTGTAGGATGTGTGGACACATTTACTGTGCTTATGACTACAGATCCACAGGGGTTAGCAACAAAAGGTTATGTTTGTCAATCTATAAGTGAGTCGACATTTGGTATGCCTTTAATTCCTCTGTCGGAAAGGCGTTTTTACGCACGGTAAAAATGGCTACTGCCAGTGTGTTTTCCGTGGCAACAGTTCTCAGTGTGGAAAAGCTGTAGTTTTACGCTGGTTTCCTTCGACGTGTGTCTTTCGTGTTACGTTTCAGACCTTTAAAAACCCTGCGCCCTCCCCAGAATCGGCTGAAACGTCTTCAAAATGTACTGGCAGAGTACTCAGAGGTGAGGTAAAAAATCCAGGTTGTGGAGAGAGCAATCATCAACATGAAAGTATATTTTACTAAGACATTAAATGTTAGGTTTTGGAGCTGCGGCTTTGCCTTCCCGTTGCTAAGGTTTGTTTTGGCAACGTGTGATGTCGTCACTGATTGGCATGGAGAGGTTCGAATGTTTTGATGAGGTGGCGCCTGACAAAGCAGGGAAAGGTTTTCCCGACGACTTTTTCGACAGTTTAGCAAAGTTTTTTCAGTGTTTTGTGTATGTAATGATTCAGGATGTAAGCCCAAGCAACTTTGGAAACCGTGCACCCTCCCCAGAATTGGCCTTTCTGCCCAGTGTTGACGTTTTAGCAAAGTCTTTGTCAGTATTCTTTGTATGTAATGACGGAGGACGAAAGTGCAAGCAACCACATGCTAGTTACCTTCTGAGTTGCTAACATACTAAGGGTTCTGTGCGTCATATTGAGCATAAATCACTTCACCCTCAAGCTGTAGACAATTTTGGTGATGGGATGGTTAAACCCCAAGCCTACCATACACCCTTTGAGCAGCTCTGTACTGTGTGAGCATTTCAAAAGACCTTGGCACTTGGTCAGCACGCTGGACAGAGTCTTGAATTTAAGACGTGTTAATTCCTAAGTTTTTACAAACTGTCAGTGTTTCTAGGATGTGTGGACACATTTACTGTGCTTATGACCATCGCTGCAGGCCCGGTACCGTAGCTCTGAGAGAAATTCGACGCTACCAGAAGTCCACTGAGCTGCTGATCCGCAAGCTGCCCTTCCAGCGCCTGGTGCGTGAGATTGCTCAGGACTTCAGGACCGATCTGCTTTTCCAGAGCGCTGCCATTGGCGCTCTTCAGGAGGCTAGCGAGGCATACCTGGTTTTATCCAGCTGGCTCGCAGGATAAGGGGCGAGAGGACCTAAACCCGCCAGCCAGCCTCTGGGCCCTCTACGGAGGATGCTGGATATTATATTTTACACGATTGTGGACATTTTTATTTCTTGTACCTATTTTCTCTTCCTTCCTTCATATGTTTAATTGTATTTTATTTTAAAATTTCTGTAAAGCACATTGAACTGCATTGATGTATGAAATGCGCTATAGAAATAAATCTGACTTGACTTGACTTGACTATGACTACAGATCCACAGGGGTTAGCAACAAAAGGTTATGTTTGTCAATCTATAAGTGAGTCGACATTTGGTATGCCTTTAATTCCTCTGTCGGAAAGGCGTTTTTACGCACGGTAAAAATGGCTACTGCCAGTGTGTTTTCCGTGGCAACAGTTCTCAGTGTGGAAAAGCTGTAGTTTTACGCTGGTTTCCTTCGACGTGTGTCTTTCGTGTTACGTTTCAGACCTTTAAAAACCCTGCGCCCTCCCCAGAATCGGCTGAAACGTCTTCAAAATGTACTGGCAGAGTACTCAGAGGTGAGGTAAAAAATTCAGGTTGTGGAGAGAGCAATCATCAACATGAAAGTATATTTTACTAAGACATTAAATGTTAGGTTTTGGAGCTGCGGCTTTGCCTTCCCGTTGCTAAGGTTTGTTTTGGCAACGTGCGATGTCGTCACTGATTGGCATGGAGAGGTTCAAATGTTTTGATGAGGTGGCGCCTGACAAAGCAGGGAAAGGTTTTCCCGACGACTTTTTCGACAGTTTAGCAAAGTTTTTTCAGTGTTTTGTGTATGTAATGATTCAGGATGTAAGCCCAAGCAACTTTGGAAACCGTGCACCCTCCCCAGAATTGGCCTTTCTGCCCAGTGTTGACGTTTTAGCAAAGTCTTTGTCAGTATTCTTTGTATGTAATGACGGAGGACGAAAGTGCAAGCAACCACATGCTAGTTACCTTCTGAGTTGCTAACATACTAAGGGTTCTGTGCGTCATATTGAGCATAAATCACTTCACCCTCAAGCTGTAGACAATTTTGGTGATGGGATGGTTAAACCCCAAGCCTACCATACACCCTTTGAGCAGCTCTGTACTGTGTGAGCATTTCAAAAGACCTTGGCACTTGGTCAGCACGCTGGACAGAGTCTTGAATTTAAGACGTGTTAATTCCTAAGTTTTTACAAACTGTCAGTGTTTCTAGGATGTGTGGACACATTTACTGTGCTTATGACCATCGCTGCAGGCCCGGTACCGTAGCTCTGAGAGAAATTCGACGCTACCAGAAGTCCACTGAGCTGCTGATCCGCAAGCTGCCCTTCCAGCGCCTGGTGCGTGAGATTGCTCAGGACTTCAGGACCGATCTGCTTTTCCAGAGCGCTGCCATTGGCGCTCTTCAGGAGGCTAGCGAGGCATACCTGGTTTTATCCAGCTGGCTCGCAGGATAAGGGGCGAGAGGACCTAAACCCGCCAGCCAGCCTCTGGGCCCTCTACGGAGGATGCTGGATATTATATTTTACACGATTGTGGACATTTTTATTTCTTGTACCTATTTTCTCTTCCTTCCTTCATATGTTTAATTGTATTTTATTTTAAAATTTCTGTAAAGCACATTGAACTGCATTGATGTATGAAATGCGCTATAGAAATAAATCTGACTTGACTTGACTTGACTATGACTACAGATCCACAGGGGTTAGCAACAAAAGGTTATGTTTGTCAATCTATAAGTGAGTCGACATTTGGTATGCCTTTAATTCCTCTGTCGGAAAGGCGTTTTTACGCACGGTAAAAATGGCTACTGCCAGTGTGTTTTCCGTGGCAACAGTTCTCAGTGTGGAAAAGCTGTAGTTTTACGCTGGTTTCCTTCGACGTGTGTCTTTCGTGTTACGTTTCAGACCTTTAAAAACCCTGCGCCCTCCCCAGAATCGGCTGAAACGTCTTCAAAATGTACTGGCAGAGTACTCAGAGGTGAGGTAAAAAATTCAGGTTGTGGAGAGACCAATCAACAACATGAAAGTATATTTTACTGAGACATTAAATGTTAGGTTTTGGAGCTGCGGCTTTGCCTTCCCGTTGCTAAGGTTTGTTTTGGCAACGTGCGATGTCGTCACTGATTGGCATGGAGAGGTTCAAATGTTTTGATGAGGTGGCGCCTGACAAAGCAGGGAAAGGTTTTCCCGACGACTTTTTCGACAGTTTAGCAAAGTTTTTTTCAGTGTTTTGTGTATGTAATGATTCAGGATGTAAGCCCAAGCAACTTTGGAAACCGTGCACCCTCCCCAGAATTGGCCTTTCTGCCCAGTGTTGACGTTTTAGCAAAGTCTTTGTCAGTATTCTTTGTATGTAATGACGGAGGACGAAAGTGCAAGCAACCACATGCTAGTTACCTTCTGAGTTGCTAACATACTAAGGGTTCTGTGCGTCATATTGAGCATAAATCACTTCACCCTCAAGCTGTAGACAATTTTGGTGATGGGATGGTTAAACCCCAAGCCTACCATACACCCTTTGAGCAGCTCTGTACTGTGTGAGCATTTCAAAAGACCTCGGGACTTGGTCAGCACGCTGGACAGAGTCTTGAATTTAAGACGTGTTAATTCCTAAGTTTTTACAAACTGTCAGTGTTTGTAGGATGTGTGGACACATTTACTGTGCTTATGACTACAGATCAGGTTAGCAACAAAAGGTTATGTTTGTCAATCTATAAGTGAGTCGACATTTGGTATGCCTTTAATTCCTCTGTCGGAAAGGCGTTTTTACGCACGGTAAAAATGGCTACTGCCAGTGTGTTTTCCGTGGCAACAGTTCTCAGTGTGGAAAAGCTGTAGTTTTACGCTGGTTTCCTTCGACGTGTGTCTTTCGTGTTACGTTTCAGACCTTTAAAAATCCTGCGCCCTCCCCAGAATCGGCTGAAACGTCTTCAAAAATTTCTGGCAGAGTACTCAGAGGTGAGGTAAAAAATTCAGGTTGTGGAGAGAGCAATCATCAACATGAAAGTATATTTTACTAAGACATTAAATGTTAGGTTTTGGAGCTGCGGCTTTGCCTTCCCGTTGCTAAGGTTTGTTTTGGCAACGTGTGATGTCATCACTGATTGGCATGGAGAGGTTCGAATGTTTTGATGAGGTGGCGCCTGACAAAGCAGGGAAAGGTTTTCCCGATGACTTTTTCGACAGTTTAGCAAAGTTTTTTCAGTGTTTTGTGTATGTAATGATTCAGGATGTAAGCCCAAGCAACTTTGGAAACCGTGCACCCTCCCCAGAATTGGCCTTTCTGCCCAGTGTTGACGTTTTAGCAAAGTCTTTGTCAGTATTCTTTGTATGTAATGACGGAGGACGAAAGTGCAAGCAACCACATGCTAGTTACCTTCTGAGTTGCTAACATACTAAGAGTTCTGTGCGTCATATTGAGCATAAATCACTTCACCCTCAAGCTGTAGACAATTTTGGTGATGGGATGGTTAAACCCCAAGCCTACCATACACCCTTTGAGCAGCTCTGTACTGTGTGAGCATTTCAAAAGACCTCGGGACTTGGTCAGCACGCTGGACAGAGTCTTGAATTTAAGACGTGTTAATTCCTAAGTTTTTACAAACTGTCAGTGTTTGTAGGATGTGTGGACACATTTACTGTGCTTATGACTACAGATCAGGTTAGCAACAAAAGGTTATGTTTGTCAATCTATAAGTGAGTCGACATTTGGTATGCCTTTAATTCCTCTGTCGGAAAGGCGTTTTTACGCACGGTAAAAATGGCTACTGCCAGTGTGTTTTCCGTGGCAACAGTTCTCAGTGTGGAAAAGCTGTAGTTTTACGCTGGTTTCCTTCGACGTGTGTCTTTCGTGTTACGTTTCAGACCTTTAAAAACCCTGCGCCCTCCCCAGAATCGGCTGAAACGTCTTCAAAATTTACTGGCAGAGTACTCAGAGGTGAGGTAAAAAATTCAGGTTGTGGAGAGACCAATCAACAACATGAAAGTATATTTTACTGAGACATTAAATGTTAGGTTTTGGAGCTGCGGCTTTGCCTTCCCGTTGCTAAGGTTTGTTTTGGCAACGTGTGATGTCATCACTGATTGGCATGGAGAGGTTCGAATGTTTTGATGAGGTGGCGCGTGACAAAGCAGGGAAAGGTTTTCCCGACGGCTTTTTCGACAGTTTAGCAAAGTTTTTTTCAGTGTTTTGTGTATGTAATGATTTAGGATGTAAGCCCAAGCAACTTTGGAAACCGTGCACCCTCCCCAGAATTGGCCTTTCTGCCCAGTGTTGACGTTTTAGCAAAGTCTTTGTCAGTATTCTTTGTATGTAATGACGGAGGACGAAAGTGCAAGCAACCACATGCTAGTTACCTTCTGAGTTGCTAACATACTAAGGGTTCTGTGCGTCATATTGAGCATAAATCACTTCACCCTCAAGCTGTAGACAATTTTGGTGATGGGATGGTTAAACCCCAAGCCTACCATACACCCTTTGAGCAGCTCTGTACTGTGTGAGCATTTCAAAAGACCTCGGGACTTGGTCAGCACGCTGGACAGAGTCTTGAATTTAAGACGTGTTAATTCCTAAGTTTTTACAAACTGTCAGTGTTTGTAGGATGTGTGGACACATTTACTGTGCTTATGACTACAGATCCACAGGGGTTAGCAACAAAAGGTTATGTTTGTCAATCTATAAGTGAGTCGACATTTGGTATGCCTTTAATTCCTCTGTCGGAAAGGCGTTTTTACGCACGGTAAAAATGGCTACTACCAGTGTGTTTTCCGTGGCAACAGTTCTCAGTGTGGAAAAGCTGTAGTTTTACGCTGGTTTCCTTCGACGTGTGTCTTTCGTGTTACGTTTCAGACCTTTAAAAACCCTGCGCCCTCCCCAGAATCGTCTGAAACGTCTTCAAAATGTACTGGCAGAGTACTCCGAGGTGAGGTAAAAAATTCAGGTTGTGGAGAGAGCAATCATCAACATGAAAGTATATTTAACTAAGACATTAAATGTTAGGTTTTGGAGCTGCGGCTTTGCCTTCCCGTTGCTAAGGTTTGTTTTGGCAACGTGCGATGTCGTCACTGATTGGCATGGAGAGGTTCGAATGTTTTGATGAGGTGGCGCCTGACAAAGCAGGGAAAGGTTTTCCCGACGACTTTTTCGACAGTTTAGCAAAGTTTTTTCAGTGTTTTGTGTATGTAATGATTTAGGATGTAAGCCCAAGCAACTTTGGAAACCGTGCACCCTCCCCAGAATTGGCCTTTCTGCCCAGTGTTGACGTTTTAGCAAAGTCTTTGTCAGTATTCTTTGTATGTAATGACGGAGGACGAAAGTGCAAGCAACCACATGCTAGTTACCTTCTGAGTTGCTAACATACTAAGGGTTCTGTGCGTCATATTCAGCATAAATCACTTTACCCCGAAGCTGTAGACAATTCTGGTGATGGGATGGTTAAACCCCAAGCCTACCAAACACCCGTTGAGCAGCTCTGTACTGTGTGAGCATTTCAAAAGACCTCGGGAGTTGGTCAGCACGCTGGACAAAGTCCTAAATTTAAGACGTGTTAACACCTCAGTTTTGACAAACTGTCAGTCTTTATACGATGTGTGGACATATTTACTGCACTTATGGGTACAGTTCCACAGGGTTTAGCACCAAAGGGTTATGTTTTTTTAATCTATAAGTGAGTCGACATTTGGTATGCATTTTTTTTCCCCTGTCGCAAAGACGTTTTTACGCACGGTAAAATGTATATTAAATGGCTACTGCCAGTTTGCTTTCCTTGCCAACAGTTCTCAGTGTGGAAAACCTTTGTTTTTATGCTGGTTTCATTCGACGTGTGTCTGTTGTTGTTATGTTTAGGACCTTTAAAAACCCTGCGCCCTCCCCAGAAACGGCCGAAACGTCTTGAAACGGTCCTATTTAGTGACCGTGTACTCAGATGTTAGGTAAGTAAAAAAAAATTAGGTTCCGCAGAGAACAATCAACAACATGAAAGTATATTTTACGGAGACATTGAATGTTAGGTTTTTGAGCTGCGGCTTTGCCTTCCCGTTGCTAAGGTTTGTTTTGGCAACGTGTAGGCCTAATGTCATCACTAGCCGTGTTTGGATAAGGGTAAACGGCTACAGCCGTCTGTAGTCAGCGATGCATTGTGGGCTATAAATGTTGCATTATGGTTAGACTTTGTGTCAGAGTTGCCAGAAAGGCGTGGCGCATATCTTTTCTCTCTCTTTTTAGCTTGTTCTGGGGCGTGTATCTGATGCTGTCAAGCTCAATCTTTTATTTATTTATGTATTTGTTAATCTCGTTTTTATTGTATTGCTTTGTGTCAGTAGGCTATACCTATTAATGATCTTTGGGTTATGGTTTTGCCGTGTTATTTTTCATCCTTGTGTTGTGCAGCACTTTGGGACATCTCTGTTGTTTTGTTTAAATGTGCTAGTAAAAAACGACTCGACTTGACTTGAAGTCTCAATGCACCCTACTACAACCGCCCGCCCCTCCTTGTCCCTCACACACAACACATGACTTCTCCGCCATCTACTACGAAGATCAGGTGGTGTAAACAAAAGACTTGTGTCCGACTTGACCGCCGCCTTTTAAACACCCGCCCATGCTGCGAGGCGGAGTTCTTGCTGAGGCATGTAGCCGAAGTTAGACAGACGTAGACAGACCGGTGTGTCACTCGAACGGGCCTACTGATTGGCATGGAGAGGTTCGGATGTTTTGATGAGGTGGCGCGTGAAAAATCAGGGAAAGGTTTTCTCAACGACTTTTTCGACACTATAGCAAAGTTTTTTCAGTGTTTTTTGTATCTAATGATGTAGGAAGAAAGCCCAAGCAACTTTGCACGCCGTGCGCCCTCCCGAGAATTGGCCATTTTGCCCAGTGTTGACGTTTTAGCAAAGTGTTTGTCAGTATTCTTTCTATCTAAAGACGAAGGACGAAAGTGTAAGCAACCACATGCTAGTTAACTTCTTTGTTGGTAAGGTTTCTGTGCGTCATATTGAGCATAAATCACTTCACCCCGAAGCTGTAGACAATTCTGGTGATGGGATGGTTAAACCCCAAGCCTACCAAACACCCTTTGAGCAGGGGCGTATCCAGAACATTTTTACTGGGGTGGCCAAGATGACACACAAATATAGTCTGAGGTGGCCATGGAATTATATACACATAGAAATTTCTTAGACACAATTTACTGCATTTTAACCAAATATGGAGAGCCACTATCTGCTTTAAAAAAAAAACTTTTACGAAAGACTAAAAATAATTAATAAAAACAGGTGTTATATTTTAATGAGATTCATCCTGGGACAAGCAGAGCCTATCCTGCCTGCCCTAAGAGCACATCTGTGATATACAGTATATAGAGTGAGACTAATAAGTATTTGATCCCTTGCTGATTTTGTTTTCCCCCCTCAATGGAATACAAATCGATTAAAATATATTCTTCAAAGTTGTTTTCTGGATTTCTTTTTTGATATTCTGTCCCATATTAGAATATACCTACCTTTAAAATTGTAGAGCATGTCTTTATTAGTGGGTGAACCAACAAAGTCAGAAAGGGATCAATTATTAGAAGGGTAGTAACTCATTCTATAATCTAATAATAAAAACAGATACTCAAGGAGCTGTAGTTGGTGTACATTTATTGTTGAAACTAGTCAGGACACATTCATGAATGACTTCTGAACCTGACATACCATGCTTAGTAGGTGGAGTTCCAGACAATACTGGTTCACAGTCAGTCTCCTCCTCCTCCTCCAAGTGTGGCTGGTGAACTGTGGGAATACAAGGATTTAATAACAAATAAATAGACAGACAGACAAACAGACAGGCAGGCACGTGCACACACACATACATACAAATCTTAAGTTATTCATCATCTTCTGTCAGCTGTTTAAATTGTGTGTGTAGTACTTCAGACAGATGTAACTGTAATTCAAACTTTCCATACATAACCTACCATCTTGTATTGGGAGACTGCTCATCATCACTATGCTGCATTGTGTGGGCCTCTGCACTGCTGCTTGTAGAAGCTGTAGCTGACTCTGAGTCTTTTCTTTTTTTTTAGAAAGAAGCTCTGAATGTCTTTTGTTCTCTTCATATTCTCTTAATATCCCTGCATAAGATGTAATTCAATCACTCAATCATGCAACCAATCAATCATTCAATCAACTCACTTCTTACCTGTAATTATAATAACAGGGATCATTGTCGAATTGATTTTAAAATCAGTGTAAAAATGTAAGGTGTTCTTGTGGTTCTGGGACCCCTTAGATAACAACTTTGACTTCAATGAATCACCAACAATGTTATAATTCCAAATGAGTCGCCGTCGGTCTGCAAGACAATATTACTGCTGTGGACAGTGTCAGATTCTAAAGCCGTGGCATTATGGTTTTAACAAATAAATGACATGACGTGAATTTGTATTATAAACGCACTCACTGCTGTATCATGAGTTTGTGTGCATGACGATTTATTTTCTTTACGTTTGAACAACAGGATTAAGACATATTGATACATTTGTGGTCAGATATGTAGGGGAGAGCCGTGACGAATGAAACACGGGACGTAAGAAACACAGCTATTTTCTCAAAAACAATACACATCTGAAACATCATATGTCGTCAGCACATTCAGCATGCAAGACTTCACAACCCTGTGAAATCTCGTGCCGTGACGTTACTGCGTTCAAACGTTATCTCTGCGAGACTGTTTTTGACATCGGAAAGTAAAATATTACCTACTGGTAGTTTTTTTGTGATGAAAAATCATTGCGTGTTTCATTCGTGCCGACAATGAGGGACGATTGTAACAAACGACACCTTGCGTTCAAAGTTAAAAATGAACGTGATTTCTTATCGGATGTGTTAAATTACACCAGTAACTAATAGAATACACTTGTATGTTGGTGACCATATGGCAAAATACATCTAATTTGCTTCACTGTCTTTGAAAATAACCGTTAAGTAAAAAGTGTTTCATTCGTCACGGCTCTCCCCTACAGCAAGTTTAGCTATGAGTGGAGTCACACTCTGAAGTAGACCAGCGATGTGGGTTACTACAGGGAGCTGAGGAGATCTGGACTTAAATGATTTACTCCAACTTTACTTAATCTCTGCTTCTTCAAATGGTTTGAAGAAACGGACAAGAATCTCCTCACTGTCAAAGTCACCACAACTTCAGAGTCCAGCTTACTTCAAGCAGTAGTTCACTTCATGTGCTAGGTTTCGAGATGCAGGCTCTACTAGCCTACTGCAGTCTGTATCGTAGCCTACTCGTGAAAGTAGCTAATGGGCTCTTTCGAGAAATGTATGCTACTCCTGTCCTGAACGGTTTCATATTCAATGTATCCTGTTAACAACAACAAAAAAGAAACTGACGTTAACGTTACTAACTTGGCTTGCAGGCTGCGGCTACAGTGTAGTACAGTGTACAGTAGAGCACAAGTTAACTAGTGTAGCTGCAGGAGCTGCAGGTGACCGGCAGTGTTCATCTCGCAGAGTTGCCAGATCTTGAACGATAAATAAGCGACTGCCACCCAGACCTGCATGGGGCTGGAGGCGACACGCGCAGTGCTCATCTCGTGTCTACTGACCCCTCAGTGTCACTCGAAAAACTTCCGCTGATCAGAAATCAGCTCTCTGCAGCATCATTGACTTGACAGTGTTTCTCTTGTTTGTTGTGTTGACGAGCTTGATAAATTACCTATCGGATCTAGGGTGGCCATCGGGGTGGCCAATGACATTTCAGTGGTGGCACTGGCCACCCTTGGCCACCCCCTAGAGTCGCCACTGCCTTTGAGCAGCTCTGCACTGAGTGATCATTTCAAAAGACCTCGGGACTTGGTCAGCACGCTGGACAGAGTCCTAAATTTAAGACGTGTTAATTCCTAAGTTTTTAGAAACTGGCAGTCTTCATAGGATGTGTGGACACGTGTTGTACTTATGGCTACAGTTCCACAGGGGTTAGCCACAAAAGGTTATGGTTTTCAAAAAGTGAGCCGACATTTGGTATGCCTTTTACTTACCCTGTCGGAAAGGCGTTTTTACGCACGGTAAGAATGTAATTTAAATGGCTACTGCCAGTTTATTTTCCTTGCCAACAGTTGTTGTAAAGCTGTTTTTTTACGCTAGTTTGTATCGACCTGTGTCTGTTACGTTTCAGTCCTTTAAAAACCGTGCGCCCTCGCCAGAATCGTCCGAAACGTTTTGAAGTTGTGCTATTTAGTGACAGTGTACTTTTAGATGTTATTTAAAAATTTGAGGTTGCGGAGAGAACGATCAACATTAAAGTGTATTTTGTCGAGATATTACATGTTATTTTTGTGAGTTCCCGCTTTGCCTTCCCGTTGCTATGGTTTGTTTTGGCAACGTGTGATGTCATCACCCATGGAGAAAGGATAGGCTGTTGTGATGTATGGTTTTGATTCAATGTGTAAGGTGTCAAGTCAGGAAACACCCTTTATCCTGTTAGACGTTGATGGACCACTGAAACAATTTTAGAAACATTAATTTAAGGTTGAAAAAACTACTTAGTGTTGCTTCTATAAGCCACCTTTATACAATGCTGCTATGCAATCTTTTGCAAGTGGCATACAAGCATGCTAAAATTAATATTTTACAGTTGAGCGTAGTGGTGGTAGCTATACTTTGTTGTTAAACTGCTCTAACCTTCTGGTGGTATATTTATTCCAGTCTGAATGAACATGTAATATAGCCTGACTGTCGCACCTATCCCGTAGACTCACTGAGCTACAGAGCTACTTCTTAAGTCCGAGGTCGGAACGTAGAAATGAAATATGATCAGTCATGCCACCTAGTGTTTGACGCGAGACATAGCAGAATATCCATTACTTTTTTTAACTTACGCACTTTGGTCAGTTTCTGTTGAGTAAAATGTGCTATATAAATAAATTGAACTTGAACCTGAACTTGAGTGCATTGCCTGTACTTACAAAAAAGAAGCTGGCTGTCCCTTTTCTTCAGATGCATGAACAGACAGGATGCAGTCATTTGGACTTGGATCATATGTTAGTAAAATACAATAAAGCTTGTGGTTATGGCATTAAAAATTATTTAACATGGATATTGTCTGTATTTACATGAACAAATATGTAATACACCAGAGAAGCATCTTTCTCTGTTTATTTATAGTGTATTAAACCAAAGGGCACATGTGGAATTTACATAAATAGTGTCTATACAAAAAACAAAGAAAACAAAAAACACACAAAATGTAGATTTCCAAAGTGTTCAATACAAGCTGGAGGTTGACATTAGCATAGCAATGTGCAAAAAGCGATGGGGTAGTTTCTATTGGCAACCAACAGGAAATTAAGCAGAGGTGTCAAAAAGCCTCTCAATCATGTCCTCCACGTCGTCTGGCCGGTACTTGTGATACTTCTCTGGATTTTTCGTGAAGGAGATGTTGGCGTATCTGTGTAGGCAAAGCAAGCATCACTTAATGACAAACTGCTGCAAAGCCTATTCTTGGTTTAAAAAAAAAGTCGTATTAATTTAGCACAACTTTTAATCAAACCCACTCTTTCTTGCTCAGTTAACTAAAAGCTGTTTTTAATAGAACGTGCTCTAAATGACATTTTTATTTCAGTGCACGCTGTAAAGAGACAGGTGAGAGGTGATTTTCTGATTAAAGGATAAATAACTTTTACAGGGCCGAAAGAAGTAGTAAGCTGAACTATACCTCAAATGACAAGTTACCCTGAAAACAAATTTTAATGGCTTGAAAATACTGCAACTCATAATCTATGACTTATTAAGACTTGTGTTTTTTTTTTTTATCTCTGTGGGGTAACATTTTGATATTAGCTCTATTTATACTGTAGGCTAAACCTGGTGCTTTAACTTAAGCATAACCCAGGAAGGCATTTATACTGGACTGGACAAGGTTGATAGGGGGCTACCCTTAGAACTGCTAACAACCTACACCAAGGAACAGGGCCACATACAGTCAGAACCCTGGAGATTACACATCACAGCAAACTATGTATGACGGCTACTGTTCTATTGGCTGAAGTTCCTAGGCTTAGGTTCCTGGGCTGATGGCCCACTGTATAAACAGTGCTATGCTATCAGTGCTATGCTATCAGTCCCCAGCACAGGAGGAGTGCTCTGCTGTGCAGCTGGTGGGCCTCCACTGGTGTTCCAGTCAGAGGTGCTCCTTCACGTCCTCTCACCTCTGCAGGAAAGCCTTGTAGGCCTCGGACACCACCTTCTTCTGGGCCTGGCGGATGAAGTCACGCTGCTCTTTGTCAGGGATGGCCCAGCCCTTCTGGATCTTGCACAACTCCTCCAGTCCGTCGTTGAAACCCTGAGAGATCACACGTGGGAGAGATATGTGATGTTAGAGTGTGTGTGTGTGTGTGTGTGTGTGTGTGTGTGTAATGGGCGGTGGGGGTCACTGAGGTATCTCAATTATTCCCATTTACTTGATAAATGCATTATGATTGTCTTTGGTGGTTATACTGAGGCCCTTAATAAACCGACAGCTGTAGGGTTGCAAGCAAAAAATACTACATTACATCAATGTTTACATTTGCACTGAGCCATCTACCAATTATTAGGCTTTCCTTTAATAATGCTTTATGATTGTGTTTGGTTATTATCCCAAGGAACATAATAAACACACAGTAGTGGGTTTGCAAGCAAAATTAACTACATAACATCAATGATTACATGTGCACATAAAGAACTTGCCTTGAACTTGTCTTTGATCGCCTGTCGTTCTTTGTCTTTTAACTGAGAAAGGTAAAAAAACACAAGTGGATAAATCACAGTGTTGTTTCTTCAGAGACTTAGTTTGATGGTAATAATTTATTTCCTAAGTTTATAGCTTTACTTGGTATGAATCACTCTGCCCACCTTAGTGCCAGGTTGAAATGCAGGCATGTTCCGATCAGTCAGGTGCTCTGTGACCTTGTACCAGCTGACGGGACAAAGAAACAATACATTTTAGTCAGTCACCGTTTGGATTAAAAAGTCCACCGACAGAAAATCAGTAGTGACCACTATAAACTGACATGGATTTTACTCAGTATGTTCACTTAATAAAATAAGTAAAACTAACATAGGTTAAATAATAATCAGAAAACATTTTCATCTTATATACTTCAAAAATGCATAGCTGGTAATTAATCTACTAAATATTAACTAAAAAGATGAGTTTTTAAGCATCTTTTTAAACATTTTCAAGCTGGTTGAATTTTTTTTACCTGCGTTGGTACACCTGGATTTGTTGCTGAATCAGTTCTCGATAAGAACTCTCTACTTTCTTATTGGTGACAGCCACCAACTGGATTAGTTCAGACCTGTTGGAGATTGAATAATTAAAATTTACACAAAAGGTTTTATTTTCTGTGTATTCACTCTGTCTGAAGGACAAGGAAAAAGATTCAAGGTTCAGAATGTCAACACATGCAGTAGGTAACTTCTGGTGTAAATTTACAGTATGCTACTTCAGTGTCTGCTTAGAAAGATTGAGGATTCAGTACCAACACGTGATAACTACTGGTGTAAAATTTACAGCATACTATGTCAGTGCCTTTGCTTACTTCTCCAAAGACTTGAGGATGTAGTTATAGTTGTTGTGGAGAAATATGGCACTGAGAGCTTGGTCATAGACTTGGGCATAGACTTTGGATTTGCTAAGTAGGTTCAGTTGTAGGTTGCCCAGAACTTTACCTGAAATACACAGAGATATGGATTATACAGTATGAAGTGGTGACACAAGATAAAACATCTACATGAGGGCAGTCACGAAGGCAGTGGGTTTTTCTTTACTCAGACATATGTAGTCAATGTACACTTACAAATGTATGTACTGAGGAGTCGTCTGCTGAACTCCGAGCTGTAGCTGCTAGCGGATGAGCTTGTCTCTGCAAACAAACACGTTAAGTATTACAATCTCCCCTCAGCATCTGAAGTGTACTCCTACATGTCAATTAGCCTAATCACTGACTATTTTGTCTTAAGTTATTCTCATTTTTTCCTGGTGGTTTCTCACTACATTGGTAAGTATTAACACAACGTCATTGAACTTGAATTTACTGAGGAAAATAAAAAATGGTTCACTAAGTGAAGAGTGCAGGCCAAACAACAAAGCTGGCTAGGTTTTCCCAGAGTTGACAAGTTGACAACCATGCCTTCCCTGACTGGCGCTGGACCCTGGGTGCTTGCTTACCTCGGGGGTCTAAAGGTATATTGTAAGTGTCCCCGAGGACTACAGGGCACAGGCGAAGCAGAAAAAAGAGAAAGAAAGAGATAGAGCAGGACGTAGAGAAAGAGAGAGAGGGTAAGAGAAAGGAGAGAAAGCAAAGAGCAAACAGGTTAGAAAAGTTTGGTTAGTGCAGAGTAAGCATTCAAAGTCACTGCCTCGTCACAGAGGCTTATGGGAGTGGGAGCCAAGCAACAGTGAAGTGGGAAAAAATGTATGACCAAGCGAGCGAGCAAACAGACAAACAGAAGACAGTGGAATAAGAGACAAGAAGAGGGCAGACACTTTACAAGCCTGGGAGACAGGACAGGTGATAGGATGTTAGTTGAAGGAAGAGGGCGTGAAAGTGAAAGAGAGAAGGAGGACACACAAAAAAAAACAGAGAGAGAACATATGCCACTTGGGCGGCTAAATGTCTCATCACACGCAGAAGCTGTAAATAAGATAGAGATGCTACAGGGTAGCTGTGCAAGGGGTGGTGAGTCCGACCACAGATTTGAGATGGGAAGACATAATGGGCCAGGATGTTTTCATTTGGGTACAAGTGTTTCCCCAGCAGATGTACAGTTACAACAAGGGCATGAAATTAAATGCTAACAGAATGAACCGTAGTTGACACCAAAAGGAATGGAACAATTTGGAAAAAGCAGGAACACCTTAATGTTGCAGCGTGAATGACTGATATTTAACCACTAGTACATGTAAGAATAATACAAAAACAATGTTTAATGTACTAGATATGACTTAACATTAACTAAGCAACAGGATTAATTTGTAAGGACTAATTTGACACGTCTGTACACTTTGATATACTAACAAAATCACATGACCTAAATAGACTTATTTTGTGCATTACCTTGAGAGGCCAGCATGGCCCCAGCCGTTTCCTGGAAGTCAAGCAACTGCTGCAGGAAAAGGATGGCCTACGGGGAAGACAGGTAGTTTGAGAAACCACTTTTAAGCACAAGCATGCTAACATTGTCTTACAGTCTTAAGGCTCGTTTACACCAAGAAGTATAACGATGACGATGAGTATAATCAATGATTTATTGAATTGTTCCCGGAGTTATAAAAAGTGTTATATAAATAAATACTTTTTTTTTTTTTTACTATAAAATGTTCTAACTTAAGTTGACAGTGGAGCTCACCCCTCAACTATAACCACAATGTCTGGACCTGATGAGATCGTTGGGGTCACTTTTAAAAGCAATTGGAGCAAAGATAAAACCACTGTGGCTCACATTCTATTGGCTGTTTACACTCATGATGAGATGATCTTGTCATCAAAAAATATCCTTGAGTAGGGACACTCATGTTGTTATACAGTTAGTTTGGAGTTTGGAGTGTGACTGTATGAGGTTGTGGACAGGTGTCTTTTATACAGATAACGAGTTCAAACAGGTGGCATTAATAACGAGGTAATGAGTGGAGGACAGAGGAGCCTCTTAAAGAAGAAGTTGCAGGTCTGCGAGAGCCTGAAATCTTGCTTGTTTGTAGGTGACCAAATACTTTTTTCCCCACTGTAATTTGCAAATAAATTCTTTAAAAATCAGACAATGTGATTTTTTGGATTTTTTCCCTCTTTTTATCTCTCATAGTTGAGGTATACCTATGATGAAAATTACAGGCCTCTGTCATATTTTAAGTGAGAGAACTGGTGGCTGACTAAACACTTTTTTGCCCCACTGTAGTTGTCATTATCATTATAGTTCTTGGTGTGAGTGAACATGTATGCTTGACTATATGTGCTTTAACACTGCTGGCTTTTCACATACTAAATCCCAGTGATCTATTTGGAATTCTATATAACTAAACAGGCTAAACATCCTAATAACCCCCAATGTGATAATACTCCCCAAAAAAAACAAATGAAAGGTAAATACTTTAACAACACTCACATTGCTCGTCAACTCATGGACTGTTCCATCCTTTGGCATGTTGTACTCCTTATCAGGGTCATTCTAAGAAATAGCAAGTGAAACAAAATGTTTTCAATGTGCTTTACAATAAAACCACTTCTGAATAGTAACTAACTGATTTTGTTGCACACATTCTACGGCATCGATTGCAGTTAGGACACTGTGTAATAGGTGTAGAGCAGGGTTGCTGAGTGTTCCCAGGTGCAGGGCTGTGAGACTAGGAACTGAATTGCCCGCTTTTGGATAAAGTTTTCTGATTAAAAAAAGAGAGATGTTACAGTCATTCTCTGACCTTAATGCTGTCTGCAAACTCCTCCAGGGCTTTGGCTCCAGTGGTCTCCATAGAGGTGATGAGGGTGGGGAGCTTGTTCTTAGTGCTGGCAGCTGTGCCCTGGGGATAAAAGGCACACCCTCACATCACGGTTTCCCCTCTTCTTTTCTTTCGTCTTCATTCTGTTCTTTTTTTGCATTTTCTGTTTTTAAATTACTTAAAACTGGACTGGTTAATGTTTTTAAGCCACAACATGTGTATGAACAGTGCTATACAAATAATGTGCATCATTATTATCATTATTATTATTATTATTATTATTAACAGGCAAGCAAACAAATCGTAGTCTGTTAAAGGGAACAAAGTGGCAGAACTGACATGACAAGGCCAATTTTGCCAAAATTCTACGGTTATTCAGGTCAGGGTAAAATGACTTAAAATGAATTTTAAAAAAGTTTAAAAAATGTATAAAAAGGTAGAATCCATCGATTGCAATCCCATCCTTCTAATAAAATCCACTTGTTCCAACCAGGACAATGTCCCAGTTTGTCCCTACCTGTAGTGTGGTGTCGAAGTCTGGCTTGGTCTGCTTTAGGTGGCGCAGGATTGGGAAGATGGTCAGCACGGCGGAGTAGTCGTGACGCAGGATGGCCCTGCGTGCAGCTGAGACGATGTTATCCCCCTCCAGCATCAGGTTATCCAGGGCCTCCTGAGCAAGACATGTAAAGCCACCATATTAGGAACACGCACCCTTACATGAGTGTTTGTTGGTTCTTTCTTGCTTTTTCTGTTACTTTCTTGCTTTCTTTCTTATTTCTTTCTTTCAAACACACATACATTTTCTTAAAAGAAGGTGCATGAATGTGTAATCTGTTGAAACAGAAGTGGTGGACTAGGAAGGGTTACCTGCAAATTAGTACTATGTCTTCTTCCAAAGGAAGTTGTGGACAGACCCTGAGCAAGCTTACTCATTGTAAGAACCAGCTTATGGCATACAGGGCTGTGTTGCACATACACAGTAGTGGCATGGATGACTTGACAGCGACCAAAAACTTCCACAAAGAAGCCAAATTGTGTACAGGACAACTATGAGTATTCATACTAAAATCACACAACAAAGATCAAGAAGACTTTTTTCTCTAAACCTATTGACCTGTGACCCCCTTACCTGAATGAGCGAGTCGAAGGTCTTCTTTTGGTGGTGTTCCGGAATGATCTCGGAAAGCAGAGCGTACTCGCTCTGAGCCAGCTTGACGAAAGCGCTGATGCAGTGGATGTACGAGTCGATCTCGATGTCCAGGACGTCGTCCTTTCCTGATGGGCACACCGAGGGTGAAACGTGAGAGCGGCAACCTCAGAAAACAGCTCAATTCAGAAAAATATCATGGAAAAGTTCATTTATTAATAGGAAATGCAAAGCAGGCCCAACCAAGTACTGAGAGCAAAAATATTAACATACTTTTTAGAAGGCTGAAATTTGGTATTAAAAATCGTTTTTAATTGGTCTGATGTAGTATTATAATTTTCTAAAATGCTGGATACTTGTTGTAAGTAAGGATCAAAACTAAAGCAAATAAAGGCTTTAACTTTACTTTGTGTGTAAAAAACAATATGGTAGAAGAGTTTAACTTTTTAAACTGAATAAATGAAATAAATGAACTTTCCACGATATTGTAATATATTTAGATTTGCCTGTAGAAGGGTTTGTATTCATGTCTCATTATTACATTATTCCAGCACTGCTACCCACTACTTGCATCATATGAATTTCATCAATTAATTTTAATCAATGTACTCATTGATGACACATAGATGACAATTCATGTACTGGGTAATTGTAATTATAAATATCCATAGTGTGACATTCCTGTTGAAGATAATGCAAATTGCATATATGTAAGGTGCCCATTTTTAAATAAAAGCTTGAGTTATTTGCTGTTTTGTTCATTTTTTGAGCTTCTTGAGCTTTATTTCCATACTTGCAGTAACATTTATAATTTACTCTCATAATTAACTGCGTTTTCTGATTATTCTACATTCACCTGGACTTGACTTGATAGTGTCAACTGTACCATATGACGACAACATGACAATGCAGACTTTACCTGTTGTCTTTGAAGATCACGATTGAAATTATTTTATAATAATTTGCATTGTTATGTTTTAGGCTGTAACGAAATGTCCTGAGACAACAAATCAGAAGGAAATTTGGTGACATCTGGCGTTTGGGTGACTGAATGACAGGAAAGGTCATGCTCTTAACAATGCAGCTAATAGTGCTTCTATAATATAGCCTCATGCTACTCAATTTTTTTTTTTTTTTTTTTTTTTAAAGGCACAGTAAAGACCATATGTCTGCATGAGTGTAAAGATGATAGATCTTTAAACATCTGGTGATGCTCAACAAAGCTAGTTATCATTGTATTTGAAAGAGGACATATGTATTAAAACAAATCCTATGACCCAACATGAAGACACACACATTTTTGCTACATTAGGACTGTGCTCAAAACATCAAAATTGCATTATACTCTGGCGTACTGCTGTATCGATATGTATCAATACAGTTTCTGCTGATGTGACAACTGATTCCACATTCACATTCATTTTTTTCATTCAAATTCTAAAATTAAATAAATATTTGTGTTTAAGATCTTTGAAGGCCTTGAACTGAAGTATTGTATTATAAGGTTGCGGGAAAAACCCAGCTCTATATACTGCACAATTCTTTACCCTTTAGACTGTTTGGCTACAACAAGCCTCAAGTCGCATCCCTTAGGTACCTCTGCCTTTTTCAATTACTTACCTGTACTTGCCCCATGCTTCTCACTCAGGGCGTCATTCAGGTGTTTCACCCGCAGGTCATAATCGTGACCTACTTGTTGGTTTGGGTGATAGGGTGTCAGAGGGCGGGGGGTTGGGGTTGGGGTTGGGGGAAGTAAGGACGTAAGGTAGGTCACATGATCTGGGGTTACTTCCTGTTGGGCTGAGAGCTGAGCCTGTGATGAGCGCGCGGACTAACACTCAAAAGGTACCGACCACCAAAAGCCCAGAGCTCAGGGAAGCAACAGGAACCCAGGGAAAATGCATGGACGGAGGGGCAGAGGAGAGATGGGACACTGGCCCACATAAAGGGCTGCCCACAGGTGGCTAAGAAAGCCCTCAAATGCGTGTGTGTGTGTGTGGGTGTGTGTGTGTGTCTTTGTATTTTGTGTAAGTGTGTGTGTTCACACCATAAGTGCCCAGGGTTAGTGGGTGTGTTAAAGACAGAGGTGTGTGACACACTGAACCTCTCTGATGAGGTATCTGTAGGAGTGCTCACCATCAAAGTAGCTTCTGGACTTACACTGGTCTTTATAAGACTGTGTTTGCTAATCTACTTCTCTCTTAAGGTTAAACACTGTTCTCGAATATTTGTCATGTTGTCTGCAACATAATTCTACAGGAAAGACGACTAAGTTTAGTTACGTTTTAGTATGACCTCAAAAAGCTGCTTTGATGTTTGTGAGCTTCAGACTGTTGTTTTTTTTAAACCACACACAAAAAAACAACAATCCAAGTAAAACCATAACCCGGACACCAGTTACTTAGAATTACAGCGGAAGAAAAAGATAGCAAGAGATAGAGGGGGAGGACATGACACTTCTGAGGAGGGGGTTGTGGGGAGGAAGGGGGGAGAAAGGGGTTTAGAGAGAGCTTTACCTTCCAAAGGGGTGAGGTTAGCGCCCCCTTTTTTGCCATCCAGACCATGCTGAGAGTACTGTTTCAGAAGGTTCTGGGCCTTGCGAATGGTCCCTGCTCCCACCGAGGCCCGAAGAAAGAGTGAAGCGAGCAAGAAGGAGGAGGAGAAGAAGAAGGTAGTGGAATGGGGAGAGGTTGGGGAAAGTGAGGTGTCCCGGAGTGCACAGAGGAAGGAAAAAAAAAAACACAAAGAGAAAGAAAGGGAGGACATCTAGGAGGTGAGTGCTGAAAACAATGGCATCCCACAATCCCTTGCAGTGCACCCATCACACTTATAAGCTAAGAGTGAGGAAAGTGGAGGCGGGGGGGGGTTGTTAGCCTAGCACCGCCAAGACAAGAGCAAACACATAACCACTACCGCAGTGAAAGCTGGATACAGAAAGAGAGATAGAAAATACAGCTACTGTAGTGTACTGCGGTGCACTTTCACAGGCTCAGTGGAGAGAGAATAAACTGGTTAATGTCATAGACAAATATTACGGGCATCAGAGTTCAGGGGCACATACACATCATCACTTCTGTTAATACAAATACCATACATTCATACATTCAGTAGCAAGGTTAACATCACAGCAAATGAATGAACTTGTTACATGAGGATGAGTATATGTTCTACATCTGTGTTCTACACATACAAAGAGGTAGCACATCACAGCAGCATGATATAACAAACACTACAGCAATATAATGGCAATGTGATTTGGGTTAGTGGTTAGTAGTATGTGGGTGGTGCAGGTAAACGTTGATTGAGCAACAGCCAACATGTGAGCGTCAGGCTTGCTGTTTAAGAACATGAATGGCAAAATGTGGTAAAATGGACTTTGGGGTCATAATGCGTGACAGTTCAGAGGTGCTTGTCACGTGAAAGACCTCAAACTGTCAAACGACTTCTAAAGCAAGATCCAGTTCTTGTAAAAAGCACTACTGCCTGTTCTGTGTTTATTTTTCTATGTCCTATACATAATTCTGTACTTTATAATCCATCACTGTATTCATAGGAATATGCTAATAGAGTTACAACATTAAAATGAAGTAGGTAGACCTGTGCTTATACCTTACTTTTTAAAACTGCAACAGCATTCCTTATCTTAAAAATTGCCAGTGTAGTCTTGGCTTGTTAAAAAGTTTGTTCTAGAGATACTGTATATTATATAAAACTACCAAAAATACCAACAGACAGCATTACAAATATAGCTCAGACACACAAAACAGTGTAAGCCACAACAACACTGTAAGCATTAGCAAAGCAGCAAACAACAAAAAATGCTAACTAATGAAATACTGTCGTTCCTATTTAGGCCACTACAAATATCTGCATTCGTCCAGCAAATCTACCCTCATACGTATGTGAAGGACAGAGAACACTGGATGACTAGCCACCAGTCAAAACTGTGACTCTAGTATTTATTTAATAAAAAACCTGTGGACTAACTATGGACTAAGTTGGCTTAAGGCAAGGGTGTGACAATTCCTCACTTTCAAAGTACACTAGTCAACACATGTAAAAAATGGGTTTTTCGCCCTGGTTATGTTGTTGGTGCCAATGTAAAAACACCTATGACCACCACTAGCGGGCATGATGACTAGGCCTGGCACTGGCCATGAGTTCGGGGGTGGAATGCAGACGATGGTTAGAGGAGGACAAGCGATGGACAGTGGCACACTAAAGCCTTTTGGGGTCTTTACCTGGGATGTAGACTGCCATCACCACAATTCCCACGGGAATTGAGAAACAAGAGGAAAGGAGGTGGGTTAGTTAGAATCACAGGAGGGTCACATTGCATCATAGGTGTACAGGTAAGATGGGAGGTGATATGAAAAGGGGGAAGGGGGGGGGGGGGGCGTGACTTTAAGAGGAATAAGAGGAAAAAAGTTTAAGATATTTGATGTTAATGGGAATTTTGTTTGGGTAGGAGGATTGGCCAAGTGGCAAACTGTCTGTAATGAACTGTTGATGAGAGGATGATTTTGATATTCACATTCATCAAATATATGTCGAGGGACCAAATGATGCTCTGTAGTATATATCAAGAAAGTAATACATTTGAGGATGGATTTAATGATTGTTTCTGGTGTGTATGTTCGGAACAAATGAAATGATGTGATAGAAAGTGATATGAGAGGAAATCAAAGAACCAACATGACAGGCTGAGAAACCCAAAGTAATTCACTTAAGATGATCTCTACAGATCAGATACATGGCTACGATGTAGACTGACTGTAACTCTTCAGAAGAAGGAAAAAAGAGCAGGTATAAGAGAGGCAGATATAAAGATAGAAAGACCAACAACAACACACATTTCTCCACAAGACTGACCTGGTCGTTTGGGGGCCTTCTTGGTGGGCGTGTCTTTGCGTTTGGTCTGCACCGCTGGTGAGTAGAGGATGCCAGAGGAGGCACTGCTTTTGCGGAAGTGCTCCTTCAGCCCCTTGATGGAGCGGTCCAGCTGGCTGGAGCGAATTTGGAAGTACACGTTCATGAAGTCTGCCCAGGCAGAGGGAGGGGGCAAGATAAGAGAACAACCAATCAGTTAAGAGAATAAGACGTGGACAACCAATGAGAACACACGAAAGCAAAAAGGTGACGACTGTTAGCCTATCAAAACCTGCATCTGAGTCTTATAAAGCGGTGTCAAAACGAACATGTACTGATGAAACACACCTTTATTATAATGTATAAAGTAATGGATTTAGACATGGGGATTGACAAAAAGGACAATGAAATATTATATAATTAAATAATTAAGTGACAAATGAGTACTGTAGACCATGTTACTCATATTCTGAGTCTGACTGTTATACCTCACAATGGAAATACATAAAGCATCCTCTGCAAAGTTAACAACACACAAACAAACCCACAAAACTCAGGTAAGTTAAGTTAGTATTTTTTTTAATTAATACCCAGAATCCTCTGTTGTGATTTACCATACAAGATAGTGGAGCTGTAGAAACGCATGCTTGGTGAAGGCCTTCTTTTCTCTGAGCTCCTGTGCCTGTACACTGGTGTTGGGCCTCTCCTGGTCCTGGATGACCCTCTCATCCTGACTCTATGCACTCTCTGTCCCTGTCCTAGTTTGTCATAAGTTCACAGCACAACACAGCTATCACTTGGATGAGTTAAGTGACAGGACTGACCTCTCAACAGTCACCGGTCACTTTAAAAAAAAAAAAAAAAAAAAACTGTCACGGTACACCTGGGCTCTAAAACCTGGCTGCACAAACCTGGCACTCAGTCGGACAGGAAGTCAAGGAAATCGAGAATGCGGAAATGGAACAGAGACTCAGGAAATCGTGGAGTCATCATCGAGACATAACAGGGCGGGGGAGTGGTTGGGAGTTGATAGGGAGGGGGGGGTGAGGGACATACAGAGAGAGAGAGAGAGAGAGAGAGAGAGAGATGGAGAGAGAGTGCAGAAGGGACATGCAACCACATACTGGAGAGCAGAGACAGAATATGTCATGCATGAAAACCAAAACCACCACACTATTACACACACTACAAAGCTCATGGGCAGGAAAGGACAGAAACTGACAGAGCAAAGGTGAGTCATTTATGTGTGTGTGTGTGTGTTTGTGTCTGTGTGTCTCTACACTTATGTATATGTGCATGTATGTACACACTGATAAAGAGGTGTTAATGTATATGCGTGTATGTATGTATAGTTGTGTCTGTGCATATACTCTAATGCAGGGGTGTTGATGTGCATTTGTGTATATTTTTATGTGTGTGTGAGCATTCCTGCTTACCCTGGTTGCACCTACGTACGTGTGTATGTGGATGTGTGTGTGTGTGTGTGTGTGTGTGTGTGTGTGTGTGTGTATGAGTGTGTGTGTGTGTGTGTGAGTATGCCCGCCTGCCCGCTTACCCTGGTTGCGTCCATACTCGACGAGCCAGCCGGAGATGATGATGATGTCCTGCAGCACGGCCTCTGGCAGGTGCTCCAGCGTCACCTCCTCCTGCACCTCCAGCTCCTCGTCCACGCCGATGGCGTCCAGGATCAGGATGGGCGGCACCGGCTTGCTGTAGCGCGTCAGCAGGCTGCGGAACTCCGCCTCCAGGCTCTCCTTGCCCTTCTCAAATCTGGCTTTCTGCACAGCAGAAAAGACAGGAAAACAGATGTGAGAAACGAGATCATGTCAAGTGGGTTTTATTGTCGCTTCAACCCTAGTAAAAAAAGTTCATAATAATGAGGTGGCTATGGCCTAATGGTTAAGGAGTTGGTCTGTCTTGGGATCAAAGGGTCGCAGGTTCAAATCCTGTATCAGTGGAAAGAATGTGGGTGTAATGTACCCACGTAATGTAATGTAAAGGCGTAATGTAATGTAATACATACTGAGGTGAAACAATGGTGTTATGTTAAAACAGTTCAGACCAGACGAATACAGTACAGTGTGGACACACACACTGAAGATACACATGTTAAAAAAGGTAGCTGCCTGCTTGAATATGTCACAGTCTGTCCACTTAAAACAGTACTGAGATAAAGACACTATCGCAGAAAGCAGAAAAGATTAAGAGAAAGACAGTGGTGACGGTGACAGTGACAGTGTGTGTGTGTGTTCATGTGTGTGTGTGTGTGTTCATGAGCGTGTGAGAGAGATACAGAAATACTACAGATACTTTATTCTTAATTCTGAATCTTTATGTGGAACAAAATGCAGCTGTGTAGTGGGACACTTACTGTAAACACATACAGTGATTTAATGCTATATGGCATGGTAAAAACTGACAGAGGGAGATACTGTACCACTAAGTTGAGTTCTGGGCTGTCAGGATTGTTATCCTGGAAGTACTCCACAGCTTTCTGAATCTTTGCAATACAGGCCAGGTACTCATCCAGTCGCCCTGTGGGTCTGTGTTTAAACCATTATATAATGATGTGTTACAAACCTCACTAAATTGTGTTAAACAGCCAAGATAATTATGTCATGACAATGACAAACTTGTGGTTGTACATTTGACACATTTGTACATCTTTTTTCACATGGACATCAGGTTAATTGTGCAATTGCCACAATCTCAATTTAAATTGCAAAACTGTTTACCACCCTGATTTTCAATTTTATGAATCAAATTATTTCACACATTAGGATACATAAATCAATCAAAGCAACATACATAGGTGTGTCAGTTGGTTAAGCAGTCACATGTAATGTTTTTTTCTTGGAAATGTAATTAGTTTATTAATCATGTTAAGTTAATTAAGTTATTTAACCAACACTGGACACTACTCACCCCTCTCTGATGATCTTGTCTGTATCCTTGGCTACATGGTAGTAGCTGATGACATGATCCATGCAGGAAAGGGTCTTGTCCACATTCTCCTGCAGTCTTTGCAAGTTCTCGGTCTGCTTGTGCACAGGGATGATGGAGTTCTCCAGCTGCATCAGCCGACTCTCAAACGATGACAGGATGGAGACCTGAAAGCACAATCGGTTACCTGTAAAACTGATATGAGTTTCAGACAGCTTCATAAACCAGCATATGCCATTGCTAATCATTAAGCAATATAGTTCAATTTTATGAACAAAGCAGGGTGTTCACCACATCAGTAGAATCCAACAAATAGGTAGGCTACAGCTCTAACAATGGCACAACTGACAGCTGAACTCAGTGATGTCATACAACAACAGAAGAAAAGCTTTGTATCCATAATGCACTGGGTGTTGTCGGGACTAGTTGCTTACCATTCCTTTCGTTAATTGGTCGCTCTTCTCTAAGTTCTCACGAATAAATGCCAGCGTTTCTTGCTCCTATGATGAAGACAGAAATGTGAAGATGTTACACAGTTCCTCTGTTAATAGCCTATGTGGATGTGTAAGGGGAACTAAGACGTTACACTTAGGGGTTGTCGCAACATCATAGCCTACAATTTCACACATTGAGTATAACATTAAATTGTTGTCATTAAAGAAATCTAAACATTTAAAGCAACATGATAGTTTTTGTCGTCTCACAAAAGACCTTATCCGCAAGCAGGCTGGTAAACAGAAGATGAAACCACCCATATTGACAATGGTCTGAGCGATCATGTAATTGACGGCAGGCCTACGTTGTTAATATTCGATTGGAAACATGTAACCAGCCCTACAGAAGAATTAACAATTTGGCAACTATGTATCATGGAAAAGCAAAAAGGGGCCTTGGTCGGGGCGGTCATGAGATCGGCAACACCGTTCCTGCAGACTTTACTCTCTCTTCCTGTGGACCAACCTGCTTTAGTTTCTCCTCTATCTCCCGCTTCCTAGCAGACGCATCCTCGGTCGGAATCATCCTGGATGTTTTAGGGTGACTGACGACAAGGTGCGAATGCTTCAAAAGTATTTATGTCCAAAATAAAGCCCACTGTTTTTATTGACGATTAGAAATGCCAGTCAGTACCAGCACTGACACAATTCTATGTCCTACCATTTCCGTTTCCTTTCTGCTACGGTAAACAAAGGAGGCCATCTTTGTTGTGGCAGAGGCATATATTAGCTGATTTTCAGAATGTGTTTTTATTGACAGGTATACTTGTATGTAGAAGGAATTGGACTCTAGAAGATGTTAGCCCTCTATACATTCAACACACGTAGTAGTATATATCCAATATACATATACATATAAATATATAGACTAGACATACTGTAAAAGAGAGACAATATACATACAGGCACCTATGTACATACTAATATACAAGTTGGGCATAATATATAAGTAGGGCATGGAGTGGGATGTAAAGTGCACCTAATAGTGCAAGATACATTTTGACTAATAAAGTATGCTATATGTAAATATAGTGTGCAAGATACAGAGATAAGTATGCGTGTTTTAGAAATGGGTGAATGGCCACAGTGGGGATGGCTCAACGTATCAGCTGTTCAGGAGAGTAATGGCAGTGGGGAAAAAGCTGTGTCGGTGTCTGGTTGTTTTGGTGCGCATGGATCTGTAGTGCCTGGCAGAGGGAAAGAAGTTGAAGAGAGTGTGTGCAGGATGAGTGGGGTCTTTCATGATGTTCACTGCCTGCTTCTTGGTCTTTCAAGAGGAAGAGGGCAGGGGGTCAACAATGATTTTTTCAGCTGTCCAAATTGTACGTTGTTACCTGTGTTTTTCCTGTTATGTGGCAGCTCCAAACGGATGAGCAGAGGATGGATTCAATGACAGCAGTGTAGAAGATGACCAATAGCTCTTGTGGTGGGCCATTCTTCCAGTTGTCATAGAAAGTACATCCTCTGCTGAGCCTTTTTGAGAATGGTATCATGTACAAAGAGGAGCTTGGCAGCATGTAGTTTTCTGTCAACAACATGATTTCCCCCTTTGCAAATAAGAAGTGAAAGCCTTCTCCTTGCTACAGGTTACAATTAAAGTCACGTAGCCCAGCCCATTGCATGTAATATGTTACATGCGTTACATTTTTACAAAAATTGCTAGGAAGACATAACTATTTGGGTTGGTTTTTCCATAAGACTCAATAGGTGCATCAAAGACCTAAGCAAGAGATGCAGACATAACCATGAAAAAATGACAAAATAATTTTTTTCAGAAATTCTGTATTAGCACAAAATGCATTTTACATGATGTTATATAAATAAGTATTTACAAGTACACTCCTTGACATCATACACCCAAACCATTGTACACAATGATATACAATGCAGCGGTTTACTGTACAAAAAAAAAAAACTCTCGTTAGTGTGCAAGGGGTAAAACATCAACGATATAATATATATAAAAAGATAAACAAACCAAACAAAAAGGAAAGCACAGGGAGACATTCAAAGTATGTGGTAAAGTGACTAACCAGGAAATTTGAGTAATTAAATAAAACCTAAAAAGTGCAAGCTATTGATTTATTCTCTAAGAAAACAAATATATGGGGCTATTCGTTTTGGAGGGTCTACAACTCATTTCCTCTGGGCCCTTTGGGTCAGTCACTTTCATCACACACTTGGAAAAGGCACCCACCCTACCCCATCCCACCCCTCTCTCCTCCTGGGGACTCAACCTCAAAACAACATATACAGACAAAGAAATACAGAAGTGACCTTTGGTCTCTACTAGAGAGGTGAAATTCAGTAACCACAGAGATGCCTGGTTCATCATGCATATAAATCCGTCACAGTCAGCTGCAAGAATGAGCAAGTCAAATGACCCCATATCTACGATTTCAGCTCTGTACATGATGACCAAGCGACTAAACAGGAAGAAACATCCAGATAAATGTTGCTGAACAATTCTGAATATCTTGAATTCTGGAGGAAACAATTGTTAAAACTCCACTCTCAGTCTTTAAAATCTGCAGCAAACATTCTTTCGTAAGATATGCACTCTTTAGGATTCGTCCTGGTTGGACATTGCCTGTAAGACAAAGAGAGACCAAAACATTAAAATACACGCTGAATATGGTGTGTAAGGAAAAACGTAAATATCACAGCACGACTTCTACAGTTCTACATTATGCTCCACATTTATGTTGATGCCTTGAATATTGATCCTAACCTGTATAAAGCCCTGCTTCAAACCAACTTAAAAAAATTAAGGCAAGCAGCTACATTGACCTTTTTATTTTGTTCTGACTTAAGTTGATTTTACCATTCACCTTTTACTTTTAAGAACATAAAGAAGACATCATGTCATTACAATAAACTGTTCATCTTTTTTTCTCACCTGTTTCAAGAACTGGCGCCCAAAGTAGCTGGTGGCCATGTTCTTCAGGTTGGTCCTGGTGCCCACTTTACAGCGGACATAGCCATACATGTTAGCACCCTGCAGTACCACACCCATGATGACCACAGCCTGGAATCAGAATCAGCATCAGAGGCATGTTTATTTGCCAAGTCTGTCTTGGTTCAGGTGAATTACAAATAACATACTATAGATAACATACAGATAAAAAAGGTAACCACGGCAAGTACTGGAGCTGTAGAAATTTAAAATAGTAATAGAAAAATATGCAAGGTTTGAAAACAGCAACACACTCTGAGTATAAGCCGGGAAACAAAACAAATGTGTTTCTCACAATTCCAAATTCGAGCATGTTCTGACAGGTTTAAAAAAAATGAATAGAATTAGTGAATGTCTACTAACTTCAATACATACATTTGAAATCACACATTTCATTATGCTTTGAATCAGTCTTGACAATTTGAATCACAACACTTGCTTTATTATATTGTCAATTGCTGTGATAATATTGTATTTTATCCATAATATCATGCCGAAGTCATTTTGTACAGAAATTCCCTACACCTCCAGAAACAATATGGCACTGTGAATGTACACAGAATTTACTCAGATTGCATTATGAGATCATTCGCTAAAGCATATACAAAGAAAAGCAGTCCTACCAGCCACTTAATCTTGAAAGAGAAGAGAGAGCTGAAGGCAAAGATGACCCAGACGATTGGGCAGATGATGAGACCAAGCCAGAAGATGCGAGCCTCGGAGTCTGAAGCCTGCTTCCCGGAGCCCTAGGGTGCGAGAGACAGGACTACTGTTGAAGCGATACAGTTACAGAAGTGAACTGTTATGCATACTATACTGTTGTTATTACTTAGTTCACAAATGTATACAGTGATCCCCCATCTATCGTAGTAGTTATGTTTTAGAACCTCCTGTTAAAAGGTGAAAATCTGTGATAAGACCATATACAAAACATTTTATTTTATAGTTTAAGCCTTAAAATTCCACTCATACACATGGGTTTATTATATTTACTGTATGTATTATTGAATTATTACAGCATTTAATCAATATTTATATGTTACAATATAGTCTACATAAATTATAATATTGTTCTGATGAATATTTCTTTATCATGCGTAGTGACAGAGCATGCATACATGAATAAAAAAAATGTAAAATATGAACCGAGATATAGCGGAGAATCACTATAATTCTGATCAGAAAGCAACGTATGCATTTCAATTTTCTAGTAATTTATCTCACACTCACACGCGCATACAGTATTAAATAGCAAAACTATGGACTACCTTTCTGGACTCAAACACCCAGTTGCTTTTCCCATCATCGTCCACCTGATTCCACCATCGCAGACCCACCATCAGACGACCAGAGATGTTCTGAGGGATGAGGACAGACAGTGGCATGTGTTACATAATGAAGGGGAGATAATAGCTGGCGCATTTATAAACTGGATCGGTCCTAACTAATCTATGACAATTTCTCCCACATGTTTTATTTATTTATTTTTGAATGAGTAAAGGTGAATATGCAGACCTTACACAAATTGAGAGCTAAACATACAGTATTATGACACCACTGTGTGCATGGATAGTCCAAAAGTCAAAACAAAGCAGCAGAATGATGGCCGCTCTTCAGAAGGAGAAAGCTATTTGCCATATCAGTGCACGGTGAACTGACATGGCAGTTTCGCAGTTGAAATCTGCATATGATCTATACAGAAAAGTATGGTCCCCCTGCACACCTTGACAGTCCAGAAGTCACAGCAGAGCAGCAGGATGATGGCCACCATGGGGGCGATGAAGCTGCTGCTGAGCAGCTCACACAGCAGGTACACCAGGATGGCGCTCACGCGGAAGAACAGGTGGAAGAATGACGCCACCGGGTGCCTGGAACACATTGGAGAGTGAGTGTGTTTAAAAAAATATTCAGACATAAACCACTTGCAAACAAATAAACAAACAAACAAAGAAACAAACAAGGAACTGATATGTTAAATTTTGATTGCTGGGGCCTAAGGTAAAAGACCTAATATAAACAGTTAAATGCTGTTTTAAAGCAGCACTATGCAACTTTAGAGTGTTTTTTTCAACAGCGCTCCCCCTAGTGTCTCCAAGTAAATGGACACTCATTGAAAAAAGGGACTGTTTTCCCTTCCCCTCACTCTGTACACGTGTTTTCAATACAACTGATCAGAGTAACTGGTGAATATGACAGTAGTTATGTCCGCCGAAGTAAGTAAAGTCAGAATTTAACATAATCCTGCTTCTCTTGATATTTAAGACGGACACCCAGATATTGCAAGCATGGTATTCTGTCCACACACAGCTGGGGCAGTGGAGAAAGTCTCCATTCACCTATTAATGACTCATTTAAGCATCTACCAACTTAAAAAGATGATTAAAGAACTCAAAAAAGTTGCACAGTGCTGCTTTACATTACATTACATTACATTACATTGCATTTGGCAGACGCTTTTATCCAAAGCGACTTACAATCAAGGAGGACATAAGCAATAGAGGAGGACACAGAGTAAAGACACAACAGATATAAGTACTTCTACATAGGGATAGAGAGAGAGAGAGAGTTTTTTTAGATTAGTGTTTGTTAGTTATATTAGTTTTGTTAGGAAGGGAAGCAATCTCGGAAGAGAAGGGTTTTTACAAGTTTTTTAAAGATAGGGAGGGATGTTGCCGTTCTTGTTGCAACTGGTAGGTCGTTCCACCATTTGGGGACAACCACAGAGAAGAGCTTAGAGTGACCTCTCTTTGTGAGAAGTGAGGGTACCGATAGACGATTTGTGTGAGCGGAGCGCAGCGCCCTGGACGGGACGTGAGCCTGTAATAAGACATTGAGGTAGACGGGGGCGGAACCTGAAATTACTTTGTAGGCTAGTGTCAGAGCCTTGTGTTTAATTCTGGCAGCTATTGGCAGCCAGTGGAGATCTCTAAAGAGTGGGGTAACATGTGTTCTTTTGGGTTGGTTGAAGACCAGTCGCGCTGCTGCGTTCTGGACCATTTGCAATGGTTTGATCGCACAGGCAGGTAGACCGACTAGGAGAGAGTTACAGTAATCGAGCCGCGAGGTGATTGATGCCTGTATAAGCAATTGAGCAGCATATTGGGTCAGGTACGGTCTGATTTTTCTAATATTGTATAATGCATAGCGACATGATCTCGCTACAGAAGAAATGTGATCGGAGACAGATAGACGGTCGTCTAATATGACACCTAGGTTTCTAGCCACGTTGTTCGGGGCAACAGTGACATCGCCAATATTCAGGGTGATGTCGTGGCAGATTGACTCATGGGCAGGGATGACCAGGAGTTCGGTTTTAGACAGATTAAGCTGGAGATGATGATCTCTCATCCAGGAGGATAGGTCAGAGAGACAGGCGGAGATGCGTGTGGAGACCGTGGTATCGTCTGGTTGGAACGACAGGTACAGCTGTGTGTCGTCGGCATAGCAGTGGTAGGAGAATCCATGTGAGCGGGTAACATGAGACAGCGAGGTGGTGTAGATAGCAAACAGGAGGGGGCCCAGAACTGACCCCTGGGGAACCCCTGTGGAGAGGGTGTGAGTCGATGACAGATGTCCTTGCCAGGCCACATTAAAGGAGCGCCCGGTGAGGTAAGATTTGAGCCAGGAGAGGGCAGTGCCTGCAATGCCAGTGTGTGGGGCTGTGGTCAAAACTGGTACTACAATCAAATTAAAAATACTGTAAAACAATGCTTCCACCTCTAGAGGTGAGAGGAAAACCACAAAATCTGCAGTCTGCATACTAGGTTTTAAAATGCTAATTTTCTGACTGTACTATTGTTGGCAGTGAAATCAATATAGCCATTTAACATGATTCCTTATGAGTACATCTTGAATTTTACATGCTGTACATGTTTTAGGTATAGCCCTTTAAAGTAGAACATCTCAAATGATCATGACTCATACCAATTGCATTCAGTGCTTTATATTATAGGAATGCATGCCTAAAATCCTTTTTCTTTGTTGTACAGATAGGTAGGAGGCACACCCAACACCCACACAGCGCCAAACCTATTTTATTTATCATTAGGCATCTTGGCCACTTACTTAATTTTGGACTTTTTTCGTCCCGTGTCTTCCTCTGCATCAAACAGGGAGACGTCATCACTAGAATCCTGGAAAAAAGACGGGTATGGAAGATAACCATGAGATACAATTGTGTCTACTGCCATTGCGACACGATTTAAGATAAGGTGTCTTAACAGCTCTTGGGACACTATCTAAAACATGACCCAAATAAGTGTTGTGTGGCTATTATAGGATACTAGCTGTTTGCAGAATATGTTTTGCTCTGTTGTTAAAATCGTCCATAATGATACAAATTAAGTTGTGCAAACGTTTATAAAATCTCTTAAGAACCAGGTACCCTGACATCACCTGACACCAATTTAACGACTGCAGTTGTTGGATGGGAGTGAAGCAGCAATGCTGCAGTGGTTTAGTTAAGATGTGTCGGCATGTGATCTGAACTGTCAGGGTCTCCTTCTCACTAGCTATTTAAATAAGTTATTCAGTTGTCAGCTAAATGTACCAATCATATTATAGACAAACCAAAAACCCAATAATTCAAACGTATCACGAGAAACACGACCACAAAGCTAGCAGAAGCTCGCTAGCTCATAACAATGCGATTTTAGTTTTTAACATGCTATTTAGGACGAATTTGGGATACAAACTCAACTCAGTTGTTTACTAATCACGGAGCCAGCTGAATGCTAAAGGTCAGGACAGCAACATTACTCTAATTTCAGGGCTACATTTGAGTTTGTGATAGTGACTGCTAATTGTTCAGAGCTAGCACGTTTGCGAACTTGTTCCGAGTATCAGATGTTCACCTTAGTAAAGTGTGAATGTACCGCTGGCATTAGCCAATAATTGTAGACTGTGGTTTTATCTTTCGGCAATAACCATGTTCCCACAGCATGTGACATATATTACGTTAAACAGAGGAAGAAAAATTACAGCGTGGAGTTTACTTACCAGTCGCCTCATCTTTACAAGAACTGTTTTCGTCACCTCTTCCGGGTTGTTGTGAATGACGTTAGCTGTGCGTTTGCGCATTCGCAGCAAAATGATGACGTGTCTGCTCACAATGTGCTCAATATTAGTTGTTCCTCCACTAGAGGGACCTCTAGACATATGGCTCTGACGGCTCTGTATGAGATCCCCCTTGTTTAAGTGAACTCACACTGAGTCTCACACCAGTAACTTATATATTGTTTTATTTCAAACATAATAATAAAACAACAACACGTACACGATACGTTTGGATACTTTTAATTATCTTTTTTAGTACACGTTACATTTTTCAAGAAACCATGCACTTGATTGAGATTAGAGATTCTGTGCGTGTTTCATGTCTGTTGTTGCTGACATGGCATTTTAAAGAATTTAAATAATGTATTCAATCTTTCGCAAACCAGTAATACCAGGCTGTCAGCAGTGCAGTGTAAACTGGATCGTACGACCCAATTTAAGAGTTTCCCCAATTTAGGCTTTTGTTTTGTAACACTTAAAAATCCAAACACAGTAAACGAAACAATAACAACGTTTCCAGCAGCTTGCAAATAAATATTAGGCTACTACAAGTCACAGTGGTTTAGACATTGCACAAAGCTGAACAAATCCCCAGCTCAAGAAATGGATAAGAAAATATATTGCCTTAATGATAAGAAATGGTAAACATGACTAACACCAGATATTAACACCCACACCATTATAAACACACCAAAAATATACAAAAATAAACTCTTTCTTAAAAACAGTATCATTCCAAAATGCTTTGCTGTTATGACCTATAAGAAATAGACCAGCTCATGAAAAGTAAAATTGACCTTATTCACTCACTGACCTATGAACCAGTGGAAGCAGTGGTAGATAGTGTAGCTGTTGTGAGGAAGAACCGAACAGATAATGCCACCCAGTCTTTAGCATCCATCCAGCTAGCATGCTAAACTTGACACTGAGATGGTCCACTGAGATAGTCCAGTGTGGACATGAGGGGGACCAACATTTCAAGACCACTGGAATAGCAGGAAATGTCATTTTTCTAAGGCCAAGGATTCTTGCTAGAGAAATCACAGTTTAATTAGGTGTAAATTACCAGGAAAAATAACAACAGTTTAATCGCTGAGTGGTTATTTGAGTCTGAACACCGAATGAAAATCCCAACTGTTCACTCGTACATACTGTAAACTACATAGTGAATCATCCAATATGACTGACACACAACATGCTGCACTATACAGCAAAGGAGTGGACATTTTGGATACAACCCAAGACTAAACCCATAGTCCATGATGGGGCTCCAGTTGAGCCCTACTGAGGCATCGGGGGTGCCCCATGCAGAGTAGGTGGAGAGGAGGGTGGGGAGGGGCTCTTGAGTGGCAGGGCGTCCCCAGGAGGCACCAGCAGAACCACGTTCTCCTTCTTGGACAGCCAGAAGGCCGGGTAGAGTGGCTCCAGGAACTCAGCCTGGTACTCGTGGATCAGCGCCATCCCGTTGTCTACAGCGTAGAAGGCCAAGTGCCCACGATGGTAGTCCACGTACACACCGATCCTCGTTGACTTTGGGGCGCTCAACGGTGTCTCTACGTCACTGTGCCAGGCTGAGAAGCTCTTTCCATCCCAGTGGAGGCACCAGGAGAAGTTGTTGCCTGTGATGCAGCAGTTGCTTTCCTCACCCTTGCGCTCGATGCTCTTGTAGGTCAGGCCCACGTGCGTTCCCTCGCCGCTGATGTCCACCTCGAAGTAGTGGCGGTCCATGTAGAAGCTCTCGGTGGTCAAGACCTGTCGCCAGTGCTCAAACCGCTCAGGGACGTCCGGGTAGCTATGCTGCCATGGGGTGGTGTTGGTGACTTTGTGGTTCTCCTCGGTCAGCCGAAGAAACTTGTGTACGGTGTTGCCGTCAAAGGAGAGAGGAGTGCAGTCTGGAAGCCAGTGTAATTTGGTCATTTCAAATATTGCATTATCAAAAGTGACAGGAATGTACAGTATGTGTTCAAAAGTAAGTCAATAATAAGATTTAATAAGGGCCAGATGAATTAACCTTTTTCAAAACATAATTACATGTGAATGTCTGTATTGACAGTTTTTTTTGCATTTGGAAGGTTATCAGTAGATGAAATACTTACACTTAAGGAAGTCCAGTCTTGTTTTGGGGTTAGGAATTGATCCATTTTGTTTAGATGCCACAATGGCTTGTACCGTGGTTTTGATACTAAGTTTATCTGGGGAAAAAAGGATTACAATTTTTTTTATTTCAAATTCAAGAAAATGCTTGAATACCAATATCTAAAAAAGGAAAAAAGGATAAAAAATTGTATCTCTTAATGTAACAAATTGCTTGAATATCGATATATAAATCATACCAATCATAATTATGAAGCAACATAACTTATTCATTATGCTAATGTAATTACAAATAAGTTAGCAACTGTAATCATGACAAACAAAAAGTTGACGTGAGTCAGTGGGCTTTCCTTAGGAAGAAAACTCATAATCCATCTGATACCAGGTGTGCCTGCTACCTGCTGGGTAACCAGGTCACTGCCTTGACGTGTTCAAACACGCCCATTCTGACTCACACAGCATTCCCAGCACTACTTTAGCTCAGGTGTCTCAATTCCCTCTCATCACCCTTTGTGACGATTGTATGTTTGTGTGAGGATATGTGGCCATATTTGAGTTCATGACTGGTTGTTCCAGAATGTACCTTTAAAAGAGTGGGAGGTAGTTTTATGCGTGTTTGTTTGTGTGATTGTATGTGACCATATTTGTGTTAGTGACTAGGTGCGAATTCAACTTTGAAACAGTGGGAGTTAACCTGACTTGGTCTTGCCTGTGTTCCTGGCTCTCAGATGACAGACAAGAAGACAGACGTCAAAGAGGGAGACGCAAAGAGAGGGTTTGGACAGTGTAAGATCTGTAACATACCACTCTTGCAGGTTTCCTTTAGCGTGCTGACGTAGGAGGAGAGGAGCTTGTCACACAGTTCCTGGGTTGAGCTCAAAATCACACGACTGAATGCGTTGAGGCGATCCATGAGGCCGATTGAAACTCCAGGTAGTGAGATGTCTGGGGTGTCCTTTTTCCATTCTGAGTACTCCTGAAAGTCAAGGAACAACTTGCTGTTCTTATTTGTTCCGACACAAATTGGTGAAAATCCTGCAGAAGCAGCCCCTCCTTTGTATACAGATACTATGGGCAAAGTTTAAGTGTTACTCCTTCATTACGACCCATTACATTACGAAGACTTAAGCACTTAAAGTAGTTTAAAAAACATTGTCAAAAGCTATTAACCTGTAAGGGTGAGGTTTTTTTTTCCGATAAAGTGTAATCTAATCTAATCTATAGATAAGTAATGCAAAATGTTGCCTAACCTGGAGGAAGTCCACGTCATTCTTGTTGCGGGAGAGCTTCTCCATCTGTGTCCTGGGTTTTCTTGAACTCGGTGCAGCGCTGCTCCAGGTGCACGCGGATCCCCTCCACCTGGCGAAGCGCCTGCCGCTCCTCACCCTCCAGCATCTCCATCACCTCCCGCTGCGCCCGCTCCACCGCTGCCTGCAGCACCGAGAACTGCTCCTCGATCACGCCACGAACGTCCTTCACCGACGTCTGTCATTGGGGAAGAAAGAAACATTATGTTTATTACAAAGCGTTACCTTTTATAAAACTCTTGGTGGTCCAAAGCAAATAGGTGTTGTGTGATAACTGATTGGTGTAAATGTAGGACATAATAATAATAATAATAATAATAATAATAATAATATGTAGGAAGTAATTTTAAAGGATTTTTCAAAGGATGTAACATTTAAGGTAGAACAGTTTGCCACAGATTTACAATCCTTTGCAGATTGAAGGTGATCATCACCAAAGCCAATCCTCCCTCCCAACTCTAACTGCACTTTATGCACTTATGCCCTCCTCACCCATTCTACCTCCCTTTATCAGGTACCCTCAAACTATACTCTATGCACTTTACTCCTCCCTTCCCATGCACAGTTTTAGATAATCACTAATTTCCCTCCATGTCCTACTCTACCCAGTATGTCTATGCAAGTGACAATAAAACATCCTTGTATCTTGTATCTTGTGACCTGTTAATGATTGGAATCATTGTATCATTGTATTGGTAGGTACACTGAATCATCTATTCATTCTTTCTTATTCCTTTCTGTATCAGTAAGAATGTTACAATTCCAGACTTCCGAGCAATAAACAGGATCTTCTAGGAATCTTGGGCCAAATAATAACAATAGAGGTAATTCTGGCTGGTCACAAGATGTCAGGAAGGAGCATAGCAGGAGTGTATTTCCTAGATTCCTCTGTTCCAACCTCTGACGTAACGGATGGAATGAAAAACATTTTCACAAACTCGTTTTAGCCCTCAGGAAGAATAGGAGGCACCAGCTCCATCTTGGCTTACACAAACCATAGTCAGATATACTGGTATATAATCATACTACGGTGAACCTTGAACTAAATGCAGATGATTACAGCATTTACGGCTGCTGCAATTCCTAAACTAGGAAAGAGCATCTTTCAATGTCTTCTGAAGGCAGAAAAGAATTTAAAGTCCACTGAACTGAATACTTAGGGAAGTTAGAAGTAGGTGTAAGGAGAAAAACATGTAGTGGTAAGTAGTTTCGGTACACAGCCCTAGTAAACATTGTCAGCAGGTTGTTTTTGACTGTGGTGCATTTCATGTTGTAATACCAAGCTCAGGTTTGGCTGATCCCTAGTTTCAAGACCTGTTTGAGATGTATATGACTACTGCCCCGGATGCTACGATGCATGGCTGATACGCAAAGAACTGGGGATTAGGCCAACCAGACCAAGGCCGCAAATCAACCAAACCACCTGTCCTGCCAATGACACACTGCAAGGTTAAGCCACATTGCTGCGTGTCATCAGTACAAATGTGTGGGCTGTCAAAGAAAGTCACCACTCAGGAATTCCCAAACGGCTGGTGTGCCACAACTTGTTTGGCTCACAGACAAACACTCACCATGCGCCATAGAAACGAGACAAAAGGTGCTGAACAGATGATATCTCAGTGTTAGATGCACTATAATAAATGACTACAAAAAGATTTTAAAAGTTGATGATGTCTCTCATACCGAACTCCTTCCTTTGATGACAAGTGTCCCTTTAATGTGTTAATGTTATGTATTAGCACTACTTAAAATTGTGGTCCCTCTGAAAGAGTACAACATCTCCTGGGTTTTATGAGAGAGCTGAAGTATTTGCACCTTACTCAACTTTGTTCTGGAGCCAAATTTTTCACAGCAGTGGCTGTGGGAAATGCAGAACACACAAGGGACACATGGGTCACTTATCATACCGCGTGTTGTGTAAGCACGGAAGCAGCGACACAAACCTAGACACTCTAGATAGATAAGTCGGGTATTATGCCATACCTCAATGGAGACAGTGTTGACCTGAAGCTTGTTGATGGCATTCTCTGCTGCGTTCACCGTCTTCACCATCTCGGTCTGCTTGTCACGTAGCTCCTTCTGTTTGTGGAGAGAAAGAGAGACACTAAGCAACTCTGCGGACACATACACACACATACACACACATACACACACACACACACACACACACACACACACACACACACACACACACACACACACACACACACACACACACACACACACACACACACACACACACACACACACACACACACACACACACACACACAGATAATCCATCTTCAATGTTTATACACAGGAAATAGTGAACATTTCCCACCAGGCCACCATCTTCCCATTGTGCATGCTTTGCCTAAACCATTTCTATAGCTCAGTACATTCGATAATTCGTGTCTTGTCTTTCATCTGTTCAATCCCAATCCCTCCCTCTCTCTCTCTCTCTCTCTCTGTCTCTCTCTCTATATATATCTATCTATCCATCTCAATTACCTTGACATCCACTTTCCATAATGGGAGTGTTGTTTTCTGCCTCTGATTCATCCTTTGCACTTTATTAGCATGTTTTTCAGGCTACATTCCATAGGCAGGTCTGGGCATCCCCACTCAGAGGTTAGAGTAGCACTAGAGCACAATCTGTCCCTGGGGGAAATATTTCGCCCATTGCCATTGTGTCTCTACAGGCTAAACTTGAGCAAGAACCTAATGGGAATGTAAGGACTTGACACTGATATCAATCACATCAGCATCAGAGAGATCTGAGAGGTTCCTCTTATTCATGAATGCCACTTTTTTCAGTCTAAAGGGAAAATCATGGGGGTAGTGAAGGAGGAACTGGTTCTTCCTGGTTGGTGAGATCAAGTTGCGATGCTTTGAGAGAGTTACAGAAAAAAGTGTCATTCTATTCTCAACATGTTAGTCCTTTTGTTGAACTCATTTTCTTTTGTTCAGCAATTTCACCCCTCTCTAAAGTATGCACCGGGTCCCAGTGTTAACATGTTCTGAGTTGGAATGCTTTTGAAATGCTTTTCTAGTAGATGGACTCAAAATCCCAATTTGAAAAAAATGCCTCGACTTGTAAAAGAAGACAGAGCAAAATCCTAATGAAATTATGTTCAAAGGCATTTTTTATAACACATATGTCTACTTTTTACCCATAAATCAAAAATCATAAAATAGTACCTTTCCTCAAGGCTACGATTACAAGATCCACTGTATGATAACAGTTTAGCCCTGTTCCGTGGAACACCTATGAAAGGGTATGCAGTTTCAGTTCTGATCAAACAGGACTAGCTTGTGTGGTGTTACATAATGACATGTCGAGAGGCACTTTTTCATTGCACGCATGGAACACAGCTTCTGTTTGCACATGTTGCCGACTTCAACCAAGCAGGAAGTCAATCCCTGTTATCCACGGTGACAGTGCACTGTGGCAGGAGGAGCCAGTTTCCTGAATAATACAGCCATGTCACTGTGATGTGCCCTGCAGTGACAATGACAATAGCTGGGGCAAACTTCAGGACATGCAAGATAAAGCAGGCCTGATTGTCCTTGTCCAGAGGGGTCATGATCTATTTGGTCACATAACTTTTGGCCAGTTGGTAAGACTACACTTATGAAAAAAAGTAACTTTTAATGGTTCCTCATGGTAAGAAGGAAGTGTCTATACACACCCAAATTCAAATGAGGTACTGTTACAGTTTCTGTGCCAAACTCAAATGTCAAACGTCAGTCAGAGGCAGATGTTATTTTTCGGTGCATTTAAAATCTGGCATGTTGTGTTGGGAATGTGTGTCTAAGGTTAAGCAGTCATGAGCACTTGACAATGTTCACATGACATTTCATTCTATGAAAAATTGTCCAAGCAGTACCCCTTAGGATAAAGATGCGTGATTCCCTCTTTAGATACAAAGGTTAATGATTCTCCAGGCTCTTCAGAGCTTAAAGGAATCTTTCACAGCTGAAACTTCATGTGAACACAAAAGAATTTCTTACAAAAATCAATGATCAGATGTCTCTAGTAAGAACTTTTAGGTGTTTAGGTGTTTGCATGAGATGACAAAAGACTGCAATCAATCAGTCAATGCAAAATCCTGAAACTAGATATTGCAAATGCACATACTCAATGGAACAATGAGGGTTTTTACTTTGTGTGATGTGAAAAAACATCTGATATGATCTTGCGTTGGAGCCAAATTAAGCTGCAGTAAAATTAATTACACAGTAGAGGCCTAGACTTGCTTATCACTAACTGATTAAACTGGGTGCCACACAAAGTACCTAATCCTCTGGAATGTATTTCTCTCTTACTGCACAAAACACATCTTAAGCTTGTCAATATCTGACTTGGCGATCCATTTGTCCGTCTTGACTATATTTATCTGTTTTCCTTTGATCTGGCCTGCAGTGTGGAATCTTTTCTGCCTTTCTTTGATCAGCTGCTCAGTCGTATCACCTCCACTGCACATCCAATATGACGCATTAGCTCTACCCCACTGCTACAGCATAATCTGCCATATCAGTGTGTGCTTTTCCATAGTCTTTTCATAGCTGGCAAGCCATGGGTGACACAATGTACTTAATGTACTATGTCAATCGAAACAAACATTAAAATTCAGTGTTTACAGGAATTAAGTGACATAAACAGTGTCCATTAAAATGCGTTCCAGACTCACAAAGTGTAACTTTTTCCATGCGTATAATTCTGTGTTAGATTTTCTTTTTTGTGACATGAAAAGTATACATCTGAGTGGATTCAAGTGGATTCAAAGGTGTGTATGCGTGCCCATAAGTGTGTATGAATGGGGGGTGTGTACGTGTGCCAATAAGTGTGTATATGAGTGGGTGTGTATGTGTACCAATAAATGGGTACATGAGTGGGGTGTGCACAGCAAAAAATTGAGGTGTTAAAATTTCGGGGTTAAATATTCAGGAGTTGATTTTATCATTTATTTTATTTTTCAAGTAAATTTTCAAAATAAAACGGTGTTCAGACTCGGGCTAATTTCCTATTTTTAAAGTATTAATTTAACTTTGCACAGTGTGTAGCTATATAAACTCCAAAAGTCTTCAAACAAACTCTGTGGGAGTCAATTCAACCATGTACGCAATGAATGGTGTATGCAAAGGTGTATGCAAAGCCAGCCCTCCCTGCCTCCCCTCACCTCTATCTTCCTGCGGGCCTCCGTGATGGGCATGGTGTTGTGGCCACGGTGCTCCTCGCTCACGCAGTCCTGACACACGCAGCAGGCGTCAGCGCAGCAGTACAGCTCCAGCGGCCACTTGTGGCTCTCGCAGGTCCGCCGCTCGATGTCCCGCAGTGGCTCCACCAGACGGTGGTTCTGGAACTTGGGGTTCTCCAGGTGGGGCCGCAGGTGTGCCTCGCAGTACGATACGAGGCAGGTGAGGCAGGAGCGGGAGGCACGGCGGGGGCTCTCGATGCAGGAGTCGCACACCACGTCGTCCGGGCCCAGGACGTCCTCCTCCTCCTTCTCCTCCTCTTTGGCCTCCTCCTCTGCTGCTGGTGCTCCAGCTGCTTCACCATTCTCTTTCGCCTCCTCCGAAGCAGCCGTCTCTTCTCCTGATACCTCCTGAGGTTTCTGAGGGTCCTCTGACTCCTTCAGGTCTTGCTGGATCTTGGCCTCCCCTGGGGCAGCCTTAGACTCTGGTGTTGTCTTATCTGGATCATTGGTTTCCTTACCCCCTGATTTATCCTCACCTTTTGAACTGGCCTTCTCACCTGGCTGGCCATTTACCTGTGGCTTCCCCTCAGGCGCTGGATCAGCTTTTCCGCCACTCTTCTTGCAGCACTGGGGACAGTCCTTCCCCTCCTCTGCCTTCAGCGTACCCGAACACAAAATGCATTCCGTCTGATCTGAGGTCAGCTGTGTGTCTGCCATGGCTCGCTCAACTTACTCAGTCTCAGTCTCTCTCCAAAATAGCTTTCTTCCTTTGCTCTTTTCTTGGTTCTCCCTCAACAGCCAGACAGCACTACCTGAAGTTCTGCTCTGAAGTCTCCCGACCTCTGCTTTTTAAACGGAGGAGAGACAAGAGAGACAGAGGCTGAAACCACAGCTGTGTGAGTGCGAACAGCAGCAGCGTCTCTGCATAGTTTCAGTCTGTGGATGCCCCTCCCACTGGAAGAAGAACACACCCTTTCCTCGTTTCTAACAACAGAGAGGAGGAGGTGGACAGGAGGAGCCAGCTGAGCTAAGGACTTTTAGGAGGAATGTTTCAAATCAAGGCTGATGAGGTATAGCACTGCCTTTCCTCCCACTCCTATGCGTCTCATGTGATCTAAAAGGGAACAGTCTGTCTGAGTTGAGTTCTGTGGTACAGTAAAAAGACAAGCATGTTTGGGCAAACAGATAAAGAGTGCCTACCGTTTGACTGTGGTGTTGTCTAGAGTTTTTTGTATTGTTGACTTTTACATGGGCTGTGTTTGTGGAGTCTTGTTTGACACAAACGGTTCAAGGTAAAGGACAAGTTACACAAAAGTGCAGATAAAACCCCTGCCTGCATACCTGGTATTTGTGCTCTCACAGCCTGACAATGAGGAAAAACCTAAAAGCAGGTTTGGTTGGTACTGTAAGTGTACACCTACTCAGATGTGTCTTCCTGAGAAACAAAGCACCAGTCAACATAGTGATTAGCTTCAGTAAAAAGACCACAAAATGAAGGGTCCTTCATTCACAGCATAATTACTCTTGTTCCAAGGATGGCAGTTCAGAAATGAGCACAAGATCTGGATCCTTCTTTGATTGTCACATGGGAGCTACACAGAGATAGACCCTACCACGTGTGGATTGAACAAAAAGTCATTGCTGCCACCTGTTGGCTAGAAACAGCATTGCAATACTGAGATGTGTTGGCATGGCTCAGTGACTGTACATTTTGTATTGTCAGCACCATGCAGAAAAACATAGGACCACTGTTTTTTTTTCAGAATCATATTTAATTCCTAACACAGTGTATACATCCTCAGTGCAAACAATTATGCAGTAGCATATTATTAAAGACATTCGACATGAAAGACATTCACAGGGCCTACATTTCACAAAAGAAAAGCATCAAAGTCAGCAGTGAAGTCTGTCGCAACATTTGAATTAAACAATTTGCTTTAAAGTCAGACAGTGAGACATTCATCTCTGCTACTGCCAAGCTGAAGCACCAAAAGCAATGACTCAATATACACCTGTATAATGCAATACCTAATTTCTGCAGGCATATCATTTACCCTGTTTAAACTAAACTGTGCCGAAATAATTTCTCAAATGGTCATTTTACGTACCATTTGCGTACAGCTCATTAATTCGATTTCACACCATGAGACCAGAATTTTGACAAAGCACTGTTTGTTTTGTGCAAAGCCGCTACAGTAAGCCTACGTTACGCCATTGATGTAAATACTGTACACTGCATATGTCTATGGATTTCTTTATATTCCTGATAATTCTGTTTAAAAATATAATCAATGTCAACCATCAATTACGATTAACTACGGACGTAAAAATGTGCTTTAGATCTGCTGAGTGCTATAAAATACTTGCATGTTAAGGTTTAGGAAGTAAAATGAATCCCACAGGCTTTTTTGTTGACTGGTGCAATGTGTCTTTAACACAAGCCACTCCAAGCACCCATTAACCTCATTCAGTCGTTATCATGTGCTGTCCACATACAATGTATATACTGCAGATTATCTGCACGCATGTGTTTCTTGCATAGGATCATCATTCATCATTTTGTAGTATAGGCATATAAGCCTTGTCCTGAAGGTACAATTTGTGCACTCTAGTCACAGCCTGTTGGTCTGCAGATGTCTGTGTGGGTGTACAAATGCATGAATATATGATGAATTGGTAGAAAATTAATGCTTAGAAATCAGGTAACACATGAACGCAAGAATGCTGCTGCACTTCTATCTGGCAGAGGGTTTGGAAGCATAATAACCTGTGGTCCTCCTACAGCAGGGAGAAAAGTTATCTCTCTCTCTCTTTCTTTCTCTCTCTCTCTCTCTTTAGCTCTCTAACTCTCTCCCCTCTCTCCCTCTGTGTGCATATGTAATTGTGCTTCAGCATAAAAGCAAAGTGTCTTTCCAGGTGTGCTAAAAGTGTTTCATCTCTTCTCCTTCTTCTTCATCTTCTTCTCTCTTCCTCCCATCTTCCTCCCTGTGTCAGGAGGTCCTCCATCACTGCACCCCTACGAGTTCGGTGATGGGCGGTGCGTACACCATGAATTCCTGGTAGCGGTGGAAGAAGAGGCGCAGGCGCGAGAGGTAGCTGTCCTCCTGGTACGGAAGCTCCTTCTCTTTCAAATACTTGGAGACAATGGGCTTCACCTTTGAACACAGAACAGTGGAGGGAGAGAACGGGGGTGGGGTTGGGGTTTGGGGTGGGAGGGGTGTGTTGTTAGAGGAAACTGGCGCTCAGAAAACACATGTGAAGAATTGATAAAGAGAAGTTTGCAGTTTATTGATTTAAAACAGGGAAAGCATTTTTATTTTACCCTAATATTGCACAGAGTACATTTGCACACCTTCTTTGGATGGGTGCTTCGGAGAAGGTTAAAAAAAATTGCCTGATGATGGTCATCTGACCGAAATGTTGCACAATAAATTAATTCTACTGCATATCAATAAGCATTTAAGAAACATTAAAAGATTGTAGCTATATAGGCTAATTTACACCTTTTATCCCTTGGCAGGTTGATGGTTGCTAGTTGATACAGCTTAAGAAAAAGTTACTCTTCCTACAGGGAACAGAGCAAGATAGTGGTAGTGGTGGTGGTTGTTCCTGCAACTACAGTGGGTGAGTTTCATAACCATAGGTCTATTTTTAGTATTTTGGCAGCAAGAACAGACAGAAAATACATTTCCTCCTCATTCATTAGGAATTCAGGAATGTGTAACACTGCCCTTGAACTGCAGCTAGAATCCGGGTCTTTGGGTGACAAAAAAATTCAGTTGAGATTTCCTACTTTTAAAATCTTCTTGCACTATTACATAAGTGGCCTTCCATGTTAAACCAGGAGTGCCTGTTGCTATTTACTGTCAGTCCTTATCACAATAGGAAATACTACTGTCTATTTATTCATGGTGTTAACTGGATGGAATGGGTGTGTGTGTGTGTGTGTGTGTGTGTGTGTTGTGTGTATGTATGTGTGTATCTTACCTTTAGGCACATGTTGTCAGAGAGGAAGGGGAAGAGGTGGTGTGTGTGTGTGTGTGTGTGTGTGTGTGTGTGTGTGTGTGTGTGTGTGTGTGTGTGTGTGTGTGTGTGTGTGTGTGTATGTTTTATGTATGTATGTGTGTATCTTACCTTTAGGCACATGTTGTCAGAGAGGAAGGGGAAGAGGTGGTGCTCCACGTGGCAGTTGATGAGCGAGTGTCCAAAAGTCCAGTCCAGCAGTGGATTCCTGGGGAGGTTCAGCACGCCGTGTGTCATCTGGTAGATGCGCTTTGGTCGCCGCGTCGGAGAGAACATGGGCAGCCCGATGTGCTGTGGGAATAGAATTTGGAATATTGTAGTCACTGCGATGAAGTATTGTGGGGCTGAGAGAATCGTTAATCATGTGGCAGACTTGACAGTAAAGAGGACTCAGACTTTGAGGTAAAGTTTATTATTCTCCCAAGGGGGACATTCGTTCAGTGTCCCAAGCAGGAAATTAATTTATTTTTCCCAGGAGAAAAATTCATCTGTCACATGAGGGAAACTCATTTTTTGTCCCAAGGGCAAAATTCAGCTTAAGTTCTGAGCTGTTACATAACTAACAGCATATTTAACAAAATTACACCACACATAGGCAGCGACAATATGCATTATACCTGCATATACATACTGTATACACTTTAAACCATATCACAGACTTCAAAATACATTTGACAACATTTACAGGCCAGTGCACATCAGTCAGAAGATATGTTAAAGCTCATATAGAAATGAGCACAAATCTCATGAGAGCTAAAGTAAGTAAGTAAGACCTAGTAATACCTACCATGCAACATACTGCATAATAATGAAACTAATACATAAATGCACTAAATTGTAAGAAATGAAACCTCGTAATGTGATTGCCATATATTGACTTTGCCTGGACAACTAAGGCTGATTCTGATTATGAAATGACCACCGAGATGTATCGCGACTCAGTCACAAAAACTGCTTGCCCAGGGGGTCTGGGAAACATTTGAGTGATGTTGATGATGTTTATGTTTGTTTGTTTGTTCATTTTTGCAGTGTAAACATTGACATGTCCTAATGTGTTGCCTACAGTTAGAGTTGTAATGGATAATACACAGGCAACAGTGGAATCTGAACACAAGAGGTCACCAAATTCCCTGTCTGTATTTGACAACCACACTGTGTCTCAAACAGGCCACTTTGGGATTTAATGGCTCGAGATGTCTTCTGAAAGCATAAATGTTCAAACAAGACTATTCATCCATGTGAGAGAATGTAGAGTGAGTGAATGAGAGCCTGTCAATATTACAAAAAGGTTTTGAACACTTGACTTCTTTGGCCTGAGGGTATGCTTGGGCATGGGAAAAAGTGAGCTTGTGGGCTGGGTAAGCTGACAAAACACTACAGTACACAGTGAACGTCATGCCAGGCACTGTGTCTCATGTGCATAAGGTACACAGTTTGAATGCATCTTAAAATGTGTCTGTGTGTGAGAGAGAGACATACAGAGAGAGAGAGAGGGAGAGTGTGTGTGTGTCATCATGGGCATATCTCTGTCAGTTGGCCAACACATCTGTGTGTGAGGTGTGGTTTCTAGATAATTTCTTAAAAACAATACAGGGTGTGCTTAACAGAACAGTCATGCTGGGAGATGGAGATGAACAGAAAAAGAAAGACAAACAGGGTGAAATAGAAATAAGAGAGAGAGAGAGAGAGAGAGAGAGAGAGAGAGAGAGAGAGAGAGAGAGAGAGAGAGAGAGAGAGAGAGAGAGAGAGAGAGAGAGAGAGAGAGAGAGAGAGAGAGAGAATGGTGAGAGAACACAGTGGAACTCCAGGTCAAAACACAGCATGACTGACCAGTAGGGAATGCTACCACTGTAAGTTGATATTACAGCAAAGGTATGGGTAGGTGGGAGGCTTTTGGAAGGGGAACAAAACACACACACACACACACACACACACACATTGCAGCATAAAACAGTGTGCCTTATCCTGACCTGAGCCACCCCAACAACTTATGAAACCCTAGTCTGATCCATCCCTCAAGCCAGGTGCATGCATGTACACACACACACACACACACACAGTGCGAAGACATACTTCCCCAGATCAGAACAATGCCAAACAAATACCCCATCTCAAGTCGACTCACCCAGAAACACTCATGCATGGGTTGCTTCTTTCTGTGGGACCAGCTCACTGGCCTAAGTGAACTTGCCAGGACAAAGGAGGATGAAACAACAGTGATGTATTATAAAAAGAAAAGGAGAGGAGAGACAAAAGGGGACTCAAGAGTGGGGCCGCTGTTCTTGGGCTGAGAAGAACGTTGTTGAACTTACAAGAGCACATGTCAGCACATTCTGATTTACAGCTACCTACAGTAGACTGGGTCTCGCAAAAATAACTTTCGCATCGGCAAAACCAGGCACACTAAAAAGCAGTGTTCCAAAACAGCTCCAGTACTAAAAAGCTCTAGTGTGCTGGTTTGCTGAGTGGGTGATTGAGTCTGAATGGGGTGACAGAATGGGCCTATTGTGTACACGGGAGAGAATTTGAGGGCAGTAAGAGATTTGTGATTTTTTTGTTAATATCTGGAGGACATGCCTGTAGGCCTATCTAGTTGAGAGTGGCCGTAACAAGTGTGTGTCTGTGTGTGTGTTTGTGTGTGTGTGTGTGTGTGTGTGTGTGTGTTTGTGTGTGTGTGTGTGTGTGTGTGTGTGTGTGTGTGTGTGTTTGTGTGTGTGTGTGTGTGTGTGTGTGTGAAAGTACTCAGGTCTTTAAGTGCATTTGTTTGTGTCTCTGTCTTTGTCTCTGTCTCTGTCTGTCTCTCTCTCTCTCTCTCTCTCTCTCTCTTTCGCTCTCTCTGTATGTGCATTTGCTTGTGTGTGTGTGTGTGTGTGTGTGTGTGTGTGTGTGTGTGTGTGTGTGTACCTGAAAGATGTTGACGTGGATGTAGGGCAGTGAGAACATGGCCCTGCACACCAGCATGCAGAGCAGAGCGCTGGCCGAGGACTCGAACCCAGACAGGTTCAGCAGCAGCCAGTACTGGGAGTAGAAGCCCAGAGTAACCATGGCGACTGTCCGCACAGCCTGCGTCACTGAATGGCCTTTCAGCTGTCCTGGAACACATACAAGCAAACACATAGTCGACACATTTAATACGACTTTGTAATGTTGGTTAATGTTTTTATTAATGTAATTATTGCTAACTATTTATTATATTGTGTGTTACTATATTTTTATATAATTTGTTTGACTATTTCTAATTATGTTGGTGCACAGCAAATACACAGTGGATATTTATTATTGATTTCTAAAGTTGGTTAATGTTTTAAATGCTTTTTCTAATTATTTATTAAAGTTATTTCTAATATGTTAGTATTTCATAATTTGTCATTAATGTTTTGTACTAATGCCTGTAGTTTTGAAATTTGACCAATAAACTAACATGATGCACATGTGGCAACCAAGGTATCAGCAGGAAGGTAGACTTCATGGTTTCCAGATATCAGAAGTTACTGTATGCCCTGCATCATGACTAAATTCCCACCTCCAATGTACTTTAAGTTCTGATACCAGGACTTCATATCATCCATTAGCCCTTGTTTTGTGTGTAGAACATAATGACTGTAGCTGCAATCTGTATGTGCAGCAGTATGTGTTTTATGTTTACGTGTGTGTGTGTGTGTGTGTGTGTGTGTGTGTGTCTGTCTGAGTGCTTGTGTGGGTATCAATATTTCAATACTGTCTAGCAATATTTCCCTTGTTGAAGTAGCTGTACTTGTGCTTCCATGAACAGTATTGTAACTCTGCTTGTTAGGCAATCACAAAAACCCACCTTAAACAAAACGATATGGTTTACTGCTCATAGTGCAGATGTGAGGCTGTGAGATGTGATCATTTATTATTTATCATTTAATATAAGTAATACGTTTCTGAGTACTGGTATTTCTCACTGTCAGATTGTGTTTGTTTAATTTGTTTGTTAATGGTGTCCCTCTTGTCTGGAGAGGTGTCAATCCCAGGTTCAGAAAGTAAAAACCCTGTCAAGTTTTCACACAGGTGACTTACCTACCTGTCTTAAGAGCTCGTTATGATCAGCTGATTCAGAGCTGGTTGCATCAAATTTGTGGCAGGGTTTTTACTTTCTGAACCCGGGATTGACACCTCTGCTTGTCTCTCTCTCTCTGTCTCACCTAAGGCCACGAGTGGTGTGATGATGGGTACGGCCAGTGGGGCTATGAACAGGTAGATGCTCCTTGGCAGGAACGGGATCTTCCAGGTGCTGGAGTCACCCAGACCGATCACGTTGGTGTGGGCGTGGTGCATCTTAATGTGTGCCTGCACACCTGCTCGGGCCGTGAAAGAGCCACACACCTGGGTAAGGATAAACACACACACGCACACACACACAGCGAGAGAGAGAGAGAGAGAGAGAGAGAGAGAGAGAGACACACACACACACACACACACAAACATACACAAACATACACAAACACACACAAAACCAGTGGGTATTACGAGTTTATGAGGACAAAGTAAAATTGTTTAAATGCTTCTATACAATATTCCTTTTTAATGGCCGTCATGGGTTAATGGAGTCAGTCGGTCTGTCAGTCTTGACAATAAACTGAACTGAACTCATAAACGCGTCAACATCAGCTGCTCTCAGTTCAGCCCTAATGAGGCTCATTTCACAAGGCATGGATAAGAGAAGCAAACACTGACCTACTCTTTGTGTTTACTTAATGACGGGCTGTAAACTGATACATATATACATAGATATATATAGCTGCACATTGTATCTGTGTATAAAGGTCATCCACACATTCACACACCCACACACTGATGCAACAGTGTCTGAAACAGGGAGCAGTAAGTGTATGCGTCTGCCCTGTGGTTCAATGAGGTTGGCGGTTGGTTTTTGACAACAAAAGAAGGTGAACCACAGTGAAAAAATAACTCATTAAAAACCTAGCATTAGCATTTCAGCCATGGATATCTTCAAAACAAAGTTCTGCGAGGGAAATTGCCTGGGAGAGTGGAGGGAGAGAGGCAGAGAAAGAGAGAGAGAGAGAGAAAGATAGAGAGACCTGAAAGAGAGAAGGAGAGGATTGAAATGTATCTGTTGGGCAGGGGGCCCAAGGGGGGGCATTTATTGTGTTCTGTGTCTACGTCGTGTCCCAGTTAGTACTATGGGGGGAATTTAGGTCATGTAAATAGGGTCAGGGTTAATGAACTCTTTGGTCTGGTTCACTCTGGATCAACATTCCACAAGTAATATCACATCAAGCTAGATACATCAGTGGTATTGCAAAACAACTGGCTAATTAGCTTGTTGCTTGTAAGCAGTTCCCACTTGCATAGCAGCAATTTTGTTAGAAAACTATCAAGGTACTCTTAAATTATGTAAATAGTGCAATATGTGATGGTTTTTTTTTACTTTTTAAGTTTTGATGAATTATATAAATTCTAAAACCACATCTGCATCTTAAAACATGCTTCTGAAGTTGCAGACCTTCATTTTAGAAAAATTTGATGTGAGAGAAGTGAGAGAAGCACTTGAGTGCATCTGAACTTGAAGTGAACTTGGATAACTGCTGCAGACTTCAGTGGGACATGATGCTGACATTGTTCCAACTTCAAACACACTTTTGGCCAGAGCTGCTCCTGATCACCAGCCAAAGAGGGGGAAGCACAGAGAAGAGTCTGTACTGATGATAGAGTGTGGTCTGGACTAATGGCCCCTCTTGTGAGGCAGGAGTCCAAAATCCACCACGTTATAAACATTTAGGAACATTACTGAAGTAATATCTATTGTTTAACATAGTCAGTTTTATATGGACACTTTGTGACTGACTTGTCTTTGAAAGTAGTACATACATTTTACTTACTTACACATATGTCCAGCCTAATTTGATATTAAGTAAATAAATGAATTAACTAAATAGATGTTATAAGTTGTGGTGAATTTATTCTAGAGTTTGGATGTTCTTATTGAAGTCAGACAGATGTTGTTCCTTCTCAGCTAATGGATTGCTCAACGTTGGTTGATTCTGTGCCATTCTGAAGGGGCTCTGAGTCACAAGCATTTGTTTTATGTGCATTTTATGGGAATTATGTGTTGGTATGAAAATCATACTCATGTGTTTTCTTTCATATGTTGTCCATGTCCTGATCTTTAAAAATTAATCAGTTTTCTGTGTCCTTGCATATATAATGTGTCTGGGTTCTATTTCAGAGTGCATACAGTGTATTACTTTGTGTCTTAGAGACAAGGAGAGTGTGAGACTTCAAGGACTGTGAATGTCTTCCCTAATGTAAATGGTCCTATAAGAATCCTATAAGATCTCTATGTGTATAATAGTTGTATAAAACTGTATACTACTACTGAATGGTGTTCTATAGTACTGCTACCATCCCTGTATAATATGTCTATAATTTTTCTCCTCCCTATAGTATTCCTGTAGTACAATCTTATATTGCTATTGGAAAATGTCCCAAAATACTATAAGATTCTATAGTATCTGTAGTATTTTTTTCTATATATTTCTATAATGAAATGTTCCACAATGCTATAGACTGTAATAGTACTCTATGGTACTTTTTCCTAAGGGTTAGCAGAGTGTTTGTATTACCTACATCAATTAAACAACTGTTCAACATCAACAGAATAGCAGTGATTAGGGTTGTTCGGATTTTCTGCTGACGCAGTGTGGTCCTATATAAAGTGGGGCAAGAGATTAACACTCTCTGCCATGCACCTTAAAGGACTCTTTAACTCACTCTGCTTTTCTAGTGAAAGAGACAGATGAATGTTTATGTTAGACTTTATTTTTTCTCTCTCCCTCGGTGGAACAACGTTTTGGAGGTTTATACTCTGATAATTTATCCTTGTCTCTATAAAGTTTATCCTTTTACCTCATTTAATGAGCCTTACTGCAATAAAACATTGTTAATGGTTTGAGTAATTTTGTTTGACTTAGTTCTCATTGATCTACATGCTCAGAAAAGAAGATACAGAATTGTACTTTTAGGGGTACAAAGCTTGTCACACCGGCGGTACCCTCAAAGGCAAACACCCTGTTTTACAATTAGTTTGTACCTTTAAAGAGGTGCACATCAGTACCCTAAATATTAAATATTAGCCTTTGGGGGTACATTAATGCTGATTGTACCTTAATATACAGATTTATACCCTATTTGTCACATTATTTCTGAGAGTGTATGGCAACAAAATGATCATCAATACAGGTACAGTTACAGTTATAGTATTTAGCAGAAGCAACACTTTTAACTCCTCATTTTAAAAAGAAAAATACTTGGCTAACTATTAAAAAAATAAAAAAGACATTAAATGATAGAATACCCACAAGTAAAGTAGTCTGTATCATACCCCGTACCAAATGTACCATCACTTACCTCAATGAAGAAGACGGCCCAGAACTCTCCCCAGGCCTGGGACTCGCTTAGCGCTCCGTGGCTGGCCAGGTGGGTCCCTTTGATGGTGATGATGGCGTGGGCTACACCCATGACTAGCATTCCCAGAGAAAACAGCAGCACCTGTGATGAGCTGAGGAGGAAGAAGGCTGGAGAGAGACAGGCAGAGAGAGAGAGAGGCAGAGAGAGAGAGAGAGAGAGAGAGAGAGAGAGAGAGAGACAGACAGAGAGAGACAGAAAGAGACAGAGAGAGAGACAGAAAGAGACAGACAGAGACAGAGAGACACAGAAAGAGAAGAGGGAGAGAGAGAGAAGAGGGGTAGGGAGAGAGAGCGAGAGATGAAAACAGAGACAGAAAGAGAGAGACAGAAAAACAGAGAGACAATGAAGGAAAGAGAGAGTGCATAATGCATCCTGCTGACACATGTTTACTAAAGAGCCAAATCAAATAAAGCTTTTAAAAGTGGAAATTTTACACCTCACTGAGGCAATAACTGCATGTTAGTTTTGTCATGGAAGACTCTGAGAATAAGTAAAAGAGGGAAGGATGGAGAGATTTTAAAAGGTGAAAAGAGAGATAGCAAAGAGAGAGCGAGGAAGAGAGAACAAGAGCTGAAGACAACAGACCTCAACAAAACGAAAGCACTCAGAGTCACAAAGAGGATGGAACATAAACAGAAAGTGACAAGATAGTGAAAAAGAAAGTTACTGTACATGGTAAACTCAGCTAATGCAGTGGTAAGAGACGCTACCTAACAGCATCTCTTCCCTATTGTTCTCAATAAACATTATTTTCTGTCAATGAGCCCACATAGGGTGCAAAACATCCTGAAACAGCGAGAGAGGCACTTCCATGACCCCTTTTGAATAAACTTTTAGGACCAGTTGAGATTCCAACAAGGCCATTTGACACATCAGACTACAGCATTCCTTCGCCTGCCAAAGGCACATTCTGTCCTGCGCACATGTGCATTTGGACTCAGAATATTTAGTTGAAAGAGAGAGAGAGAGACAGAGACAGAGAAAGAGAGAGAGAGAGAGAGGTAGAGAGAGAGAGAGAGAGAGAGAGAGAGAGAGAGAGAGAGAGAGCTGCCTTTGTGGTGGCTAAACGCCATCATGATTCACTAAGTTTATTGCTTGGGTTTTTGCTTTGCCTCAGAGTCCCACTGCGGTGGTTTTGTGACACACCGTTATGGAATTGTTCTGCGAAAAACAGAATGGTACAGTATCTGCAGATCCATGTCTTATCTTAAATACTTTATGCTAAATATTGATCACAGAGATGTGCTGTGCTATGTGGCAGACCAGTATTGATCTGAATATCTCCAAGACAGAGATAACAGTCAGCAAAAACATCCTTTGAGATCCTCTTAGATCTTTTGGCCGGTTTGATTTGCGTCTCACAGAAACAGCACAAACACATGAACAACACAACCACCGAGTCTCTCGTCAGCCTCAGTTGGAGTTTCAAAGCTAGCAACATCAACAAGACTTCTTCTCCAACAGCTGTCTCCAAGTGCCAGCAAAAACACTGAGACTGAACAATGAACACAAGCATCCCTTTCTCTCTGGGTTCACCTAACACACTGCTCTGCTGTCCATCTGCGTACCCACACATGGTTCACTATCAGCAAAAGGTCAGCGATCAGCACATTATCACCCTGACCTAATTGGGCACACAGCACAGGTGTGACATTACTTGTTGTCATTACGCTCCGCCTGTTTTGAACTGACCCCTGTGACCTTGTCAGGTGTGGACACAGTGTCTGCAGAGAGGATGAACGAGGGTTCCAAAATGGCTCACTGATTTGATTTGATTCAGTGCGCTGAAAGGAAATCTGCATTGGATGCATGGTTATAAAAGTTGACAATCCCAGGTTCAGTAAAGTAAGTACAGTTGAAGTTATAGTGAATGTTAAGTAAAAACCTGCTACATATCCGATTTAACCGATTGCTGAACAAGCTGATCCTAATGAATGCACACATAAGCAGAGAGGTAGACTGGATAATGGGTGTTATTACCTGTGTTAAATGCACAGGCAGTGCACAAGTTAAGTGCAAAAGGGATATATACAGTAGCAGGGTTAGTGAAACCACCTGTGTTCAGTACACAGGCAGAAGGAATACATGGCAAGGGTTTCTACTTTCGGAAGCTGAGATGGACACCTTTTAGTCGTTATATTGTTTGTCTGAGTCTGATTGTGGATGTGGACACAGTGTCTCGGTCCAGTCTTCTGGGAACGGCTGGCCTGGGAACAGGCAGATGCTCTGATCTCAGCCACTCAGAGGCTCTAAAGAGCTGCTTGACCCAGGTTTGGTTTCAGTACTGAAAGGAGACTCAGGGAGCTCAGGTGGAGAGGGAGAAACTGGATCTAACACACACACACACACACACACACACACACACACACACACACACACACACACACACACACACACACACACACACACACACTCAGCCAGACAGACAGACACACACAAACAGACACAGGCACACACACTGTCTCTCACAGTCACACTGTGCCTTTTTCACACACAGAAACACAGTCACATATAAGCACACACACACACACAGGCACACACAGACACACACACACACACACACTCTGACAGAAGACAACAACTCACAACTGTGTACATCCATAGCATTGATACCACATCTGCATGAGGACTGAGAGACAAGAACACAGAGAAATTGTATTCTTCAGAACAGAAGTGTTTCAGGTCAGAGAAATAGTTTGCCTCAGGTTACACAATTACACATACTGTATTAACCTCCTTGCGGGACCTTTTGGAAAGGTGGACTAGAAAATGAACCCAGGCTATTTCCTCCCTTCTTTCTTCCCTCTTTTTATCCCTGTGAAATGGGTGTGTGGGTATCTCAAGGATTTTTTTATTAACAGTGGCTAATCCACCGGGTCGGGTGTGGTATCACGCTCCTGAGGCTTCTGCCAAAAAGTTGGTACTGAGGGGTAGCGCAACAATGTAGCAGTGCTAGGTACTCCCATATCCCACACTCCCTACATACGTCACAAAAAATGCACAACAAATGTGCATTCTACTGGAACAGAGAGAAAGAGCCAAGCTGAAAAAAAAAACAACCAAAAGCCTAAAACAAAGTAAGTTTTTACTGAGGCTCTTCCAGCACTCACCCCTTTGCCCTCGTGAGATTGGGCGACAATGTAACGAGCTGTCAAAACAAGTCACGTCAGCAACGTGCCCAATGAGTGCAAAAAAAGAAAAAAAATTCAATGTGTGACCTCAGGCAACCCGTGGGCCTTTTGTGTAACGGTGATGTGACCTCCATTGCGCAAGGCCCCAATAATGCCGCAATCTGATACCACGGCGTAGCACCTGGGCTGCTGGGTTGTAAAGTGCCGCCGTGCTTTTGGATATTAATAACGCACTTGATAAAAACTGTCCAATATATAGACAAGTGGGATGTTTATGATGGGCATTATTTCCATTGCACTTTGCTTTGCACCGTGTACTGCATGCATCTAGTATTGCCGCTAATAGTATGTTTTACCATATGAGTGTAAGTATTTAAATTGTGTGTGTGCATCTGTGTGTGTTCGTTCTTTCTTCTTTTTAATTCCCTCAGGAGTTATCTGAGTTGAACTGAGTTCAGTTGATTACTGTAGCTTATTTCCCCCTAAAGGCTTTTTTTTTTTAGATTTTTAAGCACACTGGGAGTGTGCGGGTGCCCAGACATGCTACCTCTGTAGGATTTGACCGACAATGCATGCTGTGAACCCTATAGTAACCCCTTGTTACCTTAGTGCTAAATCACCGTGGACTCTGTCCCCGCTTCCTGTTGACTAGACAGCAGGAACACTCACAGGTCATAAACATGGGAGACTCTTCTCCGAATTTGATTTTAAAAGCAGAAACACAAATCAAGTGTGCCTAAGCAAATGACCACAGCTATATTCAAATAATCCAACCCTGCTTTGCCTTCTTAACATGCTTAGTCACACCTATGCTATTGGCATGGAGGGCAGTGTGCTCCTTGTTCCTAATTAGGGACCGAGCACCGGAGGGTGCAGACTGTAGCCTGCACTGGAAATTTGAAGCCCTATTGATTTTTGAAACATTATTCTTTTCTTCTTCTCACAAATTTGACCGTTTTATGAGGCACTTCTTGAATGCATGAAAACTCCTTCCAGGCACAGAGGACTGGCTGTATGGCCCAGACCCTTTATAGTGCCCCCTTATGACTTAGAGTGTTGTGGTTGGCATAGAGTTTCAACTACAATCACCAAATTTGGAAGGTTGTGTTGGGCTCACCAAAACGACCAACCTTGTATGTATACATACATTGCATTAGCCACACCAGGAAGTGGGGTAATTGAGGTTATATGCATTTGGACACATGAGAGATGAGATTCATTAGATTCATGTGAGATTTGCCATATATGATGTCCAGATGTTGCTGATGGTAAGTTGCTGTTAAGAGGTTTTTGATATGTTCTTACGCGTTGAAATGGCAAGAGGATAAATTTTACTATGATGTGATATTAAGTCCTAGTGCATTGAAATATTTGTCTAAAAGTTATCAGATTATTAGATGCTATGATTATGATAAAATCCAGACACTCAATACACCTGACTTGCACACACAGACACAGACACAGACACACATACACACAGAGGCTCAAACACAAACAAAACAAACTAATTCACATATTCACTCAAAGAGCACATTAACCTGTCTGGCGTAGCGTCACCAGCTGGACAAAGAAAAAAAAACGGTTTTAATTTGTGTGCTTATAACTTGTGTAATTTTAACACACTTGTCCCAACCTGTTTATAATAACATGATGATATCCACATGCCCAAACTAGCATAGCACCACCACCTGGAAATAGAGGGATTTTTTCCACACTTTTGTTGAATTTTGATCCTAACACGTGTTAGATTACTAGATTAGTTCAGGTTAGGTGTGTGTGAACTCACCAGTGTCCTGACTTCACACATCCACACAGGTACACACAGACACAGACACACACGCACACACACACACACACACAACACACACACACAAAGAGTCTGTCATACACACAAGAATGTAAATCTCATTTTAAAAGCAAGTAATGTGCCACTAATTCACAATTACTGAAATGTCATGGGGTGCGGAACCAGACTTGCAAGGGCCCATCATAGCCACTTGTTGCTATATTTTTTATAATGAACTTCTAGTCTCCAATGTGTATTTGCTTTCCTGTAGCCAGATTCATGATATGAATGCTATATGTGCACAGGAAAGCATAGCCATCATTATCCTCCTGTAAAACTGACAATAGTAGTAGTAGCACTTTTTATTGTAATATTCAAAGTATTATTTTACTGTAATTTAAATGTCAATATTGTTATTTTTTCCAATCATGTGAGTTAAAATACCACAAAATTACATGAACATGAAAATGGTATTCAAAGGTTTATGTGTTTCTGTATGTGTTGTACTGTCAACTTTCAACACACAGCTGAAGTTTCTGTCCAAGAGCAGGTCGGTCAATCAATCAATCAATCCATGAATTAATTAATCAATCAGTCAGTCAGTAAATCTGTCTCAAGAGCAAAGGGGGTCTTACCTAAGGGCAGGGAGACAAATGCTGCAGCCAGGATGGCACAGTCGATGCCCCTCCTCTCCCACCAGCTGCTCTCCTTCACCGTCTTCTGCACTAGCCGAGTCAGCTCCATCATCAGGGACTCCCTGTCCGCCTCTGCCCCCTTGCCATGACCCTTGTCTGGGTACGCAGCATGCTCCGAGTCCGCCTTAGGAGCAGCCCCTCCGGAGCTGCCGTTTCTCTGGAAGAGTGTGTGCCCTTCCCAGGGCTGTGCGCCCTTGTCAGCCGCCGGGTTGGGACTGGAGGTGGAGGTGTTTTCCCTCCACTCCTCCGGAACGCTCTGCATGTCCGGAGCCGGGGAGAAGAGGAGCAGGAGGAGGAAGAAGATAAAGGAGCAGTACAGAGAGGGAGAGAGAGGGAGAGTGAGACAGAGAGAGAGGAGAGGAAGGGTGCAGGTAGACTCAAGTGCAGTAAAAGAAGCAGCAGTAGTGGTGTGTCATCATACTTCAAGCACACACAGACTGAGATAAAAAAGAACTCAGTGTAACACAACAGAGATGGGCCGGCTAACGACGGAATGGGTCATTAAAATGTCCCAGCCCTCTTTCTCCTCCTCCTCCTCCTTCTCTGTCTTCTTTGTTGACTTGCTTCCTCCCTTCCTCCCTCTTGTCCTCCCTCTCTCTCTCTTCTGTTAGTCTTCCTCCTTTGCCGTTCCCACGGTGATGCACTTGGCAGAGGTGACCGCTGCACACACAGCCACTGCCGGCCAGCAAGCGTCTCAAGTAGCATGTGATACACACACACACTCACACACTGCTGAACACAGACGTCCACAGTGCACGTACACAGACTATCACAGTGCAGCTGCTACAGCTGGAAAATCATTTACGCTTTTGTCTCTCTCTTCTGCTCTTCATGCGTCCTCTCTCTCTCTCTCTCTCCCTCTCTGTGTTCCCCCCTCTTTCGCTTACACTCTGCCTCCCTTGCTTGCTCTGTCTGCAGCGTAACTCCACATGCATACTCAGTGCCCTGCCTCTCCCCTCCCCTTCCCTTTTCTCCTCTCATCCCTCCCTCCCTCTCCCTCCCTCCCTCACTCACTGTCCCAACCATTTGCTCCTCCCCTTTCTGTCGTCTCCTCCCTGCTCTCTCTCTCTCTGTCTTTCTCTCTTCCACTCTCTCGCTCTTTCTGCTGTTCACTGTTGTTGCTCTGCTCCCTTGCTAAGGTCCGTGGAATGGGGTGTGGAGGGAAAGGGGATTAGCTTCAACACAGAGGTAAAAGCAAGACACTGTGTGCACTTAAGAGAGAGCGAGAAAGAGAGAGAGAAAGAGAGAGAGAGAGAGAGAGAGAGAGAGAGAGAGGGAAAGAGGGGAGAGGAAGAGGGAGAGGGAGAGGGAGAAAGAGGGAGAGAGAAGGAGAGGGAGGAAGAGGAAAAAGAAGAGTGGTATGAACCTGCATTGACTAATTCCTTCCTATGGTCTAATGTTTTAGCATGCCTGCTGTGATAAGTACAAGCAAAATATTATCTCATGTGCTGCACATCTTGACAAGACCTCCAAGACTAAAATAAATATTCCTATGTCAGTGTGACCTTGCTGGTTAAATAAAGAATAAAAAAATAAAATCAATAAAATAAAATACCCTACGATAAATGGCACTTTGGGGTGTTTGTGTAGACCAGAGCTGGGTTCACTGACGAGGGGAAATTGGAGAAAAAAAGAGGTATGAAAGAAAGACAGGAATAGCATCAAACTGGTGCCATGCTTTGGACTGTGAGGTGAAAAGAGAGGAAAACATTTTTCTCTCTTTCCTGGTCACACACACATTTTTTTTCTCTCGCTCTCTCTCTGTCTTTCTCTCACTATCTCTCTCTCACACATGCTCTTTCACTCTCAAACACACATTCAAACACACACACATGCACACACCTACTCTCTCTCTCGCTCTCTCTCTCTCACGAGGTAAGACATGAGGTGTCAGCCAGGAGAACACATCCCATCAAATATGTACATGAACACAAACACACATTTTCCAGTGCATACACACACACACACACACACAACTTGTATCATCTCACTCATGTGCACGCACACACATAACTTGTAAACATTTGTGTGTGTGTGTGCACAAACTTATATAATCTCAAACACTCATGTGCACTCACACATGCACAAGCAGACAGACACACACATACCCACACACACAACTTGTAACATCTCAAACACTCATGTGCACACACACACACACACACACACACACACACTCCTCCTCGTAAGTCTGTCTCGCCTCTTGTTTTGATCGCCCATCTCTCTGATCTCATGTTATCATATGATCCTCAGTCTGTGACAGGAAGTTGCAGTTCTCATCTGCAACACTCTGGTATTGCTTTGGCACACATTAGCCTGTTCCATTATGTTGCTATGTGACCTCTAACAGAACATGTAAACACATCTAAACACATTAACCGACACAGACCAGACAGAGGGTTCAATAGAAAAAGAGTCCTTCCATCTTTTAATGTGTATTACTGAATCCAGTGAATTCTTTGTCATTTCATAAAGTTTCTTTCAAAGTGGTCCAAAAGTCTGTTGGAGTTATGGGGATGGGGTGAAAAGACCAAATTGGACACCACCAAGTACCATACAAACACATACACTTTGTTTAAACTCTTCACATTGTATTACAGACATACGTACAAATAATTGGCATTTAGAGTCCTCCTCTGACAAACACTTAACATAGGCATTGCACACTAAGGGAAGACACGGTGACAGGAGGAATAAACATTTCCACTTTCTGAGGTACACACAGTACAAAACAATATTTACAAAATCAATATTAACTGGCAGGCATGCAGGGGTCACAGAGGATGAGGAGTGGAGGAAGGGGAAGGCTCGTGAGCATCTGAGTGCCACTACAGTATTATGCCTCTTGTGGACTTCCATACACATGACATGACACTGACATACATGTACATGACATTAGCCATACACAGTCACATTACAGAAAATTACATCATGTCATGTCACAATAACACAGTACACAGTAACATCATTGAAAATAACATTGTGTCATGTAAAAATATTTGAACCTCAGACACTCTGTTTTTTCCCCACTGCCACTCACTCACTCACACACACACACACACACACACACACACACACACACACACACACACACACACACACACACACACACACACACACACACACACACACACACACACACACAGTGGCATACACAGAGAAAGACACTTAGACAGCTTGTAAACAGATACATGCATGGTGGACATAGACATTGTACATACCCTGACACTCAAACCAGGTCATACACAGAGACACAGACACACACACACACACACACACACACACACAATCACACAGACACATGCACACGCACACACCATGAAAAGCTACACTTCAAGAGACAGCTTTAGAACAGGTTTGCCATATGTTCCGTTTCTCAGATAGTGTAACGCCAGCTGGATCCTCTTTCAGAGACACCACACACACACACACACACACACACACACACACACACACACACACACACACACTCCTGCAGACCAATAAAAGGACTCTGATGACCTCGGATGCCAACTGCATAAGTGGGTAGGAAATGTATCTAAAAAGAGCTTTGCTTAGCCCTCTTAGAGCCTGTCTCATAACAACAGTCAAGCAAACAGTCCATTGCTATTTCCATTACTGTGTATGGAATTTTATGTGTGGATGCGTACTTGAAATAGTGTATGTATGTTGCATACACACATACACAGACACAGATACACACACACATTATGGTCAAGCAGGAGTCTACTAACTCTTTCCATTGCTGTATGTGAAACAAAATATATAAATACGTACAATACTTGAAATTTGTATGTATTTGTTTGTATGTTGTACATACATACTCATACACACATGTCACAGTCAAGCAATAGTCCATTTCTCTTTCCCCTGAATGTCCCCAGATTGTGTGTGTGTGTGTTTGGCTAAGGCTCACAATCATAACATCTTTAGCAGGCAAAGCAATATGTGACTATGAGATCGAGACAGCTGTGTGTGTTGGTGTGTGTGTGTGTGTGTGTGTGTGTGTCCATGTGTGTGATGGACATGCTCTGACTGCCATTCCAATGAGCCTCTCTTTTGAGCTTTGTGGTCAGAGTGCATGTTTGGTACCCCTGAGACCTGGTTTCGATGGCAGGGTGAGGTGACTTTTCTCCCCTTCGCTACAGATGGTCTCAGAAGTGCGATGGCTTGACCCCAGTGTGAGGGACCCCAGGGATGGGTGAAGCAAGAGTTACATGGGACAGAAGTATGGTGGAGGGAGAAGTACAGTATGGTGGGAAATGTGTGAGGGACACCTGAGTGTGTGAAGCGCATGGGTGCACTTCAGAAAGTGGAAAGCAGTGTAATGGAGTGCCCATCACTACAGCTGAGGATGTGCGCTGACTGCCATTCCAACCCAGCCTGCCTCTTCGGTGTTGCAGTCAGAGTGCATGTTTGCTGCCCCAGAGACCCCAGGTGCTCGGATTGGAGGGCGGGTGGAGTGGCTTCGCTACAGTGTGTATTATGAGTATGATGGCACAGGGCTTCCCCAGTGAGAAGTGTGCTGGCGGGCTCCAGAGCCCCTGGCTCCCCCTGGTTCCCCCCGTGCTTTGCCCTGACACGGCCTCTCATTACGCCGCTATTCTGGTGCTTTAATGACCTCCTTGGTGTATACCAGTGTGTTTGTGTGGGTGACTGTGTGTGGGTCTTTCTGTATGTCTATGTGTGTGTGTGTGTGTGTGTGTGTGTGTGTGTGTGTGTGAGTGGGTGTCTTTGTGTGTGGGTGGGCGTGTGTGTGTCTGAGTGTGTGCATGTATGTGGTCCAGCTGAGGGAGAGACTGTGGTCCAGGGAATGATATTGTCCAGTGATACTGTGTGTGTGTGTGTGTGTGTATGTGTGTGTGTGGATGTGTGTGTGGATGTGTGTGTTTGTAGGTATGTTCTGTGTGTGTGTGTGTGTGTGTGTGTGTGTGTGTGTGTGTGTGTGTGTGTGTGTTTGTGTAGTGCAGCTGAGGGAAAGAGACCGTGGTTCAGGGAATGAGTGATGTGCAGTGCCAGGAGACCTTGGTCTTTGAATCCAAAGCGTGCAAATACACCCCAGACACCCAGATAAACAAGCGCGCGCATGCGCACACACACACACACACACATACACACACATACACACACACACAAAATGCACAAACACAACCCAGGCACCCAGACAAACGAGTACACAACACACACCTACACCCACCCACACACACACTTCTGTCTTTGTGCCTGTGGACTTTCTTAGAGCCACTTGTGTGAAAGTATTCCATATTTTCATCTGGTGCTCATCTGAAAGACAAGACAACAACATGTAACCAATAATTCATCTATACTGCATCAAATACCTAACTAATTCTAAGTAACTTTATCACATTGCTCATTTTGGTGTTGAAATTTCCCCTGAAGTGATGAAGTGAAGTGATGGACGTCTGAATAACAGATGGTTGATAAAGAAGGCAGCGGAAGAACAGAGGGTGTTGGTATGAATTGAAACTGCATTTCAAACCATAGAGGTAGGCACCATAGAGTGGGCTGGGGTGGGCCTGTGCCCACTCACTTGTCAATCAGAAGGCTCTTTTTGTTGGATTGACCGTTGAAGTAACAATACTAACCTATGTGTTTTAGGCTAGGTCCATCTGATTTTTTCTGGGCCCACCCATTTTATGATTTCTGACCACAGCCCCCTTTTTTAAATCATGAGATTTAACAGATTTTAGTATAAGATATATTTTGTACTGGTAAACGGTTTGATAACCAATATTTTATGCTAAGATGTCAACAGTAGCAGAAAGCTACGTAATAAGTGGGATAATGTACTGCGAGTCAGTCAATAAAACCCTTGAAAAGTGGCCCGAGATCTGCATCACTCTGTCTGGGGTTCATTCCTCAATACTGATCTTCTCGTTGTACATTATGCCTAATTTAAGTTCCACTGCTAGATCACTTTCTGCATCAATGTCAATGTCTCTTCAGGAGGCCACACATGCCTCCACTATGGCTCATTTGGAGAGAGTTACTCATGAGTACTTATTCATGTTACAGTACAGTATGTGATGTGTCAATTCATTCATTCCTGTAGTGACTAAGTAAACATTGTATATCTGCCCTATTAGCTTGGTGTCCATCACTTCTTGCTGTACATTATCCCTTCCTTATTTAAGTTCCAACGCTACGTCACTTGACACATCAATGTAAGGTTATCTTTAAGGAGTCAAACACACCTCCAGTCAGTACCACTCGTTCACAGCTCGGTGTCCATCATGGCTCCGGGGTCATCGAGCACGTCACAGCGCCTCCTGCAGGCCTCCAGGATCTTCTTGCGGGGCCCGAGGGGGATGTGGATGCTGGTCAGGTCCTTCTCCGAGCACAACATCAAAGCCTCCAGATCGATCCGCTCTCGCCTGTTCAGGGAAAAGAGGTCACAGCTGTTATGCTCGGGAGTCCATTAGAAGTCTGTAATTAGATTGTGTTGGTGTTATTTGTAAGTGATGTGTGTCTGTGTGATGCTTTGTGAATAATTGAGTGTCTGCTACATCCACTGAGCACAAAGAGAAAATGCACTAATGCACTGATAATAAATTTCAGTCTAAATGATCCTACTAGACATGATTAAAAAATAAGAAGAGCTTTTAAGAACTTTTACAAACTGAAATATATAACACCCACCTGTCCACACTTCTAACAAACTATGACTCATCTCGATGCTATAATGTTCTGAATATTACACCAGAGTAATCTGGATTTTTGTTTACTGTAATACTAGCCTATGGACCAGACCATTTCACTTCGTCGCACTTTGTGTAAAGAGTCTGGCTTCCTGGTTGGCAAACACTTTCTGTGAAAATGAAAACTATTAGGTCTGCCTTCAACCAATCGCAAAGGCCTGAATGCAACATACATACTCAAACTGAACATATACCGCTTTCAGCTCTGCCACTAAGCCTCTGTTCATAAAAAAATGGGCCAAGCCAAGACGGAGCCTCAGTAGTGTAAGTGAAAGTACTACGGTAGCGCTTGCCTGGCTACTGTAATACTACAGCATACTGTGGATTTCTGTACCTGATATAAGATCAAAACAAATGAATGACATAGGGCATCTATGGCCTAATGATTAAGGAGTTGGTTTGGGGATTGGAGGGTCACAGGTTCGATTCCCACACCAGTAGGAAAAAATGTGGTTAGGAGGGTGAATTACCACTGCTCTCCTGCAGCCTCATACATGGCTGAGGTGGCCTTGAGGAAGGCATCTAATCCCATATTGCTCCAGGGGTACTGTCCCTGCACCTAATTCACTGTAAGTCACTCTGGATAAGTACATCAGCTAAATGTAATGTAAATGAAATCTATTTATCTTTCTGACACCATAATACAGCCCCAACCTGAACATGGACATGAAGTCTCCCATGCCCTGCGACACAAGGAACACCTCCAGTGGCCCCGACAGTGTCCGCCCTTCCACGTCCACCTCATCCAGCCCCAGATCAGCCTCCTCCCACAGTGCGCTGCCCACGCTGCTGACGTCCTCGTCCAGGCTGGGCGAGCGCCGGGGCAGGGGCCCACGGAGCCGTACGTTGGGGGCTCGTCCGACGGGCTCGCTACCCACCACGCTGCCATCGCTCTGGCCGCCCAGGCCCAGCATCGCCCCGGTGCGTGTGGCATAGTTCCGCCGAAACACCATGGTGCCCAGGCCGGGCCGTGTGAACAACGAGTCCCGACCCGAGTCGGCGCTGACCTCCGACATTGCTGCCTCGTGCAGCCCCGGGTCGCTGAGCGCACGCGACACCGTGTCCGCCCGGTCATCGTCATCGTCCGCATCACCACCACCACCAATAACACCGACGCTGCCGCCAACACCAAACATGTGTCGGACATTGAGGCGGGAGTTGGGGCGTTGGTCACGGGCCGGGACGTATGTGCCATGCCTGAGGAACATGACGTCATTGCCCAGCTGCAGGCCCGACAGCGAGCGCACGCTCTTGCGGCCGTCCTCGTAGATCTTGAACGTGCCGTCCACCTGCTTCTTCTTCTCCAGCTTGCGCTGGATCTTGGTCCTGCCCTTGGCTGTGGAGTGGATGGTGGCCTGCAAGGATCAGATCAGAATCAGAATCTCTTTCTTTTCTTCAATTGTATGCACACATTACACTCTCAATAATAGAGGTGCTTAAATGGTTCTTTAAATCTGTGGATGGTTCCACAGAGAGTAAAAACTCTGTAATGGACCATTACATTATGTGGGTTTCCAGAGCCTCAGATCATAATGGGCTTTGCTATGTTATATTGGCATCAAATGGTTCTTTAAAAAACTGTTGCCTGGACGGTTCTTTGAAGCACAGGAATAAGTTGTTCTAAGGCATCGCTCTTAAGATCCAGTACTGGCCCCTGGGAGTATAAACAGGAATTTGACTTGGTGATGAGGCACAGAAAAGAGAGAGTGGAGGGTGGCCTGCCAGAACCTAACCCATTAGTTGTGTGCCAGCAACACACACATAAAAGTCATAATCCCAAAACCAAGCTGACTATAATGGCTTTATCAGCAAAAATAAGTATTAGTGAACCAGCATGACACCGTTATTGGCTTTGTCTGCCTTATGTGCATATGTAGCTTTGAAAGGAGATTATCTGCAGCAAACCTTTGTAGCCCAACGGTCAAGTAAGGCTTGTTTCCATTATTATACACAACGGGTAGCCCAACCTTTGCATGAGTTATACACATACACCAGTGATACAGGGTGCCTCAGTAAGGTGATATTTTGTGAAGTGAAATATTACATTTGCGGCAGAACTTGAATTCTTTACAGAAGAAGTGTGAGCTTCAAGTGGTATACAGAAAATGTTCTGATTACTGCAAGATAGTTTTATAAAACACTAAATCGAACCAGTGTATGGTAAGACTTTCTAAGACCAGGTTTCCCATGTCTGATTATGTGTGAGAAGGTGTGTGAGAAGGGTGGTTGAAAATGAATCAACTTATGTGTCATTGTACCACATTAAAGTTGATAGTACTGATAAATTTGATCTCCCTTTATAATATAGTATTTCACTTTACCTGTTTGGTCAATATTCTCTTTCTTTTTTTCTAATAAACTTTTTTATATAATTATATTATTTAGGGCTGAATTGTCTTTTGTCTGATACCTTGTATTGGGCATGTTTAATATGACTGCAAGAAAGATGCTGCAAGACAATTTTCTGTGCAAGCAAACATCAAAGTATTATCTTATCTGATGTGATCTGACCTGTGAGTAGGTCATGTTGGAGTTGACGGTGTTGAACTGCGGCAGCTTGCGGCTGAGCGTGCTCCCGCTGGTGTAGCTGGAGAAGCTTATGGTGTCCATGTTGTCCGCCCCTAATGCCGACGTTCCCGACTGCTCTCGCAGGAAGTGGCGCTCCATTTGCTCGTGATGCTTCTTCTGGACCTTCATGCAGTGCTTGATGCGCTTCTCTGCCGTCTTGAAGGCACGCTCCTTCAGCTTGCCCACCAGCTTGGGGTTCAGCGCGTTCTGCTTGGCGGCGATGGAGTCCAGGTAGCGCACGCAGTCCATGTGGCTTTTGGTGGCGGCCATGTCGAGGGGCGTGTGGTAGTCGTTGTCCAGGCACCACACGTTGGCACCGAAGGAGACCAGGAAGGAGAGGCAGTTCAGGTGGCCATTGGCTGCGGCCAGGTGGAGCGGTGTGTTGCCCCAGATGTCACAGCGGTCGGGGTCACCCCTGAGGTTTTGAGGGTGAACAGGTGGCATTACATTGGGGGAGATAACAGTAATAATATCAATAATAATAATAATAATAGTATCAGTAGTCAATCATAGTCATAAAAATGTGAATTTACTGTAGATGGCTTTCAAGGACACTATACAAAATTAAAAAGTGCATACAGCATACAATAAACAATATAAAACACAATGTAAAGGAAGATCAAACAATATAAGGACACCATACATACATATAATAGAAAGACAATGTAAACTGAAAGAAGAGAAGATATGCAAGTTTATATAAAATGAAAAATGGGAAAAATGAGAACAGGGAAATGCTACTTGGCCATATGAATATGAAAATATTCCTCAAATTAAGTTAATCTACTCCTGGTGAACTAATGTGGTGCATTGTATACTGTGTTCAGACTGAACTGGCAATAGTATATAACATTTGTCAGGCAATATGGATACATTAGCTGCACACTGCTGCCACCCTATGGACAAAGACAAAACAGCAGTGGTCAACTTTTTACTGAGAATGGTATGCAATAAAAAGTGGCACTTCCCAAAGGTTCACAGCTAACTCCACTGAATTTTGTGACTACATATGTGTTTTTAATTTGTGCAGTCTACACATGCTTCTATCCAAAGTTGGTTTTATTGCAGTAGCATCCACTGTCAGGGGTATGGGGTCTTAGGGGGTATCAAAAACCCATGGTGTTGATGCTGTCGACACCTTGCACTATCAGCCGTTTGTTGACGTGTGTGTGTATGTGTGTGTGTGTGTGTGGCTTCACGCTGTGTCCCTGTCACCAGAGGTTGACCCCCAGTCAGACCTGGGTCTCCCTCCAAGGTGTTGATCTGTGGCGTGTAACCCAACACAGTCTCAGTGCCTGAACTGTACTGCAGCCAAAGGCTCATGTTACAGTCAGTGCACTGGCCCATATAACACACAAACACAAACACACACACACACACACACACACACACACACACACACACACACACACACACACACACACATGGATAAAGCACATATGCTAACAACCTGATCCAACATACACAACCACAAACACAGTCATACCATAGCCGTATACCTATACAAGCATCCCAGTCATACCATAGCATATACATATACAGACACAATAGAGCAGCAATTCACACACACACACACACACACACACACACACACACACAGATCAGAATACAGATAAAGGTTTAACACCATACACACACAAACACACATAAACACACACGAAAATGTCACTGAAGCTGTCATGGAGTCAATGTTTATGTCACTGACCCGTGAAGTGTATAATAATGCGATGCTGAATAGCAACCCTTGTGACAGGAGTACCTCCTTTATGTGCACAGTCAAGTCCAGTCATTTTATTTCTATAGCACATTTAAAAACAACAAAGACCATGAATATGTTAAAAGACAATGACTTGCCTTGACAGCACCACATAAGAGCCTCAGGCTGAGCTAAAAGCAATAGCCACATTTATACTATGACAAATGCCATGCATGTTTTAATTTTAATGAACACAACTTGCGCCAGACAAGTAGATCACTGCAGGTTTGGGCCTATAACTACTTTCCATTTTTTACTGGGTGATCTAAGTTTGCTCATGTATTCCCACTGGACCCCAGTTTTGGGGAGGTGATTAATTATTGATGTTTTGGCAGGAACAACACTATGGCATCACCGATGCATTATTCAGCCTCAGACTGAGAGTTTTCCTTAAAAACACGTCTCTTTGTGTGTGTGTGTGTGTGTGTCTGCATGTTAATATGTGTGTGTGCGCGTGGCATGGTTACAGGATATATTTTGCCTTTTTTTCAAACACATCCATGGAGGTTATATATTTGATTCAGAACTTTTGTCTACACCTCTAGTCAATATTTAACTGAAAATGTATGGGCTAGGTAGTAAACACATTATCATAACCAGTACAAGTCGAGCAACTGGAAACTAGTTATCTAATATTGACAATATTGTCTAATAAAAATAAGAAAGAAAGTAAATTAAACTGAGGTAAATGTTCCACAGCCGTGCTCAACGCTGTATAGCTCAACTAATCAGTTACAATGATAATCTTTTTAACTAAATCACTGGCATTTTGTTGCAGTTAGTAAAGTGTACACAGTGTAGAGGAATATCTTTCCTCTAATGGTAAAAGCCTATACAGTATATTGCATTCAATAGTGCTATTCAATCCTTTTCAAATGTGTATTGCAACTATGGTAGCTGCAGGGTTGTTGTGAAGCATCTCTTGCTGATCGTCTTTAGCATCTCAGTCTTTGCTGGCAGATGTATTTTCAAGATGGTAAAACATCATGAAACACTCCAGACAACTTATCCGCGAAATGTAAATATGAATCAGGAATTGTGAGGTTATGAGAAAAAATCAGATTTTTGGTGGAGGCAATGATAAACCAATAAAGACATATTAAGGAATGCAGACATTGACTTCTGCGTCACTTTGTGCCACGGCACTCCACACTCACTGCCAGGATAAAATCCCTTCCAAATATTTGATCCAACCATTTTCTGAACCAGATAGTGGATCAGAATTTACCATAAATGACTCAGGGACCTTTCTTAGAGCCACTCAATTAGATAGGAGGTTACAAGTCACTCAATTAGATAGGAGGTTACATGTTAATGACATACGTATATATGGTGACAACAACGTTGATGGATAAGCCAAGATACTTCCTGACGAGCCACTTCCTGGAACCACAATCATATGAGGCATGGGGGGGGGGGCACTAACCCCAGAGGCATGCTCCAACACTGAGGTCTATGGCAGAATCCTTGAATTTTACAGAATGTTTAAAAGCCTTATTTGTCTGAGCAATGAATGTACATTTTGGACATGGTATCATGATCTCCAATCCCCCTGCCCACTTAAGGAAAATGTTGTGATTGAGAAAAATAACTTTAATTCAGTATATTTTAGTGCACGGTACTAGCTACTACAGCCAAGCACATCCACCACACGCCTATTTATACAGCCCGGAACTGATCCCCAGTTTGCTCCCATAGACATGAACTACCAGGAAGTATCTTGGCATATCTACCATCTTTGGCAGCAACTTAGAACTAAGGAAACATGGCTGGCCTGGTATAGTTTTACACAGACCAAGACATATAACCAGGGGCCACAGAGAATCACAACCTACAACAGCAAAACAGCAATATTCCAAATCAATTACAGATGATCCTAGTGAGCAGACAAATAATTAGACAGGTAGCTATTTAGTGGAATCACCTGTGTTAAGCGCACAGGCAGTGCACACTCATACTGCCCAAATGGGAATACAAGCAGGGTTTTTACTTTCTGAAGATGGCATCTCTGAAAATGACCTTTTGACCCTGCAGCTTGTGAAACCTGGTTAAGTGCTAAGCTGACAGATGCCATGTCCCAGAAAGACAAACAGCAAACAGCAAGCAGCCATGCCCAAGTCCCCCACCTCATCACCAGTGACCTTTTCCTACAGTGTATTTACAGCCTGGGCCTACACGAGCTGAAAGCCCAATGGCTGCCCGACAAATGGCTTATGATGCCGTTGGTGAAAGAACAAGACCTCATGGTGAACACCAGGGGTGCAGGAGAGAGAATTTTGAACGGGGGGGACCAAGCTGACGCCCCCATGGGTGGCCCTGAACTGAGTCTAAAACCAGAGATGTCACTAGAAATGTCAGTGAAGAGCTGAAAATAAAGACTGATAAACTAGGGCAATGGTATACTTCCAAGCACATGCTACACACATGGCACAAAAAAACATTTCACAGACAGCATGACAGAAGACCCTATAATAATCACTCACACTGACAAGGCTGCACATTTTAAGTGCGCTGCCCATGTTAGCCTAACTAATAAAACATTAACCTTTCTGCAGTATTTTACAGACGTTAATTGCCTTGTGTAGGGATAGAAAAAGTGTTTTTTTTTGCCTAAAGTTGGGGATGGATCAGGGTCCCTATAAATCTGGGGTTGATGTATCCCTGGAACATTTGATCCAATAGGCTATATACATGGTTGAATCTTTAGGGCCCTTGCCCTGCCCCTCATGTTGCCCTCTGACCTCCTAGGCCTGGGCCAGTTTGGCCAATTTGGCCCTGCATGTAGTAGTTAGCCAGCTATGATTACGCATAGATGTGCCCTCATCTGGTGCTCAAAGGTAAATGAGTGGTGGTAGAGATTTTTACTTATACATACACACCGTACTGTGCAAAAGATATAGGCAGGTGTGACAAAATCCTGTAAACTAGGAACGCCTTCAAAAATGGAAGTGTTAATGGAAGTGTTAATTATGTATTTTAATCAACAAAATGCAGTAAATGAGAAATTTAAATGAAATCTTTTTTGGTATGACCACCCTTTTCCTTCAAAATAACATCAATTCTTCTAGGTATACTTGCATACAGTTTTGTGGTGTTGTTGCTTTTAGGTTGTTCCAAACATCCTGAAGAACTAACAACAGATCTTGTGTGGATGTAGGCTTCCTCACATCCTTTGGTCATGTCATCCCAGACACACTCAATGATGTTGAGGTCAGGGCTCTGTGGAGGTCATACCATCACTTCCAAAATTTCTTGTTCTTCTTTACATTGAAGATAGTGAAGATAGTTCTTAATGATTTTGGCTGTATGTTTGGGGTCGTTGTCCTGCTGCAGAATACATTTGGAGCCAATCATACACCATACAATGGCTAAGTATCTGCCTGTATTTCTCAGCATTGAGAACAGCATTAATCCTGACCAAATCTCCAGCTACATTTGCAGAAATGCAGCCCCAAATGATCAAGGAACCTCCACCATGCTTCACTGCCTGCAGACACTCATCATTGTACTGTTCTCTAGTCCTTCGACAAACAAACTGCCTTCTGTTACAGCCAAATATTTCAAATTTTGACTAATCAGTCCGGAGCACCTGCTGCCCTTTTTCTGAAACCCAATAACTATGATTTTGTGCTTGGCGTTATTTCCACGTCAGACGTATGGATTTGTGGTTACAACTCTTCATGAAGACCACTTCAGGCCAGACTTCTCCAGACAGTAGATGGGTGTACCTGTGTCCCACTGGTTTCTGCCAGTTCTGAGCTGAGGGCACTGCTGGACAGCTTTTGATTCTGAAGCTTTGATTAAAAAGCTTAATGTGCCTTTCATCTGCTACCCTAAGGTTCCTTGCCCGACCACTGTGTCTACAATCCTCAACCTAGCCTGTTTCTTTGTGCTTCTTTAAAAGGGCTTGAATAGCACATCTTGAAACCCCTAGTTTGTAACCCCTCTGTTTTGAAATCTTTATCTGGGTTGCTGATGCAGTATAACTACATTGTGTCTTGTTGATGTGCTCAGTCTTGCCATGATGTATAACCTGTGACAAAAGACTGTATTCCACAACCTGTTCCTCACCCAGTTTTAAGCCTCCTACACAGCTGTTTCTATTTTAGTTAATGACTGTTCCAACCTACGTGTGACATTAATGATCATTAGCACCTGTTTGGTATAATTGGTTGATTATACAGTACACCTGACTATAACCCTACAAAATCCCTGACATTGTGTGTACCCCTTTGTGTTAATTGATGCTGGTTTGAAGGTAAAAGGTAGTAACACCAAATATTGATTTGATTTAGATTTTTCTTTTGTTCGCTCACTTTGCATTTTGCAAATTGATAAAAATAAACAATCATTATTTATATTTTTGAAAGCATTTTCTGTTTACCACATTTTTTTACACCTGCCTAAAACGTTTGCACAGTACTGTATATATGAACACACATAGTCCACTTCTATAAGCACTTACAGTATACTGCAAATATATACATGCATGTGCATGTGTGTTTGTGTGATTATCGCATACACATAAACACACACACACATGCACACACACAGACCATTTTTACAAGCACTCATACTGCAAATACATACATAAACACTTACACAACACACACACACACACACACCCATACACAGTGACGGTGATACAGTGATGACAGATTTCAATGGGTGCTGTGCACACAAACATAAGCCTATCACATTTATTTGCAAACAGAGACATACAACACTCAACACACACAGACACCGATACCTTGATGACAGATGACCAAGGGGCACTGTGCATACTAAACATAAATCTATCTCATGATCTCATTAGGTCACTGCAATTACACACACACACCACACTTGCTGCAGTGTACCATGTGAAGGTTTGCATTGAGCTAAACTTATCTTGCAGTGCTACAAGCTTACTCCTAAATCCTTCTTCAAAGGCATTGCTTGTAATTCCTTTTGAAAGTGCTTGGGAACAAAGACCACTGTACCCTGTGACAGAAGGATCACAATCTACAAAATTCAATGGATGAATTCTAGAGAGTTGAATCAGAGAGCATGATCTTTGTTCTGTGGAGTACTTTTTTGGCTTTATTTAATAGGACAATGAAGATATGCACAGGGAGTAAGTGGAAGAGAGAGATGGGGTGAGGTTGGGAAATGACCCCTCTTAGATTCAAACTTAAATTGGTCTTTATATCCCCATGGGCACTTTCCCCTTTTTGTCTTAGATGCGGTTTTGTTGGTAATAATCTTGTGGCCTTTCTCAAACTGCATCTGAAACCTGTTTGCTTTCTAGTGGAGGTGGAAAAAGTGCCTTGAGAAAGTTAAAGTCCTACCATGAATTCCTTCTGCCTGTGCTCTTAACACAGGGGATTTCACTAATTATCTCATCTGGTTGAATAGTTGTCCTCATTAGAATCAGCTGCCTCAGTAGACTCAGACAGGACTTTTACTTTTTGACTGCAGACGTCTGCCTCTGCTTTCTAGTTACTTTGCAGGGGGCGAGCACTTCATACTAGGTAACATTTGATTGAACATTACATAAAGATTGCCAGTAAAACTCACCTGTGGTTATCTGCCTGTGGTTATAGTCCACAGTCTGACAATGGACAAACTCAGTTATAACAAAATGACAAACACACACAAACAACTGCACAATTCTCACACAAGCATACACAATATTTGTATCTATGCTATGCTGTGTACGCTGAACCCATGCTGCATAGACCTAACATCCATGGCCTTTGTGTTTCCACCCATCGATTTGTCCATACATATTTTTTGGGTTTTCATCCATCCACCCTTCACCCATTAAATCAGGGTAAAGCACAGAAATATATGCAATGCTGAGGCCTGAAGCTTTGGATGTGGTGGGGGAATTAGGCAGGCTGCTGACCTTTTGATTTAATTAACAATGGACGATTAAAAACCAACCACACAACATCCATCTAGTCATTGAAAGAGAAGCAGCAAAGGACAACAGATAGTGAATGTGCCTGCATGTATTTTGTGAGTGAGACAGAGACAGAGAGAGAGAGAGAGAGAGAGAGAGAGAGAGAGAGAGAGAGAGAGAGAGAGAGATGAGGGGGTACAAACATACTGGTGCATTGAAAAAAGCTGACAGTGTATGAGTGAGAAGATGTATATTCCCATTGATGTGTATGAATGCGCAAAATTGTTCCCATATACAGTAGACAAATGTTGCCATTATGACTGAGTTCATTTAGCTACATGGAGACCTATGTGGACACACGACCTATAGGAATGGCAGATTAGTCACCCTGTATCCCATCACGCTTCAGTGATCAATACAGAAGACAACACAGAGGTGAGGTCACACTTCAACTGGTACACAGTTACACATGTGCTACCAACAACTCTTAGTCACTCACAGCTCAGTAGCATCAATGGCTATCTGATGACACTGCCGCAGTTTGTATCAATGAAAACAAACCTAAATAACAAATACATCGATCTAACAAGTAGCCTATTTTCGAAAAAACGTATATTGAGAGCGAATGCACTTAGCTACAAAATGTATGGAAATATCAACCAACGATACATGTGCTGTAATTAAGGAGACAGTGAATGTCGTATTCCATGATTAAAAGGAGGAATATCACCAGAGAACAGTAGGCTAAGTAAGTTAGCTGTCGGTCTTACTATCTTAGGAAATGAGAGAGCAAGCGATGGCAACAGTGGTAACGCTCCAGTGGACACTGGAACACATAGAAAAGTGTTTTACGCATGACAACAAACACGTCATACAAAGTTAGGTAACACGTAATTCACCAATACATACCCACGGCCCACAATGAGCTTTAGAGCGTCCAGGTTGCCGTGGTAGGCAGCCCATAGCGTAGGCGTCATTCCATCTTCATCCTGCAAGTTGAGCTCCTTCCGAGTGGCCTGCCGTAGCAAGTCCAGGTAGCCATCCCGGGCTGCCCGGTGGTATTTGTCATTCATACTGTCTGTGGCACCTAGCCTGGCTTATACGCAAACATTTGGCATTACAATGTGGTATAAGCCTGCCGTTGGAAATGATGACTGCCTACAGAGTCATTCCACTGAGAATTTGCAGGTACGTCGCGCTCGCCACGGCGCGAAAGACAGCGAACACGGGGACAGCGGACCGAAGCTACTGCTCGTTGCCACGGACACAGAATCTGCCTGTCAAACAAGCAGGGAGTGGTTTCAGGAGGTACACACGCCCCCTTGCCCCTTCAACTGAGATAGGGAGGGTTTTAAGACAAGATCCCACTCTGTTGTACAAATACATTTAATAAACATGTAAAACATAAAACTGAAATGACTTTAATAACGAAATAGTGTTAATGACGATGACTTAATGACTTTTCAAAAAGTTCAAGGGAAATTGAAAACAGTGGTGGTTTCTGTGGCAACACTGATGATACACATTCACATAAAATAGTCCCTAAACTTTTTAAAAAATAAAATATGTGATAATCAGGAAGACTGGGCCAATGTTGAGCCATGCTGGTGTTGCAAGCAATGACCCACAGTCTCCTTAGCTGTTTGTTGATAAGCCTTGTGTCGGCGCTAGATAACACCTACCGACTACCTAGAGGGGATTTCATTCATGTGAAACTGCCCACTCATCGCCCTTAGCTGTCTTAAAATGCAACCAAACAGGAAGGGTGTTAGTACCTGGTACACCCTTATACAAGGAAAGTCCTCTGACCTGCCTTGCCATAGAACACTCCCCCCTCCCTTGTGTGTGGTGTGTCTGTGTGTGTCTGTGTGTGTGTCTGTGTGTGTCTGTGTGTGTGTGTGTGTGTGTGTATGCACCATGGAGTGAAGTGTAATTCCTCTGAAGTAAAACAATAGGAGCATGATTATCAGCATCTACAGCAGGACCGAGTCAGGTGACCACTGGCTCCCTGTGTGTACGTTTCTGACCTCTCACAACCACGCACTGAACAAACACTTCCCTTTCTTTCTTCTGCATTTGGCATACCCTCAGTGTGCAATTAATAAAATTAATTGAGTGCACATTCACAGTGCATGTCTGGTGATGAGGCGTTGAGTCCTGTGATGGGACTGCTAAATATATATCTGTGAGTTGAGAGACACTTCCAATCAGCTGCTTTTACTTTTAAATCCCCAGGCAGCAGCAGGCCTTCGTATGTTTCGACCTTGTCATACCAAATCGCACCCACCCACGCAGGAGCGTCAGAGGCTTATATACACCTGCCTTCTCATGCTCTCTGGACAAACACACCCTCATTCTTACACTGGGCACAGCACAGAATGCTGTTCAAACTCAGCAAGGCTGTTAGTAGCATGCAGAGTTGACACTGGGCCAGTGAGTATTGGCTTAGCAAGGGAGAAAGGGAGGAGGGGAAAGCAGGTAGAGAGGTAAAAGAAAAGAGCGAATATGAGAAAAGAAAGAGAGTAAGTGCGTTTGAGAGAGAGAAAGAGAGACAGACAGACAGACAGAGAGAAAGAGAGAGATAAATAAGACAACTACAGGCTTGAAATACTTTCAGCTCTTAAAAACAAACAGACTGTTAAAAACAAACCTGCACCAGTGAATACAGCATGGAGTCGGACGCTGGAAACTCAGACAAGGCGGTGGGGAGAACAGAGCTGGAGGAACACTGGAGACCGACTGACGGACCTCAGCAGCCAGGTTCTGACACCGTGGGCCACCAGCCTCCGTCCCCTGACCCAGTGCTTATATGGGCCCCCTCCGGACGGAGACTGCTGTCTGGGCTGCTGGGGCTTAACGTGGTGCTCCTGGGTGCTGCCCTGGTGGCTGGGGATGCCTTCCACCCACAGGGGCTGAGGCACCAGGAGCCCATGGTGTATCTGCTGTTCCTGATGGTGCTGAGTGTGGCCTGGATGCTCTGGTACCTCTTCTGGGTTAGGAATCTGCCAGGGGCCATTCCACACAAGGACCACCATGCAGGGGGGATCACAGTCACAGGTAAAGCTCTTTGACGGATGGACCTGCTATGCTGCTGATTAACATTTCATCCAATCATAATTCTATTCACATGTTATCCTGTCATTTCATTATTCATATCTAATTCATGTTTTTTTATTGACACTACTGTACTTCCAGACATATTTTTATTCACACTTCCTTCATATTTACATTTCATCTTGTCATATTTTAATTCACATTTCATTCATATTTTTGGATGTACATGTCATCCCATCATGTTTTCATCCACATTTCATTCAGTCATGTCATTATTTACATTCTGTTCAATCACATTATTATTCACGTTTCATCCAGTCACATAAATATTCACATTTTATTCACTAATATTCGCCATGACTTGGGCATACTATGAAATAGGATAAGTCCATGAAGTCACACTTGCATACGCTTAAGGTTAGAGACTTATGGGCTTGACTAAATCTGTGTTGTAGAATTAGGTGAAAGCGCCATGTTTTGTTGGTACAAGTCTCCGCATGTAGTCATCATGATATTAGTGTGTGAATAAGGGGCATCACGCCCATCCAGTTAGGTCTGTTTATCAAACCATAAAAGCTCATTAGAGGGGATGAACAGGACCAGAGTCATATTTCCCAGGTAATTACCAAGCAAGAGAGAGATAAACTCAAGGCTATGGACACCGCTTGATAACTAACCTTAATTAGCTTTTCCTCTAAATTATGAATGAATAGTGAACTAATAATGTATTCACATTTTTGAGCATAAAACATGGGGGCATATTGGCTTCAAAGAAACATATAAAGTAATTAAAATTTTAAAATGTTTTCTCTGAAATTTTCTATCTTGTAATTTGCAGTTCTTTATTGGCTTGCCTGGCCTTCCCTATTTACAGTTCTTTAAAGATGTATTTTCTGGAACTTTTTTTCTATTTACAGTGGTCCTGATGATCTTCGCTGGATTCAGTCTCCTACTGCATGTGTTTAAAATGGGGTACTACATTATAATGAGTGACTGTAAGCCAGCCACTAAGGTCCTCTTCCCCTTTGTCGAGGCCCCCTTCTTGGGTCTGCAGGTTGGTGCCTGACAGCTTCTTTAAAATGTTAGTCACACATTATTTTAATGGTCCTATAGATGGTTCAATATGCTGTTTACAGATGCTGAAAAGATTGTAAATCATCTACTGAAACTCTTGTTAAGGTGTCTTGTTAAGGTTAAGGTTATAGGTTGGGTTTGATTATTGAAGTGATAAGTCAGTAAATGATAAACAAACATGAAACTGAATTTCAACAAACCATATTTGAAGTCTCTGTGGGTGGTCTACTCACATGAAAGTGTGACTAAAATGTCCAGGAAAGACTAATTCAGACTTCACACGTCCAGTGGTTAATGTTATCACTTTTTCAACCTGTTTCCTGCTTACAGACCTATTTGCTCTGGGCTCACTCCAAGGACTGCATTCACAAGCACAAGATCCTCACCAGGTGCTGGGTGTTTCTGTGCTATGTGTTCGTGCTCTTGGTGAATACGAACCACCACTCTGCACCACAATAGTTATTCATAGTTATTGTTGTGTGCCTGATACGATATAGCTTTTTGTGTTGACAGGATGTGATTTTTCTGTTGATTTTTGGCTTTTATATTGAGATGCTTTTAATGAAATGGGCTATGTGTGCCTGTGTGTGTGTGTTTGTACATGTGCATATCTGTGCATGTGTGAGTATTGTGTGTATGTGTGTGTCTGTGTGCACATCTGTGTGTGTATGTGTGTGTCTGTGTGCACATCTGTGTGTATATGAGTGTGTGTTTCTGATTGTGTCATCCTCAGGTCCGGGCTGATTATCCTGCTCAGTGCAGACTTACTGCTGTGGTTGAATGCAGTGACAGAGGACACGGTTCACATGGAGATAGAGCTGGAGAGGGAGGACAGGGAGGCCATGGGCAGCATCACATCCTCTTCTGACGATGACACACCTGAAGCAGGTACAGAAGGAAGCACTCACTGCAACTTCACTGACAGGGACCCTATTTCAAGTACATGGTTTGGTGACAAAATACCTTTAGACAAGATACCTTTCATTTTTAAATTATAACTTTGTTTAAAGTAAGTTAACCCAACAAACTCCAAATGAAAGAGTCCTATAGCTTTATTTTATTGGACAATAAAGCCATATGACTCTTTTATTGTAAGGTTTACTTGTCTTAAGTTACTTTCCCTGGTTTATATATAATTGAAATACTCCTTTGGTTTCATAAAGAGAAGCATTATGCACAGTTCTGCAGAAGTAATGAATAAAAGCATGAAACTATTTCAGATCAGGGTTTTTTTTTGTATTTTCTGCTTGTACCTTTATTTTTTCTTTGCAGGACTTTCAGTGTAGCTTGTATTTCTTATGCAGCTTCAATTTTGCATCTTTGCAGCTTTCACAGCAGCAAAATCTTGATTATTAATTCTGAAAATGTTCTTTCTGAAATATGTATATTGAAGTTCGATTACAATAATTACATGTCACATTACCGGTCAAAGGGCTCAGCAACTCCACACTGTGCCAGTGCAGCCTGCACACACCTTGCCTGATGTTTCGGAAGGGCATCGAGGTCCTCTACCCCTTCAACATCGAGTTCTACCTGATGGCCGGCTGCATGCTCTATGTCATGTGGAAGAACGTGGGCCGTCAGACCCACCCCGGCTCCCACCCACACCAGGCCCAGAAGCTGACCCTCCGCATCGTCTACACTGGGGGCGTCTTCTTCGGCCCGCTGATGGGCCTCCTGGTGTTGGTGGCAGGCATCACCATCTTCGTCTTGTACCAGGTTCGAATGTGTGTGTGTGTGTGTATGTGTGAATGTCGTGCATTTCTCTGTAAAGTGCTTTGGGTACTCCACTGAATATATGAAAATTCTATACAAATGCAGTCCATTTACCATCTTGTGCAAGCAGCTGTAGACACACAAGGCCTGTGACCCATCTCTAACCACGCCATTGGTGGGTGAATGTAAGGCATGTCTCTGTAAAAGGCTTTGGGTGCTCTGCTGAGTCCTATAAAGCACTATATAAATACAGTCCTATTATGTCTATATAAATAAAGTCCAGTGAGCAGAGACTATATCAACAAAACATGATGCGTTCGCCTAATTCTACAATACAGATTCAGTCAAGCCCATAGGTCCCATGTCCAGCCTTAAGTGTATGCAGGTGTCACATGAACTTGTCCCATTTCATAGTATGCCCAAGTCATGGTGAATATTACTGAATAAAAGCATTTTGAAATGTGAAGCACTTTGAACTGTTATTGTGAACATGAAATGTGTTTTATAAATAATGCTTGGCTTGCCTTGCCTATATAATTGCAATCAATAAATGCTATTTACCATGTGCCATTTAGGTGTGGGTGAGCCAACAGGCCTACCGCCTCACCGCCTTCCTGCTCTTCTACGGCTACCACCTGGCAGTGATGCCCGTCATGGTACTTTGCTCTCTGGCTGGCACGCTGGCACACGAGCTGGATCAGCGGGCGCACGAGGACGGGCACAACCCCACACGCAGCCTGGACGTCATGCTGCTGGTGGCCGCGGCGCTCGGACAGCTGGCCCTGTCCTACTTCTCCGTGGTGGCGGCGCTGGCCAACGGGGTGGAGGACACGCTGGGTGGCCTGGACCTGTCCTACTCACTGCTCAGCCTGCTGGAGCTGGTGCTCCAGAACATCTTCATCATCAATGGCCTTCACAGGCACCCCAGCCTTAGCAAGAGCAGGAACAGGAGGAGGAGCCTCATCTTTAAGGTGGGTGCCCTTTTATTGAGTTTATTTAAAAACATTTTGTTGACTTGTTTGTTTGCTTGTTGACTAACCCACACAAACTTTTTGTTTTTGTTCCAAACCCCCTAAAACCCATTACATATGTATGTTTTTGTTTCTTTTCCATGCTTTATAAAATGTTTTCTTGGACATATCAGTTTTTTCAATTACACATGTTTAGCAAGATCATAACTAGAAGATAACTATACATAACAGATACACCACTACATCTGTAATCTATATTTCTAATTATCAACTGTTGTCATGCCTGCCAACAGAGAAGAAAGGCAAGCGAACAGGTGACTGTGGTGGATGGAGAAGTAGACCACTCTCTACTTGATCAGGGGAAAGCAGCCCCAGTACAAGTGTCCCACGATGAAGAACAATCAAATAACCAACACGAAAGAATCAAAAGGGTGATTCAAGAGATCTGCTCCTTCCTCATCCTCTCCAACATCATGGTAGGTAGCTGATGCAAGGAATACCACTAAATTACATACAGTGTTGTAATTTTGTGTTAGTGTTTGTTTTTGATCTAATGGCTGACGTGAGAGAACAGTGATTGGAAAAAAGCACAACTCATAACATTTAAAATAGACATGCCCTGCTCACATCATCTTTGCCTGCTGTGGGGAAGAGGCATAGTTTTGCAGTAGAGAGTCTGGGCACATCTCATTAATGTAAACAAATGTGTTGTAGCTTGTGGTCTTGACTGCTTTTCATATGGCTTCCATGTGTCCAGCTGTGGGTGATCCCGGCGTTTGGTGCCCACCCCCAGTTTGAGAACGGCCTGGGCAAGCAGTTCTACGGCTTCACGGTGTGGTTCGTGCTGGTGAATCTAGGCCAGCCGCTGGGCGTGTTCTACAGGATGCATTCAGTGGGGGCCCTGATGGAGCTGCTCATCTCCGCCTGAACACTCGGTAACAATTTATTTAGTAAAATTTCGCCCACAGAGACTTTACTGATGGTTTGCTGAAATTCAGTTTTATTTTGTGTATAGTTTACTGATTCTCACTTTAATCAAATCCAATTCCTAACCCTAACCAGTCACATAGGTTTAACAAATGGTTTGTTAATAGTCTCAGAGTCAGCTTATAGAATTATCTATTGGACTCTCAAAATACAATGTGACCTGAGACACCTGAGACGACGGCCCAGAGACAATGGCCTCATTCCACTTGGCTGTCTGGCTTGTTGGCTTCGACTGAACATTCACCTGACCCTGGAGACAACGGTCTCATTTGACATGGCTGCCTGGCCTTCGCCTGAATGTTTACTGGACTCCCAGAGACAACAACCTTATTCGACTTGGCTGTTTGTCTGATTGGCTAGTTTAACATAGTGTCAAACGAAATTGTACAAGATTTGCCGGTGGTCACGTGGGGGGGGAGTATGAATGGCAGCAGTAAAATTGGAAAAGCACCTTCTTTGCTCGCGCAAGGTTTTTGGTACTGTATAATAGAGTGACGTTTGGATGAGATGCCAGCTGCTTTTCAATTTCATGCTTGTTTATAGTCCAACCATGTAGCCATCGGAAAATCTTGTTTAATGTCAAGTTGATGGAACCATTCACCAAGCTTTTATGAAACCCTGTGTTAAACGATTTTGTATTTGTATATTGTTCTGAATGCATATTTGCTATATAGTTTCCTTCATGTGACTTTTTCTGGGTTATTCTTAGTAACAGTGCCCATTCCAAATGTATAGCTGATATTACAGGCAGGGTTGTGCATAGGTGATATAAGTGGTTGCACATTAGATGGTATTACAGATTACACAGTAGGCTAAATTATAAAGGATTTATTTTTTTAAATAATGTAATGTCAGTGATTGCTGAAGTTTGTTGAGGTTTTCTGCATGTTTACCATGTTAACTCCTGGGTATGTGCTAAATCTCCTAACAAGAGTCCAATGGCTTTTAAAGGACTGTCCAATTTAAAACTTAAACTGTTCTAAGATGCATTCTGCTAAAATAGGTCATTAGTTGTATTCAATCTAATTTTACTTTTTGAGACCTTTTGATTTTTCTTACCTTCTATGTTTTATTTAGCTTTACCACATTGTTCTTTCATCATACTTTTCTTTGCTTTTATTTTTGTAAAGTACATTAAACCTTCCACACTACATAAATTAGTTTGCCTTTCCTTACACTGAACTTTTTTAGCCAAGCTTGTTGCTTATCCACGTTCTTAGAATATCCTCCTGGTAAGCCATCTGGTTGGATTCACGATTGGAGCAGAGTCTTGGACAGTGCTTTCACTTAAGATTTGCATAAGTAAAAAAAACAAAGTTTGTGTTCATGTTCAAATTTGCTTTTGTTTTCATTACAGTGCCCCATGTAGCCAGGCTAGTGCTGCTGTAGTACCTCCGCTCAATACTATATTTGAAATACTATATATTGCAATACAGGTCACATAAGAGATCTATATTGCTGAACTTACTAAAAAAAAAATAAATAAATAAAAATGTGCGCTACTTGAAAAGAGCAAGTTAAACTTCGTTTGATCTGGCAAAAGCAATGAGGGAAAAAAAGATACTCTAACCATGTATGTATGCACACTAACCATCCCTACACAAATAAATCTGGGGAAAAAATCCATACCCACAGTGGTGCAACTACTGATTCTTGGATGGTTATATGCAAGTGAACTTGTGGTAGCCAAATGCTGTTTTTATCCATGCATAACTGCCACATACTGCATGTCTAACATGTATGTCCAACAATAATATAGCCAATTCTTGCAAACATCACTTTTGATTGTCACACCATGGAGAACATTATTAACTTAATACATAGCCTACAGCACAGCAATTTGGCACTCCTGTCTTGGCATACACTACCTATGAAAAAAAAAACCTTTAAAGATTAATCAATTGCATGACTTTATCAACAGCAAGAAACTTTACACAGCAGTCTTATGCACAACTGATATTACATATTGGTGGGCATCAAACTAACAAATACAAATCAGCTCAGTGTTCTGACATTGTGTTTGTGTTGTGTTGACCTGGTCAGCTGTGCCTCCTGTGCTGCTTTTCTATGCTCTCCCCTCTTTTCCTTGGTCACCTGACCCTCCATCTCCTTCTCTCTCTTGCTCAAATTCTACACCCCTGTCACCCCTCTCTTTCTCATTTGCACTTTCTCTTCGCCCCTGATGTATATATAAAAAGCCCAGTCATTGTTCAAATGGTTTGACAGAGGTGGTATCGTCACCTCAGTTTTGGATAAAGCATGTCCCCTTACCAAAATGTTTGAAAGCATTTTAAACACTGTTGCCCTCTTACTAGCATATTAAGAATGCTTTTCGTTTTTATGTTGTTTCAGTGTTTCCCTACATATTCCCAACATATTTTGCAATGTTATACTTTATGTATTTCATTTTACTGGTTATAATGCTCACATGAACTTCCCTTGGCTTGAAATGTGTCTCATGGGGAAAATGTATCCTTGCAAAAATTGTATTGTGTATTGTATTCTTAGTGACCACTTTAATGCTGTAATGTGGCTAAACAACAAGCTAAATGTCGGACATGGTAGTTAACGTCAAAGTTTGCAGTGACTTGCGGTGGAAGGGCAAATTCACCGTGTGCGCAGGCCTGCACGCTCAACATTTGTAGAGTAGCCTCTGAACTAGTCCTCAGCGTTTGTATTAAGCAAGAAGGGATGGCAGATAACTAATTCTAAAACGTGTGACTGTATGATAGCAAAAAGCTACTTAAGTTAGTCAACAAGTCAAACATTGTAGAGACAACAATCATCAGCTAACTTAACAATATGGGTATTTACCTCTTTTTGGTCAGTATTTTTCGCCTTTTTACTTGACCAACAATGAAAAATGGTTGTCTGTCCTTTTGCTCTTTTCAGGGCACTATTAGGGTGGGGAGCTACATTACCAGATGGTTAAAGATTATATTATTTGTATGGTAAACAAAATCAACAATTTATGCGTGCAAAATAATTACTATATTTATTAATCAGAATGATGTTATTATATTGGGGAGAGGGGCGGTTTTTGGCTGAATCTGATTTTTGGGGGGGTCATGTACCCCGTAACACCCATGTAAATTACACCTATGGTTATGGTGACATAGTTAAATACAGGGGATCCTATGAGTTACTCAGAGGTGGTGTAAAATGTGCAGGTATGTGAATTAAGAGAACTAGAGATGGCTGTCTGGTTGTGTCATTGGAGGTGCATTTAACTCTCCAGAGTTTATTTATTTATTTTAGTCATGCCTCCAGGGCAAACTCATGGTTGTGGAATTCATGAGGGTCAGTCAGGCTTGTTGAAACAAAATGGCCTCCTGGGCCCTTTTGACACAGCAACAGGTGTCTCTCTTCCCCTCTGTTCCTCTTCTGACTGACTGGGCAGCTCAAGCACTGGATGGAGGGCATTGGTGAAGAGTTACAAAACAGAAAGTGTCCTGAAGTGTTTCTTGCCGTCCTTCACACACTCCCACTAGATTCTCTGGATCTCAAAGAGTTTCACGTCGGTGTCATACCAAATTGGAGGATCCACGTTACTATGCCAGGAACACACAATACAATTAATTAATAAATTAATTAATTAAAAACACAAACAAGCATATCATTACAACATTTGTATTTAACATAAGTATTACTGTTTTAAAAACAAATCCTCTCTCTCTCTCTCTCTCTCTCTCTCTCCTCTCTCTCTCCCTCTCACTCTCACTCTGTCAGACACACACACACAGTGTAAACAAACACACATACACACAGATGTTGTAAACCTACCGGAGGTAGACTAAACCCCACATGTATGTGCGGAACCACATGGCGGTGCCCACGTTGGCCTGGTACTTGCGGATGAGGATGGGGTGGGGCACGGGCAGCAGGCCCACCAGGGTGCCATGCTGCAGGAACTTCAGGATCTCAGACTCGTCCGTCAGGCCCCTGATGCCAACACACACAGACAAACGGTTAGCAATATCACATTCAAGCCATGGTTTTTTTACTCCCCCCACCTCTTTAACCTCTCTGCTACAGGTGAAACAAAGGTAACAATAGTAGCATATTATTCCCAAAAGAATTTTGTTTATGATTATTTGTAAGCACTTCAGATACTCAGATTCTTCCATCAGGCCTCTGTTGCGACAGACAGAGAGACAGACAGTATATACAGTGTGCAGACCTCCTCTGTCATCTAGCTTCACTAAACTTGTTACTTTTGTCTGGCTCCTCTAACATTACTTTTGGATGTTTGCACCCCATCACTGGTAATACATCTCCCACCTCATGAGCCAACTTAATATGCCTACTACAGGTAAAGTAAAGACGGTTATAATAGTAGCACATTCACAAAAGCATTTTATTTAAGAATATGTAAGTATTTTATTTATGTTTTATAATATTTTGAATGTACTAGCACATTTTAGTATTTCTGCACTTCCATACTGCATGCATTTCTAATCTAATGACAAATCATCTTCATCATTTATTACCATCCTTATCATTTATCAGTGATGTTGTCATCCATATGATCATGAGGTAAAGAAGTTACCAGATCAGGAGAGATGAAACCTTAAAAGACTGTGCAGTAAAGACAGCAGATTTTAGATGGCATAGTGAGCAGTGACCCACTTGCCAATGCAGATCTTCTTAAATGTCAACATGCAAGAGCTACAAGTTTTGCTGCACTTCCATACTGCATGCATTTCTGATCTAATGACAGATCATCTTCGTGATTTATCACCATCATCATCGTCATCATCATCATTTGTCATCAAACAGTGACCCACTTGTCAATGCAGATCTTCTCCACCTGCGGGACCAGCACCTGCAGTAGCCTCATAATGGTCTGCAGGGGGAGTTTACTCTTCCAGGAGAGGACCTGAGAGAGACAGAGAGAGAGCAAGCCATGGTCATGACGCTAACAAAGCCAGTAAACAGAACGACAAACAAACTCACGTTTTTAGACAGAACAGAGAAGCCCAAACTCTCTTGTGCTGTTATTTACAGACAGTCAACGTCCCTTAAGCTAAATCGCCCTGTATGAAAAGTGCTATACAATTAAAGCTTTATTATTATTATTATTATTATAATTATTCATAATGGATGGATATACGGTTATCTGTTCCATACCCAGTCCGATGTAGGAGCCCAGTACACGGACGATGATGTGCTGGACAAGCGGCTCCTAGCTGGCTCTGGTTTGCTATAGAACACATCCTGCAGAGGACATCTTGAGTTAAACCAATTTAAAGGGTTATGTGTGTATAATGTTCTTATTTAACAAGTTTACAAACTAAATGACTTCCTAATCTTGTAGCACACCAGAAGGGGTGCTCTCCCAGGGTACAAAACCGGTCAGGACTGCCACTGTGTGTGTGTGTGTGTGTGTGTGTGTGTGTGTGTGTATGTTTGTGCTTTTGTGTGTGTGACTGGTTCCTGACCTCAGTGTCCCTCCCGGAGTTGGACTCGGTATCGCTGGCTCCACCTGTGTGGCTCTTGTCGGCCTCGGGCTGTGACGTGTGCCTCTCCTGCAAGGCCACCATGGTACCGTCTTCAGATACCCGGGACCTCTCCGTCAGCTTCTCAATGCCTTCAGGCGAACACCACCCACTTACATTCATCTCTAGTACATCACTGAAGGAGGCACAAGAACCTACTTTTGCTTGTTAATGCCTGTATGCCTGTGTTCATGTTTTATGCATCATATTACGCAAGGTGCTTTTATCCACAGCAATGACAACACTGTGCATCAGCATTGGCCTGTATACCAGCACACAAACCTCACATACACCAACAAAACACACAGGGAGAGATGTAACCTTCCTTATTCGGGTATAGGAGAGGTATTTAAATAGCACCTCAAACTCCCCAATGCACTACTGACCAACGGTGAACATAAAAAAGCCAAAATAAAGCAAAATTAAGTAATGACATGAGTGCATTGTTGCTAAACTGTGCATGCATCCATTAGCATTGATTACTGTGGCACTTCTGGATGTGATGCAGCAGCATATGGCTCCTGTGTCTTCTTGAAAGTGGAGGGCTATAAGAGGACAGATGAGAAGGGGCTCAGGAGATTTACTACAAAGGTGGCTAACTAATAAACCTGGTTTCGTTTGATATGATTTGCTTTTTATTTATTTTGACAGGGACAGTGTACAATAAAATATTAACTTTGCTGAAAGATTGTACTAGTACAGTTTTAGCAAAGACATGTTACTTTCCACCTGTTTGTTAACTCAGAGGTAGTTTAAAACCTATGAGAAAAGAGAAAAGTTCAAGGCACTCTTCATCTTATTATTATTTAAAAGCTTTTATTAGATTTTATTGGATTTAGCTGGTTTATACTTCATGCTTTTTATTGGATAAAAACAAACGCTGGCCTTCTTTACAGCAGTAGTTTAAAACCTGTTAGTAAATAGGCCCAGAGTTTCATTTTTTAACTAAACAAATTCCACCTGGCTTTTCCTTCTGTTAGGTTTACTTTTGGACTACTTTTTACTTTTTTTAGTTTAATTCTCTCAATGTTCAATCTTCATAAGGCCATATGAGGGAAAATAGTTTTTTGTTCTGTTGAGTCCCCAAATCATGGAGAACTGAGTCATTTAATATGCTTTGTTATTTAACCACCATTGTAGTACAATTAACTGGAATGGCAGAGAAAGAGAGAGGAAGGGGGCTTACCTGGAGTGGCAGCGAGGCTGGCCTTAAGTGTGCCCGGCTCAGCTGGGATGGCGGGACGAGAGCCCTCCATGGAGACGGTTTCCATGGAGCTGGCACGGGAGATGCCTGTGGGGCTCCTCTTCTTGCGTTGCATGGCCTTCTGGATGGAGGTGGAGTCGGATGGCAGGTTGGCCAGCTGATGGAACACACTGCGCTTGCGGATGATGGTGTAGACAAGGTTGCAGTTACCTGTGTGTATGTATGTGTACATGCGTGTGTGCATGTAAGGATGGCCAAACGAATAAAAAACATGAACTTTAATTACCTGCATATGCATCAGGATATGCATCAGGATGGCAAAACAAAGAAACAATCAAAAGGAACAAACAAACTAACTGAGGGGCATCATACAAAGGTGGGTACGTGCTGTCAAAACCTGGTTTAGTTAACTCAGAGGTAGTTATAAACCTGTTAGTAAAAGAGCCCAGGTCTTCATTCTCTTAACTAAACAAATGGCAACGGGCCCTTTTTCTATGAGGTTTACGACTACCTCTAGGATAAAATAAACAGGTTTGTAACTTAACCTTTGTAGTATACCCTCCTGTTAATGCACTGCTATGACAAAACAAAGAGCATTAGCTTGAATAGTTTGTGAATGGGATTTAAAGGATTTGAGGTGGATGGATAAAGGTCCATCGTATCCACGTTAAGTCTTTGCAGGTTTCCAATAATTCTAACACTGATTCTTCTATAAACCATAAAAATCATTACCTCAATTTCTTACATACTAAGCCTGCGCAGCCTGAAAGCCGTTAAGTGTTTATGGATGCAAACACTTGATTACATGTAATGAGGAATATTGAAATATTGACAGTAAGGAATGAGGAATGAATCATTAGAAATGTCACCATCGAATTGATACTGGATGATGTTATTGAAGACCTCCAGCAGGAAGAAGACCAGGAGGTGGTTTTGGGCGGCGGAGTACAGGAACCAGCTGTTGGAGAAGGCCTCCAGAAGGTGGAGGAGTTTGTTGGCAGCAACCATAGACAGACTCTTCAGGTAAGGGGACACTGCAGATCAATGAGGTTTTGCTTTATGATTTCATGGCTAAAATCTGTTAAACTGCTACCCTTTACTTATCAACATATGTTTACCATGTTTTTGTGGATTCAATTCTTAAATGTTTTAATGCAGACAAAAAACACAGGACTAGTTCAATTAGCGGCAAACACTTGCATGTTATGCATGTTGTATAACATAGTCATCATTTTGAAGGAAGAAATTTAACACCTTTTTCAAACTACATTGGTACTGGAGTGTAATCTAGTGTAATGTGCAGCAGACACCAGCAGGGGGAGCTGCAGCCTGTATAATACTCACCATTGACTATGATGGTGAGGAGGCAGTCAAACAGGGGCTGCAGTCGCTGATGTCCGCTAGTAATGATCTTGTGGAAAACCTTCAGCACACAACCGAGAGCACACAAGAACATTGGCAAATGGGGGTCGTGAGCAGGTCAAGTGACATACTTAAAAGAAAATAGGGTGTCTGGAACAAGCACGCTTATTCAGTTTTGATATAAATAATACATTAAAGACACTGCCCAATGCTTTTATCCCAACTGAATCACTGGGCACAGTTGGCACTTAACCTTTTAACTCTGGCAGTATTGAGAACATGTTGTATAACATCTTTCCCCAAACTAAAATAGCACAGTGAGCACATTACATTGAGAAAGAGATAGAGAAAGAAATGAAGGGAGCTAGACAGAGAGAGGGGTTGGGTTGAAAGAGTAGGAAGGAAATAATCAAAGGACATGCACAGAGAAATAGACAGAGAAAGAAGGAAAAAAAACAGGAAACAGGCAGAAATGAATAGAAAAACAAGAATGACAGAGAAACTGAAACATGAAACAGAGTTAAGGAAAGAGACAGAGAATAAGACAGACAACAAACAGAGAAAAAAAGAGAATGAGAACAACAGATACAAGGGGAGATAATAAGAGAATAGAAAAGAAAGAAAGAGAGAAAAGAAAGACAAAGAGAAGACAAAAGAGAAGAAAAACAAAAGAAAAAAAGAGAGAGAAATGAGAAAGAATGTGTAAGAGTAAATGTTTAAGAGTGAATTTGTAATAGTGAATGTGTAATAGTGAATGTGTAAGAGTGAGTGAGTGAGAGAGAGAGAGAGAGAGAGAGAGAGAGAGAGAGAGAGAGAGAGAGAGAGAGAGAGAGAGAGAGAGAGAGAGAGAGAGTATGAGTGAGTGAATGAGTGAACGAGCAAACGTGTGTGCCTACCACCACCAGCAGGTCTGCGTGTGTGCCAGTGAAGACGGGGATGTCCATGGGGACGCGGAGGGAGTAGGGCTTGTTCAGCCGCACACCAAAGTTCCTCTCCCCGCTCAGCAACAGCAGGATGAACACACCAATATGGATGAGTCCCACACGGGCTGCACACACATGATGACGATACATACACACACACACACACACACACACACACACACACACACACACACACACACACACACACACGCACACGCACATGCACACACCAGAAAACATTACAAACACAAACTAAAACCACAGTTTCACAGTAAACTGAAGGTGGCACTGCAGTGGGCGTTGAAGTTGGTGTTTCCATTGACTGTTTATGTGACTTATGTGTATCTCTGGCATTTTTTATCCAAAAAAGTCATTAGATTTAAAAAAATGTATTGTTCACCAAAATAAAAAATGGATCTTTATTTGTGAAAGCATGCTCACATCACATTTCACAAGTGCTTACCACTTTTGAATGTTTGTGGAAAACATACATAAATAAACAAACAATCTCTTTCAAGTGCCTCTCTTTCTGTCTCTCTCTCTTACACCATCTCTCTCTCTCTCTTTGTCCATACTCACACTGGTCTGCGCGGGCGTCGTTCAGGTAGAACAGAATGGGCACCAGGATGTCCAGTACGTCACTGCTTTTCAGCACGAAGAACAGGAATTTCTGAAAGCCATCCAAAAAGCTGTCACTAAAACAATAGACAGTACAGTACTGTGAGGCAGTGGCAGACACTTCATCTGACACCCTGGCCGACACATTCCACTGTAAAGGTTAGACTGATAACACACTGGGCCAGCTTCATGGGGCGACATGGCTGTCAACGGCCCACACACTAAGTGAAAGGACATCTGCTCTTTGTCAGGATGTTTGGCCAATGACGGATAAGCACAAAAGCACAAAAATGTGCCCATGGGTTCTTACCAGGGGTTGAAATTAACTTTTTAAAATGTGGATCTTTAACAGTCACATTCACCACTCACTTAATAGTAATTTATATTTTTGTGTCTGAAATCTACTAGCCACTTTCATATTTCATCAGGATTTGGCTAGTGGCTGGTGCGAATTTACATCCCTCGTTCTTATGATAAAATAATAGTTGAGTTTCCATTAAACTTATTTGCATTAGTCATGCACAGTAGTAATTGTAATTTGGCCTAACGAGACATTTCAAGTGTTTTCAAGTGAGGTTTTCATATTCAAATAACTAAATTACGCAAGTTGGCCATTATAGACCACAAAGATTAAAGTGCTTTTCAAGTGTTTCAAAGTGAAGATTTCTTATTTGAATTACTGAAATGGGCAAGTTGGATGGAAACTCGGTTACTGATGTTTCTCAGTTCATTAATCCCCCAGGGCCTATAGCCATGTTCATTATCATTGCCGACGTGTCTATGTTGACATTGGAATTTGTTCATTTGGTAAACTCTTTAATCCACAGCTGATGTGTAGTTGTTAAGCTGCGTTTGTCATTCTGAGGTGAATGTGATTTATGAGACCCAAAACATGTAAGCCTATCCAGCCTATCCATGTCTGTGTTGTGTTTGGGATTGGCCAGGACCATCTGAGATCCAGACAGCTATTATGAGGCAGTAATGCACTACCTGCGTGTATATCCAGGGGGAGAGTGAAACAATTTAAGTAGGACATTTTCCAGAACCTTTTAAGGTTTCCAAAGTGCACTGGGTGCATTAGGAGGGTGATGTAATATTGCTGATGATGTAAGCCCACCGTGCTGTGTGTGTGTGTGTGTAAGAAAGACAGGAAAAGAGAGAAAAAAAAAGGTAGGTAGAAAAAATGTCAAACTGTGAAAGCTCTAGAATTTATGCACACACACACAGACACACAGACACAGACACAGACACAGACACAGACACAGACACACACACACACACACACACACACACACACACACACACACACACACACACAAAACAAAATCACCTGATGATCTACTCTAACTGCTGAGCAAACCTATACTTACACACAAGAGCATGTGTTTCTTACTCAGGGGAGAATGTTGAGATGTCTTACGTTAATAATAACACATCCATCAATAGTTTTAGTAAACATTATTAGCCATTATTATCATAATAGAGACACTTATTATAACTCAGGGTCCTCCAGTGTAATTGATGCAGATGGCAAATTATCAAACGCATTATCATTCACAGTTCTTTAATCGCATTGTTTCATGCCTATGAATGATAAATTGAGGTCCCTTTAGCCAAATTGGCTACCCTTTTCATGCACTAATTGTCTGTTTTTTCCCTACCATTAACATGGAGAATAATAACCCTGACAAATATAGTCACTCCTTGTGTGTTGTGTTAACTCATGAATTCTTCAGTCGAAAACAGATTTCCTGATGGTTCCAGATGGTTGAAAGATGGACAACTTAGTGATGGACTGATGGACAGCTAAGAAACCCAAAGCAGAGAGAAAGGAAGTACTTCTTTTCTCTCTGCCCAAAGGCACTGGTAAATAAAGTAGATGAGTAAATATGTGTGCACATGTGTGTGTAAGAGAGAGAGACAGAGAGAAAAACAGAAATTATCTTAAATAGCCCCCAATTCATACTTTTAAATAAATAAGTAAGTGAGCATCTGACCTTGTTGAAGTCACAGAGCTTCCAGAAGAGCACGAGGAGCTCCTGGTGAAAGTGGATCTTCTTGGTGGAGTTGGGCAGGTAGGTCTGCAGCAGTGGGTTGGACAGGAGCCGGGCCAGGCCTTTCAGGATGAAATGGAAGTCCTGTAGGACGAGACACAACTTCCAATCATACAAAGAAAAAGAAAACCTCCAAACCCAAACTCCAAAAGGCTTTTAAGCTTTCACACCTCTTTTTTGTCCTGGCTTTGTGGGATTTGACAAATAAAAAATGTCAAAGAGCCTCATACACACAAACAATCAGAAAAGAGTAAGGCCCCCATTTGGCCAACTTCCTGAAGCAATCCACAAATGCACTTGACAAGTGGAGACATTTTAGACCTTTTGTAAATCCTGACCAGTAACAAAAGACACAAAAGAGACACATATATGAAGTGGGGCAGACAGAGCATCTGTCCCTGCAGGCACCATGAGTGATTCAAAGTGCAGATGCAGAAAGGGAAGCATGATGTCAATGTGAGCCTGGTTTATGTGGAGCTCATTACTGCATGGAGATGTGAGCGGATCAAAGGCAGCCGCAGTGCTGATGAAGCGAACAAGAGCAAATGAGCAGCGTTACAGTACCTCCTCTCTGTGAATCCTTGATAGGTAATTCACAAACAGGTTGTCGGGGCCCACTGCCTGCAACACAGAGACAAACAGACAGACAGACAGACAGACAGACATTTAGATTAGTGCACCAATAAATAATAGAGGGATTCACTTATGAGCGTAACCATCATGAGGCCATTGTTTTTCCATCCATATCAGAAACTACAGTCCTAGGTGCTAGTGCTAGTCTATTATTTGCCCATTTTTACTACAATCTATTATATATATATAATAAAAAGTAATATAATTGATAATCTAATGCAAACCAATATAATTGTGAAGTGCTACAATGATTCTGTAGCAAAGTGTGTAAATGTGACGTATTTTTAGGCTAATTTCCTTATGTCACTTATGTGCTACAGCTTACATGATTTATACAGTATTTTGGCTTGTGAATTGTGTGAAAATCTGTGAAAGACTGCTTCACTGTTTTGAAACATATTATTTGTCCAGGTTTCCACCTTCCTGTCCATTTCAAATATAAGTAAATGCCTGAGAATTGCATACCCTGCAAGCATTGCTATCCACATCCATTACAGAGATTACATTATTTAAGTATGTTACAGTAAAATTAAGTCCTGGCACCACCCCATGGAGGTAGCACAACTGAAGGTGATGCGAGCAATCCACACCAGCTATTGAAAGTGAAGCCAAGTGAGGCTTATCCCTTCACTTTGGGTGAACCAAGATGGCAGATATGAGTTGACGCCTATGAGTCACATGACTGGCAGCCACCTTGGTATACCCAAAATATTAGGCTTCAACCAATGACTATTGGCTTCAACTGGCTGAAATGCTGACACCCACTGCTCCACCCTCACCTCCTGCTCCTCCAGGTCTGTAGAGGGCGCTGTGGGGTCCAGGGTCTGCTGGGCCACGGTTGTGGCAGAGAGGGAGGCGCCGGCCAGGTCGTGCTCCAGGGACACAATGAGGACCTGCACGGCCTGCTCCACCAGCTGCTCGCGTTGATCTGAGAACAGCAGGTGGTTGTAGGGGATGCCAAAGCCCACGGGGTCGTAGGCACACACCACGTTCAGCAGAGAGGTGAAGAGTGGGAGGGCATGTCTGGGTGTGTGTGAGAGAGAGGGAGAGAGAGAGAGGAAGAAGATTTGAATATGGGTGGACAAAGATTAGTGTGTGTGTGTGTGTGTGTGTGTGTGTGTGTGTGTGAGTGAGAGAAAGAGAGAGACAGAGGGAGATAGACAGCAAGAGTAAGAGCAAGAGAGAGAGAAAGTATGAATGAATGTATGTGCATGAAAGAGGATGAGAGATAAAAAAACAAGAAACAGAAAAAAGCAACATGCATTTTTTATTTGACGAAAGACAATGAAACAAATAGAGAGGAGAGAAGAGAAAAGAGAATATGCAGTATCTCGTGTGTTACTTGTTGTTGGAGCACAAGAAGGCCACCCAGGGATTGAGTTTGTGAGAGACAGAAGAGAGAAGAGAGAGAAGAGAGGTGGGAAGAATAGAGCAGAGAGAGCGAGAGAGTGAGAGAGAGAAAAAGAGAGAGAAAGAGGGAGAGAAAGAGGGAGAGAAATAGAGAGAGAAAAAGAAAGAACATACAGTATCTTGTGTGCTACCTGTTGTCGGAGCAGAAGAAGGCCACCCAGTGTGAGAGAGAGAGAAGAGAGAGAAGAGAGGTGAGAAAAGTAGAGGAGACAGAGCGAGAGAGAGACAAGAGAGGGAGAGAGAGAGAGAGAGTGAGAGAGAGAGAGAAGAGAATAATCAGTATCTTGTGTGCTACCTGTTGTCTGCGGAGCAGAAGAAGGCCACCCATGGGTTAAGTGTGCTGTCTGTGGAGGGGCACAGGTACATGGCCTCAGAGAAACACGTCATCAGCAGCTTCAGCAGCTCCGTTCTACACAGCAGACAGGAACAGGAGGAGAACAAGCAAGAGAAAAGAAGATAACACCAAAAGAATATACAATATGTATGTGTGCATGCGTGCATATTCTTGTAGATATACATGTATGTACACATACTAGGAGACAAGGGTATGCTCTTGTATTCTCTACCTGCTTGGGGTTAGTGTTCCATCAAGTGGACAGTGATTACCATGACAACATCCAAACAAATCCAAGTGGTAATAGAAAAAAAAATAAAAATAATAATAACCTTTACTTGTATAGCACAGTTCATACGTACAAGATGCAGCTCAAAGTGCTTTACAGTTTGGCAAGGTCACAAATCAATACTAAAAAGGGCACTGACAGAATAGAAATGGGGCACTCCAATAGTTGGGTTTCCATTCAACTTATTTGCATCAGTTATGCACATTTATAGTTATTCAGCTTAACAAGATGCCCATCAGCGGGCATTTCAGACCATGAAGATTAATAGGCAGGTGTCTAGAAGTAAGGATTTCTTAGCTGTATAACTAAAATGTGGATCAACAAGATGGATGGAAACCTGGTTATAGTAGAGGGAAATAGAGATCAATGTAAACACCAACCTGTTAAGGTCATGGATGTAGTTGGGAGTGGGCGAATGAGCGAAGCCCACCCCAGCCTCCCAGATGTACTCACAGCTGTCTAAGGCATGCATGTCCTCTGGACCATCCTATGGGGGTACAATACAATACAATACAATCAGTACAATACAATACAATATAATACAATACAAAACAATACTGCCTAATCAGAGGTGTCAATCCTGGGATCAGAGAGTAAAAACCTTACCATGTATTCCCTCTGCATGTGCACTAATGGGTAATGTCACTAATAAGCCTATCTGATCCAGACGTCTGTGCTCATTGTGTGCCTTTTCCACAAAATATGCGGCACGGTTTTTACTTCCTGAAGCTGACAGCTTGAAAAGTATGTCTTTTCACTGTACAGATACTACAAAAACAACGGCAATTGTATGAGCATGGGGAATAACATATATGTGCATGTAACAGAAGCTCTGCCATACTGCATTGACATGGTAAATAGATATTGAGAAAGCGGGCGGGTTTGTTTTGTTTGATTTAGTGTCTTTGTTTCCGTAATGATGTGGGTGGGGGGGAGGAGAGGAGAAAGAGGGGGGAGGAGAGTAGAAGAGGAGGAAAAGGGGAGAAGAGGGGGCAGAGAGGAAAAGGGAGGAGGCAGAGTAACGTTGAGTCACTAGGTGTGAACTCTGATAACCCGAGCCCTGCATTAAATATCAGGCTTCTTTTAGTGCTTCAGTGCATGCAGGGAATAGTGTGTAGGACAATACAGATCGCCAATTGTGTATGCTGTATTCAACTATGAGAGACAGGGAGAGACAGAGAGACAGAGACAGAGACAGAGAGAGAGACAGAGAGAGAGACAGAGAGAGAGAGAGAGAGAGAGAGAGAGAGAGAGAGAGAGAGAGAAAGGCTGAGACCAAGATAGTGTGCGTTAAGGATACTGGTTTAATAGATCCTCCAAAAAAGAGAAGAGTACTTCTGCACAAAAAGTATGGGCTCAATCCTGAAAAAGGACAAATGGTGTCATGATCTTCCATCAGACATTTTAACCTTACATCACACTGGAGTCTCTGGGTACTTATGTTTGCTTAACTGAGTGAGGGAGACAGGCTAAACGAGGACACAGAGGATCAACAGTGTTATCTTGATTTCTGTTACAAACGTGTGTCAATGCTAATCCTGAATTCAGTGCTATTGGGAAGAGAAGTGGCTGCTCCTAAGAAACAGTCACCTTCTCAATGAAGTGAGGATTTACAGTTACTAACTGAGGCATGATGGCTACTGAGGAAACATTCTGTTATCCTAGAAGAATTATTCATCTACAAAAACAGTTGTGTCTTGCTACAAAAATCACATTTCTTCCTACAGTTTTAGCAAATTACACTTACGACTGAGAGGAGGTGTGTAAAAATAGGCCACAGACACACACACACAGACACACACACAGACACCCCTGTCTGCAGGGGCTGTCAGTCAGTCAGGCATTCAGACAGACTGGGCAGATGAGCTAGTAACCACACACTAGGGCTGAATACAAAATATTCACTTGTTAACTATGTAGTGCACTGTGTAGGGAACAAAACAGCCCCTACATTAGGACAATTAGCACTTAAGAGTGCTTCCACTTGTCCGCATTTGAAGATGCGATCAGTCTCACTGGCCACACCAGGCCAGACCAGCTGGTGGGTATAATGACCACAAGGATAACTGCCTGAGTCAGAACGTGTGATCCTTAACAAAGGCCATGTGGCCAAACATTGGCAATAAAATTAAGTTATTAATGTGGAGTGTGTGGCTATTCATCTCCTAAATGTATAGTTTGTCCTAGCCTGCACCTCGCTGCAAGTATACACTCTTCCTTCTCTTTATGCCTGCGAAGATTTCAATAGAGTCTGGATTGATTAGAAGCATCAGGAATTCTGACTTTAGATTTAGAAGATATTTTAACTAACTAGACTAATTTTATTCTAATAACTCCATATATTCAGTGTGTGATCTCACGCATCCTACATGCCAACTCTATGAGTAAGTGAATGAGAAACTGCCAGTGAGGGAGTTGGGAAGACGGTGACAAATTGAACGAGAGAAAAAGTGAAAGTGTTTGTGAGAGAGAGAGTAAGATAGAGAGAGGACAGAGAGAGAGCAGTTGAGGGAGGAGAAAACACATGAGGTGTGAGTGGCTGGCCATATCAGTGTCGAGGCATGTATCTTAGCAACCCTGTGAGGTCAGCCATGTTCTGTGTGGTCGCCTGTGATCTAATCGCCGCCTGAGCTAACTGGCCTTCTTCTCCAGCAGCACAGGGGACAAACATGTCCTCAGGCAGATGCATGTCCCTGTACATCTGTTAAGACTTATTCTTAGGACCAGGTGCACAACAGATACACGTAAACACATACCCGTCTGCGCACACACACATACACACACACACACATGTACGGACCCCTAACACAACATATTATTGAGTATATACACACTAGACAAAAAGACAAAATCTCCCCAGGACAAAAAAAAACATGTTACACACACACACCATCACTCCCCTCTCTCTCTTACACACACAATTAACACTTCTTTCACTGTTGCTGTCCTTACAATCCCGCACTCCCACCCACAAAACTTGCATACACACACACACACACTGTTCATTAGGCTGGGGGTTAATGAGTGACAGAGCTAAGGTGTGTGTGTGAGAGGTTTGGAAGTGGCTCCTGTTTGTGAATAGGGCAGAGGAGGGGCGGGTTTTACCGCCGATCCACTGAGCAAATAGGAAACTGCCCCGCAATGAAAACTCCAACGCACACATTTGCTATGACTGTACATGTGCCTGCATGCATGCGTGAATTTGCTACAGTACATGTGTGTGTGTCTGTCTAATTTTTCTGCTGTGTGTTTAAAGTTAGTAATTTTTGAATACTCGTCTAAGGTGTGTGTGTGTGTGTGTGTGTGTGTGTGTGTGTGTGTGTGTGTGTGTGTTAGTGTGTGTGTGTGTGTGTGTGTGTGTGCATGTATTTGTGTAGGAAAGAGAAAAAAGAAAGAAAGAAAGAGGAAAGAGAGAGTGAAAGACAATAGCCAGAACAAGGAAAAATGGGAGCTTACAGTAATGCTAGTCACAGAGCCATCTGGAAGGCAATCAAGGTGGTGTACATACAATACAGAGATCTGTATGGCTCCATTCACTGACTTAGCTTAGCCTTGCGCAAACAGCCTAGTCATTTAAACACTAATGGAGTGAGTGCATTAATGAATTTAAGTATCGTTGTGTGATAGAGAGAGAGAGCTGAACTGAAGCTGCTTAAAAATGGCGCCTCCTTCCCACTGACACTGAGAAAATTTTGCATGAGTAATTGATAAAAGGGACTTGATCTTTTGTATGTGTGTATGTGTGTGTGTGTGAGAGAGAGAGAGAGAGAGAGAGAGAGAGAGAGAGAGAGAGAGAGAGAGAGAGAGAGAGAGAGAGAGAGGGAGGGAGAGAGGGAGAGAGAATGAGTCAGAGGCAGAAAGTATTTTTGACTACATGCACAATTTGTTTATTTGTTTTAAAGTCTGCGCCATTATTAAGGAATCTTCAAGGGGCATCCGGAGATGGAATTCTGTGTGCTGCATTTAGATTACAACACAGCAGAACCCAATTCTAAGTTATAGATAGTTTTCCTATGTTTCACTATTTTAACATTGAAATGTTTCTATTGACCTCTTCATACATTTTAATTCAGACCTATAATTTGAAACAATACTGGCTGTGGTCTTCCAATTTTTTTTTTCAAAACTAGCCTTACATTTTAGACATTGCTAATTCACTTTTAAAGAGTTGTTCAGAGAACATAATATACAAATCCAAAACTCTTGAATGTCAGCTTCATAGCAAATATACTTGGTACTTTGTATCATTTTCATAATCCAAGATATAAGCATTTAAAATGTGTCCGGTATTTTTGGCCCACCCTATATGATGAGAAACAAGCCTTACCAGTCCAGCCTTTTTGTGGCTCTGTACGGTGAACTCTGGACAGAAGAGCAGGTCAGCAATGGCTATGAGGAGAGACTCAGCCAGCGGCCTGGCGCCTTCATCATCCCCCTCTTCCTCCTGCTGGGTACAACACAAGCACAGGACACAACCTTTAAAAAGATCCTATTAGATGATTCTATTTGTACCATCGTCATGTTCATTGGAGAACAAGAAAACTGGACCGACCACTGAAGGGTGTGAGAAAAGCCTACATTCTACATTTACATTCACGAAGCCACAAAACAATGGCTTGATGGACAGATTTCATCTTTTGGAAATTAGTAAACATCAGTAACCAAATCCACACATATCTCTGACACTACAAAATATTTTTTTTTCTCATAATATGGACCCTTGAAGTTCTTTCCACAACAAAAATTACTTATAGTAACACTTTATTTGGACAGCCTGTTCACAGACATCGCAGAAGGTTTGATACCGACTTATCACTGTAATTAATTCCAAACACTATCCCTAATCTTAACAAGACCCAGTCTTTCAACAGTTTAATTAATAGTCTCAGACATCACTTTTTTACACTCACAATGAAACTCTTGGAATTGCAATATTGTTCTTTAGTGTGTGGTTGCTCATAACATTACAGTTATACTGGTAGCTGTCTCCATCATTGCAGTTCTTGGTGTAAATGGGCCTGTCATCCATAGAACTGCATTTCAGACACACAGCCTGAAGCCAGGTAAAGGGCATGTTATTGGCCTGTTCTGGCTAAAGTCAGTGTTTTTTTGCACAGCACCTTCCCCTAACCTCACAAGCCAGCTCACATCAAATTATGTGGTCTATCCATGAAAAACCAGGCACAGTCCAAGGGGCAGCATCAACGGTTGTCTTTCAAACTGCCTCTGCTCGTAACATTATAGCATGACAACCTATGAGATCAAAAAATAAATGTGTACCACAGCACTACAACCGTGCAACATAGCAGATTTGGGAGAAAAGCTTTAATGGATCATGGTAGACTGTACCCAGGACAGGAATTTCAATTGCTACTGCTAGAGAACACCTAGATTCTTAGACTTTTAACCTTTACCAGTTATTTCAGTTCACTTCTGATATCAAAAGGTTAAAGCTAAGTCTGCGAGGCTACTAAAAGAAAGAGGGGAGTTTATCACAAAAACTAAACCGAAAAGTGTATTTGAGGGCCAGTAACCACATTAGGGAACAGTGCAGATAAGGTATACTGCCCCAAGGGACCATTGGGAGGAAAATGTTATTATGTTGGACCATGCATACTGCACCACAGAAATAGTGATCCGTGTGTACCATGTGATGCAGATGAGTGCTTTTTTTCTTCAGTTTAGTTGTCTTATACTAATTATCCATGGCACATTGTGTACTGAAAAATGTTTTATAACTTGCACTTAATAATAATTCAGTCTTTCAGTCAAGAGTAATTGTGTAGGTTCTTAACACATATGACATATGAGATTAGGACATTGCCCTTTAGACTTCCAACCATCAATTAGGTGTTTTTTTAACCTGACAAATGATCCATTTTAAGCCCAAGGTTTTAACAGATGAGTGCTTTTTTCACTTGCAAGGAATGTTTGGCAAAAGTAACCAAGGGATACAACACAGCCCCCAAGCACGCAGAGTAAAGAACACACAGAAACCCTACCCTACTGAGAGTCTTCCAACACACACACACACACACACACACACACACACACACACACACACACACACACACACACACACACACACACAAATCAATTCACAAGCACCTGCTCCTGCCTTACACGATTCTCAGTGGCTCTGCATTCACTGGGCTTTTGGTCCATCCAGGCACTTTAATTAGCAGTAATCCAACACCAGGGCCAGTCTCCATCTCTGGAGCCAAATGCACAATATCTGCAGTGTTCAAGCCCACCTCTCTCCCACAGGCCAGGTAAAGGGGGAGCGAGAGGAGGTGGCCTGGGGGGAGGAGAAGAAGGGCTAGGCTGGGGTGGGGTGGGTTGAGGGGGGTGTAGCCTATTGGCTGAAAAGGAGGAGAGCTTCATCCATTTGAAGGCCAAAGAGTGGAGCCAGATATGTAGACGCAGGCAGCTCGACTTGCAACAAAACACCTCAACTCCCACTCACCACACTTCAGCAGAGAGAAGAGGTGAGATGTCAGGACATTGGAGGAGAAGGAAGGAGAACAGAAAAGAGGACATGAAAGGAGAGGATGGAAGAGAAGAAGAGAAGAGAGAGAAATAAAGGCGAGAAAAAGGAAAAGGTGGGACAGATGGATAAGAGGGTGGATGGAAAACAAACAGTTAAGAGAGGCAGTTGGAGCAGAGGAGAGGAGGAAAGAGGAGTGAAAAGTGGAAAGGAGAGAGAGACAAGACGAGGGAGAGAGCACGAGTGAGAGAGAGAGCATGAGGGAGAGAGAAAGTGAGAGTGAGTGTGTGTGTGTGTGTGAAAGAGAGATAGAGCAAGAGAGAGAGAGAAAGAGAGAGAGAAAGAGGGGGTGGGGGGCAGCTTGGCCAGATGATGACAAGGGGGTTTAGGCTAATAGAAAGCAAAGCAGAGGGAAAAGAGGTGCTGAAAGATCAAACTGAGGACCTGAGTGAGATAAGCCTGCCCTTTCTATTCCAAACACCTGTGTCAGGTATTCAGCCTGGAGAAAATTCTGTCTTCATCTCTCTTATTGAAGAACTACTGCAGAGAATAAAAAAAACACATACATACATCAAAAGATCTATCTAAGGCAAATTTAAAAAACTGACTCGGGTAAGTTTTTAGATTATATGAGCAGTCCTTATATTAGCATTAGAATACTACCGTCCTTGAATACTAATTAACAGTTGTCCTTATTTTAAAAAGACTGTGTCCCACAGACACAAAAAAAGGCTACCAAGGACACAGAGCAGCCAAAGCGCCATCAATCAGTAGGTTTCTGCACAATGAGCTGACCACTTCACAGCTGAATACACATGAATAACATAATCAAAATTAACATTCATTACAGTTATACAAATAACAGTCAGCACTATGGCATTACCCATCCCAATGCATCACCATGACTACAGACCCTTCATCTCCACATCACTATCCATTCATATAATCCATTTGAAATGAAAGTTTGGTAATCTTCTTCTGGGTAAATTAATATATGTATAAAATAAACCCAGAGGCACTGTAGACCCAGAGAACCTGTAGAGACAGTAACCAAGACTGAGTGCTGGTCTTATGAGAAATACAACATGGAAGGGGCATGGGCAGGGACACATCAGAGGGAAGTGTGCAGGAGTTCATTGTACCAAAGGACCTATTTCCTAAGACCTGTGCAAATGTATTAGTCTCTTTGTACTCTCCAAATAACAAAGGGCACTGAGTAATACAGTAACAATGTGGTTTAGCATACGGAGAAACCATATCCTGGTGTACAGTGCCTACCAACCACCCACTTCAAATTGAAATGGGAAGAGACTTAGAGGCTTGATGTTTAGAGAAGCAGATATCCTGAAGTCGTAGCCAATCTCTGCAAACACTCTGGAAGGGAACCACATACACACTGCACTTTATCCAGGGCTCTGTCAGGATATTGTGTAACAGCTGCCTGTTGACTGTGTCCTGTTAAGATTGAGTGTTTGCATTGTTGTGAAGCTTTGACACTAACCATGTTCAGTGACTCAGAAGTAGAGACTTTAAGAAGCAAATTCAATAATTGAGAACATGGTTTAAAGTTTGTTTTGCAACTGTAAAAGAGCATTCCCATGAATAAAGGGAAAAAGCCACTGACGACTAGAATTTTTTTATTGATTCACCCACTAGATGACAGAGAGAGAGAGAGAATATCCAGGACAGAGGAAAAAAATATAGATCATATATTTTCCTCTTTCCTGGATATCGAATCTATTTAACAGGCATTAGCCAGGCCAACTAAACCACAATGCCAATATGCCGCAGGTCTGAATGAAGGAGACTATAGGAGTTTTGAGATGGGCTCAAATCTAATCACCCCAAGACACTCTGGCTTTTCCTGCTGTTTAAGATGAAGCACTGACACTAACACTAACCAAGTTTAATGGCTTGGAAGTAGAGACTTTAGAACTAAATTTAGTAATTGAGAATATGGTTTAATGTTTGTTTTGCAACAGAAAGACAGCAATCCCATGAATAAAGGAAAAAGCCACTGAGGATTAGAAATTTCTTATTGATTCACCCATTAGATGACACACAGAGAGCACAGACAGTAGCCTGGAAAGAGGAAAAATATATTGTACATTTCCCTCTTTCCTGGATATTCAATCTATTTAACAGCTATTGTTTCCTTCAACTAAACCACAATGCCAGTATGCCCCAGGTCTGAATGAATGAGACTATAAGAGTTTTAAACTGGGCTCAGATCTAATCACGCAGAGACTGCCTTTCCCTGCTGTTTGGGACGAAGCATGTTGCTGTACAATATACTTTGCCATTGACAAATCTCTTTATTGCCCTCTCCATTTCTTGCTCTCTCAGCCCTTTAGTGTCTATGTATAAAATGCTGCTTCTCCAAAATAATACAAGCTGAAAACACTGAACACCTTAAGGAGAGAGAAGGAGATGTAAAACAGAAAGACAAGGAGAACATCTATGTTTCGTAACATCACAACCTTACGATTCCATCCAGCCTGCACCCCTAGCCCCTCCAACACACACACACACACGCGCGCGCACACACACACACACTTACCCCAGCCCGCCCAGCACCAGGCAGAGTGGACCAGAAGAAGCCCCTCCAGTCTGCATCCTCGAAGATGTAGGGCAGGACTCGGGTGAGGAGGCGAGCACAGTTCAGAACAATCTGCCTTTCCTTCTCCGAGGGGCAGCCGGACGCTGCTCCCTGGACTAGCTTTTCTACTGCCTGGCAGAAAAGTATAGCACAGTTTTGGCAAGGAAAAATAAATGCATGCTAAGAAAAACAACAGTACATTTCACACCAAATGAACATCAGTGGCTTGTACACATGCACATCTGTCACACAGTGAACCTTTATTTTGCTCTAACACGTTCTAAACAGATGAAAAAAACAACACTTAAAATCGTATTCATGCCAATGAAACAATCACTGTGATCAAAATGTACAACACTACTCTCATGAATTGTCTATGCTTTGTCACGAACTGTGGGCCCCATTCTGCAGACACCTGGGCAACAGGTGTAACCAGACATTTCAAGGTCATGATCTGTCCTATCTCTGTAACAACCCCATAACATGTTTCCATAACCTCTAACAGTTCTGCAGCAGGTAAAAAGTCCCACACAAAGGCCCAGCTGCCACCACCAACACAGCTTCCCATCCTGCTTCTAAGGCCACTGACCACACAGCATTGTGGGAAGAGCCAATAATTGCATTCCAGTCCCTATGTGATGTTGGGCTACGAGCAAACAGGGGGAGACCTAGAGACTTTGTATCAGTGTTAACAGCTACATTTACATGAAAATCTGTTTTTCTTTACTTGCTCTCTCTTATCCACTCAACCACCATCTCTTTCTCTCTCCCTCTCTCTTTCTCTCTCTTACACACACAGGTCTGATAGTTAATATGTCACTAGGCTACCACTTTATTTTTGCACAGGCTGACTAGCATAATGACTGCAGTCATAATGTGTCATCCCATCGTATCACATTACTGTATCACATCACTGTCAATCCATGACTGACCACCAGGTCGCACTAACACCATAAACCACCATCCTCACCACAAAACATTGACTACCTTGTTATACTATATAATATAGACGTGATTATTAATATAGTCTCTATACGCTCATGTACAGAACTTCCCTAAACCCACCAGTGACCCAGTCAAACTACGAAGCAACCCATCTGGTGTACCTTATAACACAGGGTTGCCAGGTTGGAGGGGGACTCCTCTCGGACAGCTCGGATCTCTGCAGCTGGTACCAGAGCGAAGACATCCTGGATGGTGGTGGTGGTGTCGGCCCAGAACTGGTCCCAGAAGGCATCGTCTGTGGCCTCCACTGGCTAAGGGGGTACAAGACTTAGTTACATTCTCAATCATGGTGAACAAAGTGGAGCAAAAGATGATGCAGATGAGGACGAAGCTATAGCCTGCTCACCATTAAGGAGAGAGAGAGAGAGAGAGAGAGAGAGAGAGAGAGAGAGAGAGAGAGAGAGAGAGAAAGAGAAAGAGAGATGCCACTCCTCAGAGAAGTACTATTAACTTGGACTATGCCACCACGTCTTAATACATACGCACAAATTACCACTTACCACTTGTCCAAAATTATTATTATTGTAAGTTACACAGACTCAACATAGAATGCAACAGAATGTTCTTCTGCTCAAGAGGGGGGACATCAAACATAAATGGTAACAATAGATATCGCACCATGGGTTAATATCACTGATGAGCATAGTTTCACTGAGCAAATGAACGCGCACCTAAAGTCGCCAACTACCGCACCCTCTTGAGTTAGTTTGGACACATTAATTTGTTTGCATAATCGCTCCTCATTCTTACACTTACTCGTAGGTAAAATGATCGGAAACAATATTGTCTGCAACGCTGTAGCCTACTGGTCGTTTTATTTCACCCAAAATATCCCTACGAAGATGGTGAAGTTAAGACTGAATATTCTACAGCACACTTGACGCTATATTTGTCCAATTCAGCAAACACACCATTATAATTCAAACTAAGCGGCAAACTCTTGGGAATAGTACCTGCTCACGACCGACCTTAACTTTTGCGGCAATACACCAACAGAGTTCATCTTTTGGTGCCATCTGGAAAGCATTTTGCTCTCATACACCGTGTAATACCAAAGCGCAACTTATGTACTTATGTAAAAAAGAAAAACATGTAATGTTTCAAACCTGTGTTTTTGTTGTGAGTTGTATCACTGCTTTCCTAAAACGTAATTTGGAGTCAGAGTTACCCATTTTTAAATCCCTCTCCGCGGACGACGGCTGAATCTCCTGTTGACTTTCATCTGTGTATTACCCACCTCCACCTCTACGGCATGCGCGCCCGGGTAGCAACCACTTAAAGCGAGCAGGATCTAGAGGAGGAAACTTCCGGGTCCAGTAAATAACTGCCAATATTTGTTCACATGAAATGGAGCAGCCGATAGTGTTCTTTTAAGAAATAATAGCAGAAATAGTAGTGTAGTGAGTACATTTAATAGAATTAGCTGACGCTCACAACGGACAATAATTGAACCACGCACCACAAATTGTTTACGCGGGCTACTTGGATATACATACCATACACATATTGAAACATATGTTTTGTAAAAAAAATTGTAGTCTAAAATAACTGTCTATATGCGTTAAATGTATAAATAATATTAATTTAAAGGTAGTTTTGTTAGGCATACAGCCTTTTTGAGGGGGTTTAACAATGCGTAGGTATAAATCTTCCCTCATTTTTGTACACGAAACTTAAGGGACACCTGCTGCCGCTTGCTTTATGTGTTCTGGAAGAAGATAACCAGTAAAACAGATGCTTGGTAAAGTCATTGGGGATATAGCCTAACCAAATCACAATGCTCACGGCGTATGCTGCCATCTATAGGTGAATTACTATGCGCTCCCCTCTACACACTCACAGGATTCATTATCATGCCAGCAGCTGATCCCATCCAAAAATACCGCCATTGAGTGAGGTGTGCTCTGCTAGCTAACCCTTAAATGATCACTTCAACACAAGATGTGGATGTATGAGGAAATGTGGTAACATAGGCCTACCCAAAAGCGATTGGATTCTGTGCTCATTATTGCACACAGCTGAGCTCAACTCTTCCATGAAACATCAAACTAGGAGTCAATTAGATCATCAGGAGCACTTGTTTCAATGACCTCACAGATGTAAATTCAGTGAGCAAAATTGATTGCACTAGTTTTTTGCAGTGCATAGCTGCAATCATTTGTTAAAGAGATCTAATAAGTGCTCTCATTTAATTTGTATAAGCACAAGAGGACTGGGGCATATATGCCACTTGGATATCTGTAGTCAGTTTATAACAGGCTGTGGCTTTTTTGGCACATGTTAATAGCTGACAGCTTTTGCAAAGGTACACGTGACACAATGAAATGGTTTAGAAATGAACTAAGTTATTCATTTTTAATTTAGTTTGTTCACTGGTTTGTTTAGCCTAATGACATGTTACACTAAATATTTTATTTGTGTATTAAACATTAATTTTTAAATAAAAATTCATTCTAAGTTTGTTTTAAAAGCAGCAGGTGGCTCTGTAGAAAAGCAGAGCTCTGTTCGAGGTTGCCTTGGAAACCACAAGACCCTTTATTCCGTCCACTTTCTCTTTTCATTAATAACATTTTTTTTTTGGCTTCGTGACCCTGCCTAGATCTAACATTGGGGTTCCAATTGAGTTTACATGGAGCATTTTGACATTTCGACAAATTAAAATGTAGAAGCAAAGAGGAATGAAATTACATTCTAAAAATGCTCTTATACGTGCTTTCAGCACTAAAATGTCCTGCTGTCTACTCAGCTGTTCATCTATCTATCTCAGCCTGTAAACATTTGAATCCATTAATGTCTGAACTACTAATGGTTCTTATGGGGACGTTGTCATGTTTGTTAATGGACACTCTGACACATCTCGGATGTCTTGGGTGAAGACTGCTGGTTCGACACATCCCTCTCTCCCCTCGCTCCTTCCTTCGCTGCACCCTCCTTATATGCTCAGCGTTCAGTAATCAGACTGAGCAGAGAGGCCTGGTCTGCCGGTACAAGAGGCTGATTACGTGTACTGCTGTTGGTTCATGCTGCACCTCCCTTCTCCTGCATGCACCCCATGCAGTTCTGTCATTCGTGACTGACACACAAAGGCATGCTCAGTTTTGATCCAGCTTGAAGAGGTACAGCAAGGCAGCAAGGAGACAATACTTTGTGCAGAATGTACCAGTATATATTATATATATAAATATATATGTATGTATGTATACAGAATGTATATAAAATGTACCAATATATATATATAAGGGAAAAATGTCTCTGAAATTATAGTGGGTGATGTGATGAATTAACTGAATTACTCCCACAACTTTAGCTTTACAACTTGTTTAACAAGGTATATACCAGTCAGCTTAACAACCTTCAGTTCAAGTAACATCCTGTGTGTTTCTTGCCATTTTTGTGGTATAAGTATATAGGTATGGATCTATCATAACATCTTAACATTTTTGATGGTTTCTGACCAAGCCAAAAACACATCTGTAATTTCTACTATTCAACCAGACACAGTTTAATATAATGTTTTGAGGCTACAGTTCTTAATATGAAAATGTAAATACAGCCTTTTACACTGCAGTGTTAAAATCAACACAATCAGTTCGTGCAATCCATTATAGTGCCAGCTATTAGTTATTATTAGAGAAGACTGTTGGCTGCTTGCTTGTGAGAAAGCATCAAGTCGAACCAATTTTGTAATTGTAACAAATGTATTATTCTACTCGTAATTTCTGCTTCCGACGATAAACTCATTAGCGTTCCTCTCTCTTCTGATGAAAAGCATGTCCGCTGTTAATTCACAGGAAAAGTAAAGCAGGCTTGGTCAGCTTTTGCATGTCTGTCTCTTTCAGCCTTTTGCAACACAGAAAAATTACTAATGGAAAAAATTGTGTGTATGTTAAACTACAACCAATATGATGTTTTGGCCACTAATATTTTCTAGGGGACAAGTGACCTGATAAAGGTATACCTCCATGTTAGACAGTCGTATGGCCATAGCAATGATGGGGCAAAGAATTAATGGCTTATAGTATACAGTGCTGCAAAGCCCCTTCTAAATGTACAATTCCCATGGTACACTGCTTGGTTATTGCACTGCGAAGTGACTCAGATCGATTGGTGGTAATGTCATGACTAATCCCTCTAAACCATACCCTTTCATTTCATGAGATTAAAAATCGAGTGTGTGACTGATAGATGCCCTTGGTCTGACAAACAAGCACCTGACCAGTGGCACAGAGACTGTGCAATTTGACAATAATGAAGTTGGTAACCCAAACACCCATCGGCTGAGGAATTATATGGTGACTGTATGATGGATTTTGGGTCACTCTTAATTTGGATGTACCTACAGATCAAGGGTATAGCTTTGGTGTCAACATTGGTGGGGACTGGACAATTTATCAAAATCTAAATATGAGTGATGTGTGATGTGGAGAAAATGCTAGGACAATTGAATTAATTTGAAAAATGGTAAGGGTTTGTTTTACAAGGCCAATGTATTGTCAGGAATAAATGATTACACTAAAAGTACTGGGACTGTGGAACTTTTTGAAAGGTATTTGATATTTTATAGTTGGCTGGTCCACCTTCAAGTAAAACATATAATAAATTCTATATGGAAAGATGGTACATTTGGAAAGGTCTCTGTCCTTTTGTCCACCAATAACACTTTAAAACATGCACATTTTACATCCATTTTTTTCTAAGTTAGTTATGTAGTCAGATCACTTTGAATATGTCAGCTGTATCTTGGTGATTTACTTTGGTGCATATTGTTCTTCACAGTGTTAGCTCGGCCCGTTGCTATGTCAATTATGTCATCCAGTCTGTTACATCATCCTCTGTGTTTGAGACAAATGATAGACTGCTGTCTATCTGAATGAGAGAGCATGGGGGGAATAATTAAGGAGTCCATGGGAAAAAACAGGCATTGTCTCAAAATGCAGAAATTGAGAAAATGTAATTTATACAAGTTTGATTTTTTATTTAATTTTACTAGTAAACGGCATTTTTAAATGCTTCTAGCATGAAACCATGCTCATTTATTCACAAGATTCACAACTTTTGAAAAAGCTGTGGTTTCAATTCAACTACCAATAATTGGAGGAACTTGAAAACTTTGATTTTGTGACTATGCCCATTTCTCCAATGTACTCCTCAATTAGGATGTAGGCACTTCCTGGAAGGATGGTGAACCTTCATTCAAACACAAACGGGGTATACAATGTACCCTTCATGTCAAGAGCTCTTGGAACCACAGAGGTGTAAGTCAAGTGTCTATTTTTTAGTAATAATACCATACTTTTTGTCATGAAAGATCAAAAATGGTTTTATACCATCCAGACACTAATTACTTGTTATTTTTGCTTTTCAGGAAACAGCATAACAATAATAATAATAATAATAATAAACCTCATTTTGAAGTACAAAAATGAAGGCTTTTCTTCACACAGCTATATTTTAGTCTATGTAAGAGAATGATCAAAGACAGTCACAACTTTGCATTATATCACGTATCAGTTTTACTGGCAGATGACACAGATGAACTGTACATAGACTTTTATATTTTTTGGCTGAATATGACTCCTTTGGCCAGGTGCAGCCTAAGCCATCCATCACATTACATTAACAGGCTTAATTTGACCGTACATCAGGACAAATACTGGCTTTGCGCAGCACTATTCATTCTCCTGTGTCTTCACACAAATCTATGAGCAAATATATTGTACACAGCTGTCGACTGCGAGGCATGGTCATCGTCACAGCACTGTCAACATAAAACTATCACATGTTTGACCCGAGAGCAACCGTGGCCAAGTCAGACGTTAAATGAGCTTGTCCACTCCACTTTTTTCCACTGACGAAGGGAGACAGAGGGGTCCATTACTGTCACAGACACCAGGCAACCACAGAGCAAGTCCAGTGTTGCACAGAGTGACAGAACCCGGAGAGGCAGCAGATTCCCAGGAAATAAACGCGTTGGTCTTTGCTAGTGCTTCGAGTACAAACAGCCTTACGTAAGGCAGCAGCCTGAGATGTGACTCACTCTTAGTCGAAAAACGCCCACCCACAACTTATGGAGGTCTTTCTGAAATAGACATTAAGGGTCAAAAGTATTTATAGGTTTGAGCCATGAGTCTTTGTTTGCATCCACAAATGCCTATAAGGTCACCAACTGCTCCAGAGTTCATCATCCAACATCTGTTATGCTACTGCAATAAAACTCATATGAAATACAGAAAGTCATCCTCTCCTGGTCTTGAGATAAAGAAAAGTATGAATAGCAATTAGCCACATACAAAAAATAGCATTCTGGATTTTTTTTTCTTTTAGCAGCCTGCCACACTTCACGTCATATTTTGATCATTAAAGATAATAACAGTAACAACAGTAATTCTCCATATTACAAAAATTGTACCACTGGTAAACATTCACAGATTCCCCCAGAAACAATACAAGAATTAGCCTTACAATACTACTATAAAAAAGTAACTTGTTACTTTCACCTGTTCATACCACATAGTTTTGCAATGTTTTAAAAACTTTTGGCAAATAATTCTGTGATTCTTTGCCAGATCTAACTATTTCAAGGCTGATTCTTTACATTTGCTGGTAGAGAACAACACTGCCACTGTTAGGGTCTCATTAAAAGTGCATTTAGTTCTGCTCAGTTGGTTCAGCACATGTAATTTTGAGAGCATTTTTGTAAGCACATTAACATCAGTTTCACTGAAGCAGCTAATAAAAGATACTGAATTACATAGCATGGCACTGAAACTGACAGTACAATACACTCAGATGTTGTGTCTAAACACTACACGACCTAAACTCAATTAGTAAATTTTCAGTGGAAAGCATGTAGAAACCTCCCTATGCTATCAGCTGGTTGTTACCATAGGTTGTTACTGGTACAACTGTAAATTAAAAATAAAAAATCAGGAGGAATGTGCTTAACCTTCTAGAACAAGTTAGTTATCTTTCTGTTTTATGAATATTCAATTAAAGATTTGACTCTTGTCTGGTTCAGATTCACAAACTGAAGAACATCGGCATTTAATTGTTTGATCCAATTTAACTATAAACAAGTAAAGATTACAGTAATATTATTCAGTTCTTATTTTTTCTCTCTGAATCACCATTGCACTCACAAGATTTGCTGCCATAAATAGCTTCATCGCCACACGATGTATGTCACCAGAAGTCCTATCAAACAGACTTCATAGATCTCTTACAAACGGGTACCATCTGTGACAGCTCACACAATGCTTCAGCCACAGTCTGCTATGAGCCTTTTTGAGGCTTCTGAGCATAACAGACTGGAAGTAGGCGACCAGTGAGCATGTCACCGTCATCGCCAGTCTGTTGAAGAAAACAGACCCATCCATCCAGCAACATAATACTGGTTAAAATGACTCCCTTTTTAGGCATTACAAAACATTCGACACTGAGGTGCTATGTTACATTAAATGTGACAAAAGCCTTGGTCACTTTCCCATTTGTACTGTTCGGCTTCCTATCCTTGCTGACGTGTTCACTGAGGTTGGAGGTTTCACTGGAACCTGCCTCTGCCAAGCTAACTGTGTGAACCTGCTGCACGACGTTGACCCGATTGACGACCCTTCTCCTTAGCGCGCAGCTGAACACTTTCTGAAAGCCTTTGCGGAAGTGTTTGGAGACCAGGGCGTAGACGATTGGGTTGAGGCAGGAGTTAGTGTAGGCTACCAGGTGCGACAGGATGCGAAGCACGTAGGTGACGTGGTTGAGGGGGAAATGGCCGAACCACATGCACAGGATGACCAGGTGGTGCGGCAGCCAGCAGATGCAAAAGAGCGCCGCCACGATGATGATCATTTTGGTCACCTTGCGCTTGGCTCGCTTGGACTCCGACATATCCTCCACGGGGTCCACGGTGGTCCACAGGTAGCGGATGGTGCGCGCATAGGTCAGACTCAGCACCAACACGGGGATCAGGTATCCAAAGACGAAGGTGCACACATCCATAGCCCGACGATGGTGAACGTCCCAGGCTGGGATGCAAACTATGGTTCCGTCTAGGTCCATTTGCTGATAGTAGCTCAGGTATGGCCCAGCAAAGACCAAAGACAGACCCCACACCAGGCAAATAGATGTAAGAGCGTTTTTTGGGGTTCTCATTTCTCTTGAGCGAAGCGGGTAGCGAATCGCTAAGTACCTGTTAACAAACAAGAATAGCAAAAGAATACAATGAAAGATACATCACGGTAGTATTGTTGGATATAGCCTGGATCTTTGGATTACTAAATATTTGTGTGACGATTTAGTCTTTTGTAACTTTAGTGTCCTATTAAATACACTGTATTCATATTAATGCTTTTTAATCTGTCATGCTATATACGTCCTTTGTATGAACAGGGAATAGTAGGTAATAGTATAGTGTAGTATTAAAATAAACTTCTTTAAGTAGTCAAGGTGAATGACATTAATTATCCATAATAAAGACGCACCTGTCTAGCGACACAGCAGTTAGCGTAAAAATGCTGGCATACATAGTGATATAAATGATAAAGTGCACAGCCTTGCACACAAATGGACCGAAAACCCATTCGTCCATTGTGTAGATCGTCGCTTGCAAAGGCACACAAAATACAATGAAACAAAGGTCCGCGATGCACAGATTCAGAATAAACAAGTTGGTCGTCTTCGTGTTCATTTGTCCATTGCGCAAAAGCACAGCAAGAACCAAACAGTTTCCAACCGTGCCAACCAGGAAAATTAAGGAGAAAACTAACGAAATGATAACAGATTCTGATTTCCAGTGCAGATTAAAAAGGTTTTGCTGTGAGAAATTCATCGTTTTAAAATTCCAAATTCAACACTCCTAGTTAAAAAGTCATAACGGAGATTGCGGAAGATGCAGTAGACTACTTCGAAACAAATGACCATCTAGATCATTTGATGTATAATTTTGCGAGAAATAAAACAGGAAAGCATAAGCATTGAGAAAAGCGGACTTCAATGACTTGGTAACAGGCACCCTTCTTGTGCGCTTTCTCTTGCCTGCTGGAGAAGAGGGAACGTTTTATCTAAATGAGACATACTTCTCGTCTCCACCTACGTCACTGAAACGAATACTAGAAAATTAAGATTGCAAATTGGCCATAGTCTTTAACCAGCTGGGTATGATGAATAGTTATAAATACTTAGGTCCTTAAATTCTACAGTATTTGATGCTATTTAAAGTGGCTTGTATTCAGAGACCCTGAATAATTTGGAGACAAACGCCTCAATTTCAGCTGTCAGCAGGCAAAACTAAATCCTTGGTTCTTTCCAAATACATAATCTCCCCAATATTCACTGAAAAGTTAGACCTATCAGAATGACACTGCATGGAGCCATTCAGATGGTTATGAGTTAACAATGTAACAACTTTAAAAGAAAATGATTAAGCCAGTAGTACATAATAACCTAAAGGTGATCACTCATTTCACAGAAACCCCTTTCCAGAAAAGAAAAAAGGCTGTACATGCCAGATGTGACAACCTCATTGTACTCATATTCATGTTGTCTTTTTGTCTTTTATGAACACTTCATTGACACCTAATACAAAAAAACTCTGAAAATAAAAAAGAAACTCTTAAACAAATCTACAGTCTACTGAAAAGAGCATCTTCAATACTCTAATAGCAATATTAATTACATGATGTGATATCTCTTCCGAGGGGCTGTGTTGCTTAGCAACATTGGCATAAAACAATTAAACTAATTAAATAAATTCAAACAACGAAGAAAAGGGCAAAACAAAACAGTAGGATAAAGTTACATTTTGTATTAGTCAAGAATTGTTTAATTGTCTAAGATATATGAAGTGATGCTTTTAAGGCTGGATGGATTTAGATGTACCTGAAAAGAAACTCCATCCTGTATGAACCATTTGATATGCTGTTTGTACTGTAATGAAAATGGTGTAATTGAACTCTGGCAGTTGATCCATAGTAGTATCAGTTGAGTTACTTAGGCAAACGGTGCAAATAAGTAAAGAAGTTAATACGTTTTTCTTTTACGTATAAAGCACATTTTCTATACACATGGTACATCAGAAAGCACTTTAAGAGGAAGACAAGATAAGATAAAAACAGAAAAGTAGCCTATAGTCCACTGTCCAGGCTTAATAAATGAACATCATAACATTATATTTGAGTTAACACACCATTCCAGCAGAACTGCTGGCAGTCTGCAGTGGAAACATGGACCTGCTGTGCTGAACAATTTGAGATACTGTTGATACAAACCCTCAATACTCTGCATGTTATGTGACTGCCCTCTAGTGTGGGTTAAGGTAAATAGTCAGTGGAAAGACTGCTTCAGTTCCCTGTAGAGGGAGAAATCATAATTGTTCCAGTGGGACTAGCCTCCAAATTTACATTAGCCGTCATCATTAACTCGTCACTCAAAAAGGCCACATTTGTTTGTGAATTTTTATTCCATCTTAAATAACCCCTGATAAAGGATGTGGTGTGAGTTATTCGTGTTGTATGAAATGTTTCCAGTTATTTCAGATGTGAAATACCAGAGACGAGACACCTTCGGAAAATACACTTTCAAGCTGGAAAAAAACTTCAAGTTGAACAGCCAATAAAGCCAATAGCCAATAAAAGTAAATCTTTTGAATATTGCCTGTACAGTTTGTTAATGGGCAAGAGAGTTATGGTTGGAATTATGTCTCACATCTGTGTGGAAATTTCTTCTCTTAGAGAGACTCTTCTTCTTAGAGACTCACACATTATCAATATTCAAATGCATGTACTGTAGAGGTATGAGACACACAGTGACTTGGGAATTTCTGTGGTGCAAGTGGAAATATATACATACAAATATATAGATATATACATATATATACATATGTACATATCTGTAGCTTGATACGTGTCCTCTATTGTAAGTGACTTTGGATAAAAGCCTCTGCTAAGTGTAATGAAATGTAATTTAATACGGGGGTATGGGCTCCCCTGTGTTGTGCCGGATGGCACAGTCAGTGTCCCAGCACCACAATCCACCACAATCCCTTACTCATCCTCAGACCCCCCCCATTCCCCAGGGGCCCCCAGGCCTGACCTACTTCTCCCCAGGCAGACACCCCTTTGGCTGGGCATGCCAGCGTCTGATCCTCCCCTTCCCCTCCGTCCATCCTCCCTCCAGGCGTGAGTCACGTTTTTTCCACCGCTAAATATACAGCATGGCCAGCAACAACACTGGGTCTCGTGCGTGCGTGCTTGTGTGTGAGGCCACCTACACACACTCATTAGCGTCTGAAATAGCTCTCGGATGCTTTTTTTGCTTAGAGGGTATCCAGGACAGAAGGGAGAAGGAGAGAGGGGAGGCACTGGGTTTTTTTTATGGCAGATGCTTGAAAGGTCAGGCCACTTCACCCTCTACAGGTCATAGAAACCAATAAACCAGAGGAAAATCTCCTTTTTGTTTACTTTGATCATTTATTGTGGTCATTAACACATTTCATAACATGTCTTTACTATGAAGTACTCTGTGTACACACACTTTTGCTTACTCTGTTTTCCTCTGCATATCTGTAGCTTAGTTTGTGTCCTCTATTGTATTTCGCTTTAAGTAAAAGAATCTGCCAATGTCTGCTGTGTAATGTAATGTAATGTGTACTTGTTTAACCTTAATATGTTATGATTCAAGTATTCCCCTTGATAAGTATGACTCAAGCACTCCATGTTATTGACATTACTACAGAAGCTTTACGAGCCATATTTTATTTGCCTTTCACAAAATCAATAACATGGTCAATAGCATGGCATTTATAAAATGATTGCAAGCTGCTTGGATGTAAATATAAGCATAGATTAGATGTGACATTTTCTTGAACTTATTGATTTTTGACTGAATGAGACTGAATACATACATAACTTTATTAAACCGACCCATGGTCCAATTATAGAAGACATACACAAACAGGACATACACACACTAAACACACATACACAAAAATAATTTAGATATTATTTTACAATCTAAAATCAGGATAATTTCTAACTGCCTATCTGTTATTGTCTCTTTGCATTTGTATATGGGTGCAAACCCGCAGTATCTATAGAGTTTTTCTTGTTATTGCTGTCTGATGCAAACATGTTTATACTGCCCCATATCCTACACTAAGGTGATGTAATGTGGAGTATTAGTATTATTATTAGTGTGTGTTTGTGTGTGTGTGTGTGTGTGTGTGTGTGTGTGTGTGTGTGTGTGTGTGTGTGTGTGTGTGTGTGTGTGTGTGTGTGTGTGTGTGTGTGTGTGTGTGTGTTTGTGTGCTCACATAATTTTAAGGGTACTGGATGATTTACTTTCAATTGTAATACAGCATTACCACGTCTTGCTCCTCTCACATTATTTTATAGACCTGGTGCTGGATGTTTCCACTTTCTTAAACATTGTCATATGACTGCTCTTGTTTTAGTGGTGTTGCTCACTTCACTCTGCAAGTTGTTGTGTTGTGACAGAGTCTGGTGACACACTGTGTGATAATGTTTTTCTCAGCTCCAGTATCAGTTTCATGCATATGCCCAGTGTTTCCATCCATGATGGTGATCGAATATCATATTGATGCCCCTGACCCTTGACTACATGAGCAGATGCCAAAGCATTTGTGAGAACAGGTGCAAACAGGAAGCCAAAACACTGAAGATGTGCCCCCACCCTCAGTTCAACCTTATTATATCCTTCCCCTTGTGCCCTGCCATGCTATAGCCTGACCATTGTTGTTCTGTTGGGTAGTTCATCTTCTAAAAGTGATTCTATAGCACTTCTTCAACAATAATGAATGGTTAGAATTCACTCACTCTTGTCTCAGAATCTCCTTGCAGCTCTCTCCCTGAGTAACCTGCTGGATGAATTGTGTCTCAATAGAATGACACTTGACACTTTTTGGCCAGCAGAGGGCAGCACTGTCACAATGGATGAGTGGGGCTTCGCCTCTGCTCCTCTGCCCTCCAGGGCGCCAAGTCAAACAGCTGTAGTGAAAGGGACCATATCAATATCCTCTCCAGGTTGGCCCAAATCTCTTCGACCATATTTAGATGAAAGGAAAATGACGGGAAAGCTATTAATACAGCGCCGAGACTGTGATGGAAAACTAATAAAGTCCATTTGTGAGAGCCGGTCTATTCGCGGTCAGGCAGGTCCTGATTCGCTCGCTTGCACCCATCCACCCTGAGGTGACCTTAGAGCCATATGCGTGGAAAGGATGTATTTTAGGCAAGGGCTCCCGGCAACTCACCCGAATACCCAAATTAGGGGAACCCCTAAACATGACACCCTCAGTGCCCCTTTTACAGTGCTTTTGTGTATCTCCTGACGGTTGTGTTATATCCTTGTGTGTGTGTGTGTGTGTGTGTGTGTGTGTGTGTGTGTGTGTGTGTGTGTGTGTGTATGTGTCTGTGTTAAGTGAAATACAGACAGGCAGATAGACAGAGTGATAGAGTTTGTGTGTGTATGTGTGCGTGTGGAAAAGGGGGGTGAAGACGTGGGTGGGTAAGAAGTTGGGGCAGAGATGCAGACGAGATACAGACAAACAAATAGATGTAGAGTGAGTGTCTGTGTGCGTGTGTGTGTATGTGTGTGTCTGTGTGTGTGTATTTGGGTTTGGGGAGTGAGCGTCTGCATGCATGTTATAGACGTGTAAGTGCAAATGCTTCTGTATTCCACAGGAAGAGTTCATGCCTGGGTGTGGTGTCAAGGTTGCCCCCCCCACCCCCAGACATGTTCTCTGTCAGCTGTGGCCTCGGAGAGACCTCTTCAGAGCTCCAGCCCCTGTGACAAACACAGAGGTGGAACTTTAAACCCAAGGACACCAGAGGAGAGGAGGGGTTACTCCAAAGCATCCGCTCGGGAGTGAGCTGTCTCACTGCACTTGCTGCTCTCCTCTCGTACTAGCAATGGATGAAAGGTGAAAAGTGTGAGTGTGTGTGTGTATGTGTGAGTGTGTGTATGTGTGTGTAAGAGAGAGACACAGAGAGAGAAAAACAGAGACAGACAAACAGAGAGTGTGTGCGTGTGTGCCGACTACTCTCATTGTGATCCCCAAAAAATGTGCAGGAAGTTACATAACTAAAACCATCGAGACCGTGTGACAATTGGCATTTCAAAAAAGGTCTTGTTATAAGGGACAAATGAGGAATGACTTATTACTTAAAAAAAAAGGTCTTTTTAAACATGGCACACACAAGCAACCCAGACACTCGTGCACACACACACACACACATTCAATTTTGTCCTAAACTTAAATTAAATTTCCTTGTAATATCAGGGCCACACTGTCGAGTAAGTTTATGCTCAACTCACATAGGTCACTAAGTACAGTAGCAAACTGTAGGTGAAGTCGTGCTTCGACTCACAGATTGGCAATAGGGGCAAAAATGCTTGTAATCGCTCACCACAGCAAGCAGTAATGGTCACAATCTTCTGGCCCCACTAAGTTGGAGGGTCTGTCTCAGCACCCTGGCAGTTTGTGGCATTGGCAGAGTGACACACTGGCAACCTCACACATTGTGGCACCCCCCCCTTCGCTCCACACACACACACCCACACCCACCCACACAAACCTCACCCCCATCCGCCGCTCCCACATTTAGCATAAGGGTCCGCCTGTGAGTATTGACTCCCGCCAGCGATTGGGGCATCAAACCGATGACCTCAAAACATCTGCTCCATTAGCAAGAGAAATAAAAGGCCGCTGTGAACTCGTGTGGCTCAGAGAGCTAACCTCTGACACAATTTTCTTGCCTTTAATTCAGTTACTTGCCTGGCTGGCAGATTTATCCAAGCCAAGGAACACAATGCAGCGTTTTCAGTATAGGATACAGACACACACACATGCAGTACTGTACGGGAGGCTGGGGCTCTTAACTTTGTCATCGCTAGCGGCATGCTCCCCTCTGCACACTGGAACTATAGAGACACATGTTAGCACTTATGACGTATGAATGAACCCCAGAAAAATGATGGGGACATTTAAGGGCAATGTAATATATCCATACTTATATTACTGTGCTGCCTTTGAAAAGGCAGGCTTCATCTTAGGCTTCCTTTGTGACCCTCAACCTCCCTAGAAAGCGCCTTTGAATTGTCCCACCTGCCACTTAAGGTGGACCTGCACGGTATAAATGAGTGTGCATTTTTTAATACGAACGTGTGTCCGGTGCATAACGTCAGTGTGTGGGGAAATAGATTTGAAAGGAGTGTTTCATTATAAACTAGCACCATTAAATAAGAAGAATCAAACCTCTGGCAGCTGAATATGGTAATTCCATTCAGGCTTTTTTCTTTTTTAAAAAAAGGAGAGGGAGAGCAAGTAAGGGCTTTCATAATTTGGGATATGAGGTGGTGTGTGGTGAACCAGTGCTATGCAACATAAGCTTTGTGTTTGTGCAACCGTCTTAGATTAAGGAGAATTTAAGTGAATATGGTTGGTGAACGTAGTCACAATGCCTCACCAGGTGGTCCAGATAGTTCTTTTTTACTTGTTATTTCACTGCTCTCTCACGCTGTCTGAGTAAATGACCGTGGCCACTGGTCTGTCTCACTAAAAGACTTCGTCTTCTCATTTTCTGTCCTTGTCATCACTAGCCCTTCTTAGCTTGTGGCGTTTACAGCTGAGAGCTCAGGGGTCAAAAGGTCAGGTGGGTCACGCACGCAGGTGCGTCTGCGAGGATGGGAAATGAGAGAGAGTGCGGCAGTGTTGAGAGAGAAAGAGAGGGAAGAAGAAAGGGGGGGGGGGGAGAAAGAGAGAAAGAGACAGAGAGAAGGAGACTGTATGTGAGTGCAGTCGGAGCCACAATCACGCAAGCTGCGTGTGGTTTGGCTCTCCCTGCCAAGACCTCTCACTCTCCGCGTCTCAGACTTTCTCCCTCAGGGTTATCCAATCGCCGCCCCCCCCACCCCACACACACACTTCCCTCCACCTCCTCCCACCCCCTACCTCCACCCAACTACCTCCTCACAGTCCCCCCGCCCCCCCAACCCTACCTCCACCCCCACCCTTGCCTCTCGGCCCCCGCCTGCCTGCCCGACCGCACACAAATGGTTTGAATAAGACTCCTGCATGACTGGGCCACGGTCTCAGAGACTCAAGCCCCGAAGACTGATAGTTTACTTAGCCTAAATACCCCCGATTAGACCAATCGAAACATTGTTGTTGAGCGAGTGGAAACTCGAGGACCCACCGCCGCCGCCCGAAGCCCGCCCGCTCCAACCCCGTTCCGGAAAGGACGCGCTACGGACTTTCGTCATGAGGAGACCACAGGGTACTGGCTCTGGATGAACGGGCGTCTTGAGTGAAGGGATGGAGTGGTGTGTGAGTGTGTGTTTGTGTGCATGTGTGTGTGTGGTGGGGGGGATTGGGGGAGCAAAAACAGAGCATCAACAGAACACCCAAACAAAAACAGAAGGATGAATTATGAAATGAAGGACAGCAGGGAAAAGATGAGGGAAGGAGGAGGAGAGGATGGGGCGGGGGGGCGGGGGGTGGTCGATTGGCAGAGGAGGTACACTCTACTCCGAGAGCTTCCGTAACTACTGGTAAAAGACATCCGACCGCAAGCGTGTGGTCCCGGCTCGTGAAGTGGAATGTGTTGCGTCACTTTTTCCCTCTTGCGCTGACAGTGTCCGTCAAAAGCATGGGTGTTGCCTCGGTTACGAAACACCGCAAGCACGCCGACTTGTCCGTAGCTACGGACGAAAAAGCACAAAGGGGCTCCAGCAGAAACTCCATGAATGATAATGTGACCATCCATAACTCACGACAGTAGAGTTGAAGTAGGCTATTCAGTGAAAATTACTGCCTCATGGAAAATGGTAGCAGGAAATGACCTAAACATGCACTCTGGTAACGCATCAATATTGGGTTATACCACAGCTTGGTTGAATTTCCTGTTTTGATGAGTTCTTCAGAATGTCAATTATATTTTGATGCACACCTATGAAGTAGTTCCAGTTTTTTTTTTGTTTTTTTGTTTTTCCGACCATATTATGCTTGCGTAATACGGGAAGTTCATCGTGAAGGTCAAATGTACTGTTGCAATATGCCAGTTACAAATTAGCTATCCAACAACAAACATATAGACACTAGCAACATGCTCCGCATGTCTGACCTAGGTTGTGTTGCTCAAGGGCATCTCAGGTGTGGATGAGGGTGCAGGACAGTACTGTTTTAATCACTTCCCCACCCACATTTTTTCCTTCTGGTAAGCAAACCTAATTTTCGACCCTCTGATCCCAAGACCAACATATTCACCATTAGGCCACGGCTGAAGATAGCAGTGTGTCTTGAAAGTAGAGACAATACTGAATGTGTGGAGAAGTAGTTCAGCAGTCAGTTATAATTAGGGCTGCGTAAAAAGTCGATTTATCGATATGGATTGAAAAAATTAAAGATCAATTTTGAAATTCACGGATCAATACTTTAATAATAGGTCTCTTCTGGTATATGCTGATGTTAGATATACAGTATATATATCGTCATTGTATCGAATTGAAATTGGATCGTTTTGTTACCTTGTGTATCAGAGTCAAATCGATTCAGGAAGTCTGTATCAATACCAGGCCCTAGTTTTAATTAGCAAAACATGGAAATTAGTTCTTCTTCAAATTGTCATCTTAAAGTGGCATAACCCTGGTGCACCTCACATTACAGTGTATCTCACACCCTGCTAGCAATGGATTCATTGAAAGATATAATGACTAAGTATGCATTGCCACCTTAAAGTGACAGTATGTAACTTTTTCGAGTTAATTAATCATCTTCAGAAGTCGGTAGATTAGGGCGAATATAGACTCTCTCAACCACCCCAGCTGTCCGTGGACTGAATACAATGCTTGCAATATCTGGGTGTTCATCTCGGCACCCTCAGACTCACAAAGTCTTGAACATTGCGAGGAGCAGAATCATGTTAAATTAGGAAAAAAATTCTGACTTTAATTAGCTTGGTGGACATGACTACTTTAGTATTCACTGTTTACTCTAATTAGCTGAGTTGAAAACAAATGCCCAACTTGAGGGGAAGGGACACCAGTCCATTGTTACAACAGTGTCCATTTACTTGAGACACTAGGGGGTGCTCCATTGAGAAAAAACACTCAAAGTTGCATAGTATCTCTTTAAACATGGATTGGGCTCCACCACACAAATCCTGTGTTATCCAATATCCCTTATGTATAATACAATCATCTACAAGAAATGAAAGGAAAATTAACTTGAATGTTAAAATCATCTTGTTTAATTCAGATGTCCACTCTGCAGAAGAAAAAAATGAATTATTACCAGAGAAAAAAAATTCCAGACAACCAAGTTGCGTCAATGAGATGGTAACTGTTCTCAATCAAGATGTCTTTACAAATACTGCCATTTTACTTCATACATGGTTTAATCCGGCTTTGTGACACCTCTAATGTTTACATTTAGTGATAAATGATGATGGGGACCGTAGCCATAGCTGGACAATGGCCCATGCGCAAAATCCTCTATCACTGGTGGAAAGTGTTAGGTTCTGTTCGAGTGGGACTCAAAATGCACAAAGGCAGCTTCTCTAAGCATTTAATGCTTGTAACATAACATAAAATGCTGCTGTGTTTAGGAGGTGGTTATTTTTGTCAATTGTTAAGTTATGAACTTGTATAAAAAAAACCCTGCAGGAAATGTCTCTAATGGTGCTCAGTCATTGTGTTTACTCACAAGCTGTGTTGGTCTTTAAAACGGAGGGTTCCTGGATCAAGGTCTCTAACCCCATGGTGATTCAGAGAGGAACCATCCCTGTAACTAATTCACTGTTGCTCTGGATAAGAGCATCAGGTAAATACAATATAAAAAATGTAGGCAACTGGACGTCTATTTTGAGCTCCAAAGACAAGTCTAGTTGCCTTCACCTTAGCACCTGTGACCTGCAGTACGCACATGCTGGAGTAACCGTACTGCCTGGTCTGATGACTCTCAGTGAAGTCGTCAACCATTGCCACAGGCACAGGCACGGGCTTTGTGATGCAGAGTGTGCGCAGCTGCAGTCTGTTCAGACAGACGATGGCCGATTTTCTCCCCCAATCAAGGTGATTGTCATCCCATTAGCCCACTGCTGCTGCCACTTTGAACTGTAGATACCAGCGCCTGGGGGCAGACTCTGGCAGCATGCTGCTGTACAAATGCTTTGCACACACGCACGCACACTCTCTGACCTGGTAGCGAAAATCTGACAAAAGACAAAGAGTGCGTGAATGTGTGCACACACACTCACATGCACGTACACACACACACACACACACACACGCACACACTATTAGTCTAAAAGAGCTACAAATGGGACTATTGCACTTAAAAAAAGAATGGGGCCAGTACCGGTCCTTCAGAGCGATGCCATAGAAGAACATTTTCAGTGTGCATGTTTGTCATGAAAAAGGCTGAACACCATCATAAAGTCCTACTACTGCTTTGGGAAAAGTTTTTCGTGCAATGACCAACAATTCCCCACAGATAGGCCACACTTGATTCTTTGTGGGTCTTATGGGACTGATTGGGTTAGATGGGTTGATGTTGCTTGTCCTGACCACCATCCTGGACTCCAAATGCATGCGTGTGTATTGCCAGTAGTTTTGATTGCACTCAGCCCAAGCAGTTGAGGCAGACAGCGGGAGTGTGATTGCTGCTCAGTCCCTGAGACCACTTGACTGGAAGCCTTATAATATCGTTCTGCTAATTTCAAAAACTGCTGTATGATCTGATCAGACAGTACTAGTGGCACCCACACTGATGATGTAGTGTATGTGCTGCATGTCCTGGACTTTGCATGTGCATATTAAAAGTTAAGTTAAAACCATATAGTAACATATCACCTTGACTGACACCTCTAGTGAAAATCCAGACAACTCATTTGTAATGGTTCAACAGAAAGACTAAATCTTTCTGAAAAAGATTTGATTTTAGGGCTTAACAAGGTAAAGGGGTTTTAAGAATCAGCTGTGAATTCTTACCATCTTCTCGTGTGGCAGTCAGACACAGTGTTCTGTCTAGTCATGGAACCAAACCGCAATGATGACTGCGCCGTAGCACGAATCTCGTCCCGCCAACACACACCCGCTCCCTCTCCCTCCCTCCTGTCGGCTAAGCACGCACCAGAACCTTTCATCACTCAGCATGCTGGAGCCGTAAATCTCTCATCGACGACCCGCTTCGCTCCTCCTGTGCGAGACCTTGCAGCCACAAAACGTCTTTCGAGCCAGCTCTACCTTTTGAACTTTTTCCCCACAGGCGTAATAAGGCAAAGTTGTTCCTGTGTTTTGGGGAAAAAGACAACAAGCCCCTAGATACAGCCTTTAGTTCTCAGATGCTTTTATTAGACAGTCAAATTTCCACTACTGCACCCTATGTTTGTTTAGACAACTTTCAGACTACTTAATATTGAACTAGGCTGCATGTAGGGTATGACTGAAGGATTACCGTGCAGGCCACACTTGCTAACAGCATCTTCTTACCTTGTCACTGCCACATAAGAAAAAATAAGGTAAAAGATAAGTAAATAAGATAAATAAGACAGTCTGATTCTCTCATGCCAGTAGATGATCATAAACAAAAGGTAAATGACAGGGTTTTTTTGTAATTACTGTATAGCAGCTATAAGTCTATATATACCACAATTGTTGAAATTTGCATTTACCTGTACAACAAGCAGACAGTGTTGGCGAAGAATTCTGTCCACATACAGACATGAATAAACTACTCCTTGGAATAAGGGAATCTGTTTATAAGACTAGCACGACTTTCCATCAGGGTTAGTTGCTGGATGTCAAGAATGGAAACAGCAACATTCTGGTGTGCAACCAGTCATCTTAACCTTTATATATTTTTATTTGTAAGCATTTGCTATCACTTCTACACTGTATTTCTTTTTTTTACAAATGTAAGACATTGTGATTGAAGTGGATAAAAAATACTTTTTCATGCACTAGTATGTCTGTGTGCTGTACAGTCAGCATTGCTGGATAGTTTGTTCACTGTACCCAATGACACTGTGCCGCCCCTACCCTCCCTTCTCCCTTGCATGCATGAATACATGCACACACACACACACACACACACACACACACACACACACACACACACACAATTGCTATTACTCTCTCTCTTTCTCTCTCTCTCTCTCTCTCCCTCTCTTTCTCTCTCTCTCTCTCACACACACACATACACACACACACACACACACACACACACACACACACACACACACACACACACACACACACAATTACTATTACTCTAAGTACCTCACAAACTTTCCTGTCCGCTGCGTTTCCTTATGCACTATAGGAATATATATATGGAAAGCCGGCCGGTTCTTGTTGTGGGTCCGATTTTTCCACTCTTCTAATGAGTGTGACAGACAGCAGAGGGAGGAAACATGGCGAGTATTTATAGAAGCGGCAGGAATGCGAAGCCCTAATTGTGCTTAGTCTATCGCACAGTGCTCGCACTTGCAGCACCACTATGGTACGCACCACTATGGGCCTCCCTCCACAAAGACCTGGCAGCGGGGGGAAAACAATTAACAAAATCCGACCGGACCAGGGCTTTTTAACTTTACAATGCTAAAACAGCGAGCGCACAGCACTTGAGTGTTTGCCGCTGATTGTTCTCCCTCCTCAGCGTGTGTGGAATGACACCTGGCCTAGTACACTCAAACACGCACTGGGATTTTATTAGTCGTTTAAGGCTTGTCATCCTGAAAGAAAAAAAACAACCAGCACCTTATACCTGCCATTGAAGCCATTTCTTGTGACACAGTGCAACACTGAATGCAAAATTCCTTAACCTGAATGTCTGTTCTTGATGTTGTACAGGTCCACTTGTCAGCCTGAATCCTGAATGAATGATGCGTAACTCAGGATGTAGCCCTGGAATCCTAGGGATTAGAGGCATCTACCAACTGTCACACTGTGTGGTGTGGGATACTTCAGAGTAGCCATGTTTTGTTTGAGCTGTGAAGGTCAAGGCACTGGCCCCTGGATGCCAGTGTGTGTGTTGCAAGGCCTTGCCAACATACTTTGGTGCTTCACTGTACATGTCGTCACTCTGGAAAACTGATTTTATCCAGACTCTCTCTCCGGGAGGTTGCCAGGGATCGCTTCCCGAGCCACTTCCCCTTTGGAGATTAATTCGACCCGGGCTCCAAATCCACTCTGCCCGTCTTTCAACTTCGGTGGGGAAAAATCTTCGACGAGCTTCGATGAGCGAATGAGCCCCCACTCTTAATGAAACACATGCTGTTTCCTAGACACACTAAATCAGTTGCAGCACACTTGTGTGTCATGTTTACTTTAGGTTGTCACTAAAATACACAGCCACCAGCACACAGGTCGGCCAGGCTAGCTGTGGGTGTGTTTATTTATTTACCCTAATAAAGTTGCCCCTCCCAGGTGCGTGGCCACCACACCTGCTTAATGATAACAAGGCCTGTATGTCTCCGCTTGCCTCCGTCGTTGTCTGCTGCAAATGTGCAATCTGCAGTCCCATATGGCCCTTATAATCAAATACATTAAACCACACAATGGCGCACAATCAGGCGACTTAGCCTAAAGACTACATCACGTTAGACCACGCCGGGAGCGTGGAAAGAGAGAGAGAGTGGAAAGAGTGTGTCATCAGCAGCGGGGAGAAATGACCGCTCCGGAACCCTTCGTCAAAAACGTTGTGTCACTTTGCATGCAACCGAGTCCTCCGTCCAGGCTGCACACATCTGTGCCGCACAGGTCGCCAGTGGAAAGGCCCAAACAGTAAGGTCACAGTTGTTTGCATTTCTCAGCGATGACAGCGCGCCGACCTGTGGAAAGATGTGAGAGAGGAAGATGGAGAGAGACAGAAAATGAGAGAAACAGGGTTCTTTAAATAGGCCTGGCAGTATCTTCTTGTGTGGCAAAATTAGGATTCGTGCGCCACTTCTTTCATTGTGCAGAAAGGTTATGACGTAAAAACACGCTTGTGTTTACTGCCGAAAGGTCACTTGGGACTATTTACCCAAAACAGACACGACATTGTGAGTAAGTGAGTGAGTGAGTGAGTGAAGAGCCTGAGTGAGGGACACAGACGTGGAGAGAGAATCGTGCTAAAAGGTTTGGATGTCTTATCTGTTTACAAAACAGGGGCGATGGGTGCACCTGTTTTTTTCTGCCTGCTGGAGTGTCCATCACATCCTCACCGTCAGTCCGTTTTCCTGTTGTCCCAAATTCCGCACCTTGATTAAAGCCTCAGCAGCGTCTTTGAGGTCCCTCACTTGGAGTTCCTCACACCACACAGACAAAATAAAAATTACGTTTTAAAAAAAAAAAGCTGTGCGGCTGTAATTTCCCTACAGTGTGCCACAGTTCCTTTGCCTGCCAAGGAGACCGAGAGGAGGAAGTGGCCTCTGGCATTTCCTGTACAGCTCAGCACACAGGCAAACTCGGGCAAACTTATTTTTCAGAGTCCAAAAATAAAATATGACTGGAGAAGTGCTAGTTTGTTTTTCCTTTCTCTTTTTTTATTAAAGACAAATATATTTTAATGGCAATAATCAAAAGCAAATGCAGACTGTATTTTTATTATAGTACAAAATGATTGTGCAGTAATTTTTAATGATTTCTTCTCAGACTTCCTACCTGTTTCCTCTAACTGATCCCGGAGAATTTTTTGTCAATACAGAAAGCCAAAGAGCTTCAAAAGGCACAGTGGCAGGCCTGTGGTTGGCTGAATGAGGTGGCGTTCCTTGGGTTTGCCAGAAAGCTAGGCAGTGGGGTACAAGGACTGTGCCAGAAAAAAAGAAAAAAGAAGCCGTTTCAAAACTATTCATATCCGGCCTTGGATATGCCGTTCCTTTTCGGTGACTCATTAAGACTGTACATGCGTCCCGTTTGTCTACTTCCACGACTGTAACCTGCACTGTGACAGTCCACCTCTCTTGTTCTGGGCTGTATCATATTTAGGATGCACACTCATCAAGTCTACAGCTTGCGAATGACACTAAATCATACCTGGGTCTCTCTCACTCACCAATATTGCAAAAATATAATATAATGTTCTTTTGGCAAAAGTGCAGGCAAATTATTATTATTGTTATTATTTGTTTCATTGAAAGGGTTATAGTTCTTTCTAAATTGTGTTTTATTAGTTTTATAATTCATTTGATGGGATCAATTCAGGTCAGAAGTTTCAGAGAAATCCATTGCCCAACAATTACTTCACTGGAGTTCGTGAGGTTCAGGGACTTAAAAGGCTCAAAGGCTTTCAAATATTTATTGAACCTCATGGTAAAAGCCAAAGGATTTTATTTAGAGCTAGGTACAAATGAGCAAAGTATGAAGCTAAACAACCACTTAGTCTGAGGCACCAATCAAACAGGAAATGGTTAGGTCATAGTCTCATAGACGTGCGTATTGAAACTAAATTGGCTTCGGTTGAAACCTTGACACCTTTGGTGCATGGGGATAGCATGGCAGCGTAATGAAGAGTGGAAGAGTAAGCTCTAATGGTGTCAGTTTTCAGTCAGTCTTGCAGAGACATGACCAGGATGGGAGAGTTAGTGTTATTTTGGGCAGCATGTCCTTATGAGCGCAAACTTCAAGGATAGAGAAAAGAAGAACATCAATGATGAGAGAAATAGAGAGAGAGGGTAATAAATAAAGACAGACAGACAGAGTGAGAGAAGAAGAGAGAGAGAGAGAGAGAGAAAGAGTGAGAGAGAGACGGAGACAGACAGATAGACAGACAGACCCACAGACAAAGGCAGAGACAAAGAGAAGTCCTGAACAACTTACAAATCACTCAGATGAAGAGGGTGTGGGAGAAGCAGAGGGACAAGCAGCACTGGAGGCACAACAAAACAGGAAATTTATACAGCCGTAACAGGCCACATTATAATGTATTGCATCTTTTATGTAAAATATTGAGTTTGCACGCAAGAATGCCTAAGAGAGGTAACTAGCAGAGAGTATGGCACAACAACAATTTATAGTTAACAGATAAAATTTAGATCCCAAGAAAGGGCAAAGGTCAGAAAGGCCTAGAAATACACCTACCAGATAAGGGTAAAATAGTTTTCAGTGAAAGGTATTTTTTTGGGTTTTTCCTTGTCCAGCCTGTACACCATAGCAATATAGTACTCAGTGCTTTTTCACGTGTAAGAATTCATGTAACACATCAAACATAAATATTGTGCTTCTTCATTTTCTTATACGACAGGGTCTAAAGGTTCAGGATGATAGAAACATCTTTGGATGTGGTCTATAGAGTTATTTATTTAAGTGTCTGGGACTTGGGGGGGGGGGGGGGGTATCAGTCTTGAATTTTGGCTTCATATTGCTCACTCATTCTTTATTGAACCCCTGGATCTTTGGACCACAAATCACAAAACCTCAGACCTTGCGGTGTGTTATTCCGTCAACTTCCTCTCTCCTACTTATACACAGCTGTGTGGCTCATTAGCGGAGTGCGGTGCAAGAACTCGGGGCCCTGCCAGCGAATGCTCCCCAGGGTCCGGCAGTGTTTTCTGGGGTCACAACATGCCTCTTCTGAGGATGCTGGGGCTTTTAATAGAGACTGCTGCTGTATGGCTGTGATTAGCTAGATCACCTGATTTTTTATGATAATATTTTAACTGCCGCTGTGTCTTTTGTGACAGTTAGACAGTGTTAAACTTTTGTATTTGTTTGAATATCTGCATAGCTAAAAGTTTATTTAATACACATGTAGGCTTCAGTAGAGGGGAACATATATATTGTTCAGGGAGATGTACTGTATGTATGTGACATTTGGCCACAGGTGCAGTACATAGTAAACAAAAGGATTTTATGTGTGTAGGCCTGAATTGGCTTGATGTTACTACTACAACAACTACTAATAATAATAATATCATCATCATCATCATCATCATCATCATCATCATCATCATCATCATCATCATCATCATCATATACAGTATTGAGAACCATTCCTGAAAGCTAAGATGAAGTGCATATTGTGTCACAATTTAAAATCAATTTCCTATCAAGCGTATTAGTCAATTATGAATTGTTTGAACCATTTAGTTGTTTGACATGACATGAAGGAAACAAGGCAAAAGGCAAAAATTGTCCACAACAATTTTATTGGCCTGTGTCCAGCACTACACCACCATGAGCTGTTGGGGGTTATAAACAGCGATGTGTCAGGTCATGCTGGGCTGATAAAAAGTTTCATGCGATAAGTCTGGGGCCCCTTATTTGTGGTGCATCTAATACATGTACAAAGGGTACAGGTCTAGAGGCCATGCTTTATGTTGCCACAACAGAAGGGGGTGTGGGGGGGTGGTCTGTTGCCATTCTATGTAAGGAAGTTGGGTAAACGTTACGTAAATGTAAACGTTTTCTTCTAAGATTTAAAGATAGAAGTGGAGTCGACTGAGAAAAGCATTACATAGGACACTAAGGGAGCCACTAAATTCACTGGATTTGTAAATGACATTTTGCTGTGAATAAGACACAGTTTGAAAAGCAAAATGTATGTGCATCGTATCAGTCTTTCCTCTTGAGAATATGTGACCATAAAACACACACACACATGCACACACACACACACATGCACGCACGCACCTGTAAATACAACACTATAACTCACCTGAGAACAAATGGGCACAGTCAACTTCAGTGCTGTATTTAATAGCACTCGCTGATACTTTACAGTTATACAAAGGAACTTGCTGACAAAGCCAAACTAAGACATGGAGCTAGTCTTAACTAAATCAGTGAATGGCACTGAGGAAGTTGGGGAAGGGGGTTTTGTTGTGTAGCGATAAAAACTTCATTTTAAAGGCTCCGTTTTTACCGGTTCTTGCTGTGGATCTTGGCCCCTTTCTCTTGCTGGTTTGGTTTGATTAAATTACCACCTGGTGCCACAGCATCCCATATACCAGTCAAGCAGCAACACAATCCACTTTGTTCTTCCTGTAAGAAGGTCAAAACCTGATGTCATTCTCTCCAACAAAACAAAAGCTAGCTAGAGGAGCCAAGCAATAACCTCACACACACCTTACTGTTCTTTTTCCTCCATTTCACTATTGCTTTGACCTTATTTTTGTATTTGGTAAGATTGTTAAAAATGTTGGTGTGATAAATAAATAAATCAAAAGGGCAAATCTGTATCCAGATAGACAGTGTACCCTTATCCAAAAGGCCGTAATACAACACTGTTTTATCAATTTAGGAATTTAAGCTACCAATATATGGCCTTAAGAATATTATTTACAGTATACTACACATTTGCGTTATCACAGACCTGTTCAATAGTTACATTCATACCCTGTTTGTAGGCTGCATAGTATACATACGATGGGTACCAGTAATGGTTCTTGCATTAGATTGACGCAAAACCATTCTTTGCTTGGTACAGAATTAGCAGCAAAAGCCAAAAATAAGGTTGGCAGGGGGGAATTGTAATGATGATCTCAACCCCCCACATTCTTTTACCACAAATCACTGAAAAGTAAATAAAAAACAACTGCAATGGCAGCAAACCTTAGGAAAAATACACATTGTGGAATCTTATGAATGGACATGGAGACCTGGCACCACAAGTGTATTTGGGGGAACGATGGGGGTCAACGGATGGGGTAGGGGGGTTGTGCTGAGATTTCTCGGACCACCCCCCGAGACCCCCTGCAAACGGCGGTTATCCAACGTCTCCCTCGCCTCTCGGGTCTGTTTACGGGGTGCGCACAGCGAGCCCCGGCTGACCGCGGAGGTCCGGGGGACGGAGACGTGCCCCTTCGCTCTGTTGACTCAGTTGCCGGTTAGCTGGAGGCGAGACAACATCCCCTGAGGAGGGTGAGGGACCTGCGGGCCACAGGCACTCTGTCCGAGGCCCTCGGGGCGCCTCCTCCCCCTGCTTCCCCTCGGCTCCCCTCACCCTGACCTGTGGGGTGAGGGGCACTGCTCCACATACACACACACACACACACACACACACAGCTGAAAGGTCTACCTCTGCCTGGTTCCACACATGCACACACACACACACACACACACACACACACACACACACACACACACACAGCTGAGAGGTCTACCTCTGCCTGGTTCCACACACGGGCACACACAAACATACACACACACACGCACACACACACACACACACACACACACACACACACAGCTGAGAGGTCTACCTCTGCCCAGTTCCATACACACACACACACACACACACACACACACACACACACACACAGCTGAGAGGTCTACCTCTGCCTGGTTCCACACACGGGCACACACAAACATACACACACACGCACACACACACGCACACACACACACACACACACACACACACACACAGCTGGGAGGTCTACCTCTGCCTGGTTCCACACACAGGCACACACAAACATACACACACACACGCACACACACACACACACAGCTGAAAGGTCTACCTCTGCCTGGTTCCACACACACACACACACACACACACACACCACACACACACACACACACACACACACACACACACACATACACACACACAGCTGAGAGGTCTACCTCTGCCTGGTTCCACAAACATACACACACACACGCACACACACTCAAACACACACACACACACACACACACACAGCTGAGAGGTCTACCTCTGCCCAGTTCCACACACACACACACACACACACACACACACACACACACACACACACACACACACACACACACACACAGCTGAGAGGTCTGCCTCTGCCTGGTTCTTACCAGTATCATCCAGATCCATCTAAGCTAAGTATCAGGTAGGTCAGGGTTCAGATCATTATTTGTGACAGCAGGTTCTCATTCAGAACCATTTGGGCTTGGTAGATGTTAGGTGGGGGTACGGATCAATACTGATGTAGGATTCTATCCTATGTTCAGTATCAGTTAGACGTAGGATCATTATCTTATTTGCTTCATAAGCACAGACTTTTTGACCTATTCAATTTCTGGACTGTTAGACGAACATGGTACACAAATCACTTCTGTGGATTTGTTGTTGTGTCGTGCCATACAGAGTGTTGTTTTTGTAAATGAATTTCCTTCATCATATTTCTAAATCTACTAAAATTACTTTTCATACCACCGTGGATGATTTTCAAATAACGCTTTTCTCAACTTTTACATTTTACGTTCACTGGAAAGAAAATCTGAATCATCATGAGAGTGAAAAACACAATTTGAAATGTATTCACTTCTAATGGTTTTGCAATGGAACTTTGTATATTTCCAGTTTGGTCCCAAGGAAACTCTGTTTCCGTGTTAACCATCAGTTTATGTTTGGCTGTAATTTGACTCGCCCTATGACTTAAAGTCACGACTTAAACGTGTGCCACTGAAACCCACCGCAAGCATGCAAGGCCTGCAGATCACCCCAGCAGCCTGGCACTAGAAAGATCTGAGATGACTCAGAATAATAAAAGATTCACTTAAGGGGGAAAAAAGAAACAGTCCAGACCAATGAGAATGTGAAAGTAAAACAAAAGTCAAAGCAGTGAGCAGGAGTGCTGGCTGGGAGGGCAGTCCGGGATGAACATCCCGGGTTCAGTAAGTAAAGGTTGAGCCACAGTTAGTCCAGTCAATTCACTAAATCAGTGCCAGTGAATACTGGGTAGCACAATTTATTAGCAAGGTAGATAAACTAATTAGTGAAATGAACTGTGTTTTGACCACCATATCACTGCTAACAATGACACCACCGAACCCCACTAGAACTAGTGAGATGATTATAGAGAAACTGTCACGCTGCATATTTTGTGCAGTGAGTTTGTCACTCTGTTCTACCATGGCAGGCACAAAGAACGTTTTTGGTGTTCTGTGCCAAAACACAAAAAGAGCATGGCATTGAGAATTTTTTTTAAAGCTGTGAAATTGGTTTTGCTTTTTGAAATAGCAAGTGACAATGGAAGTGAAGGTCCTGGTAAAAAATGGGAGGACATGTTGTAGATGTGAAAAGCAAGGTTACATGTGTCAACCATATTGAATCCCAAAAGCAGCGCATATCCTCTGTTTTTTTTATTACTTTGCTGCACATAAGTGGAACACATAAATAGCACACCTTACCTTGAGGTAACTGGTGCAAAACGCTCCGTACTGGTCATCACAGGTTACAAGCATTGTGTCTGAAATGTGTGACGTCTCTGATGTTCTGTGCTGTGTTAAGTGAGGGCACTGGAGAAAACCGTGTGCCTGAATTACTTATAAATGGCCTGTTTCCAGGCTAAACAGCCTCGTGTGTATTTGATGCCATATCATCATTAGCGGTGAAGGGCGAATTAGCGTGGCAGTAGGTGTGGGGCCTTAGCATGAAGTTTTCGGTCACGGCATTTGAAAATTTTCCACATCAGCTCACTTCACATTCGCTCACTCTCGCTCATTCTCACACTGCCTCACCACCCTCACTCCACGGCACCTCCAACCACCCCCCCCCCCCCCAGCCTTTAGTCATCCACCCCCCCAACCACCACAGCGTGTGGAGCAAGGAGCCAGTACTCTCACAGTAGGTCGAGCCAACCTGGATTCACAGCCATGATAACCTGCTGGAGGCCTGGACCTGAGCTTTCATTGTGGGGGTCTCTCGCTCTCTCTCTTTCTTCCTACCCAGTCTCCTATCATTATGCATCAGCGTCAACCTTAACTAGGCTGAGAGAAGAGCGATGTGTTTGTTTAGTATTCACAGTGATGTGGCTAGATGTTTTTTTTTCTCCCTTATTTATGAGTGCTTGGTGAGGACCAAGCAAGGTTTTCTGCATATAAAAGAATACATTATTAATTTAATTCCTTCCGCAGTTTTGGTGATGTCACCATCTGCAGCTATGGGCCATCTTTTAAATAGGTTTGAAGTTCCTCCTAATTTTACGCTCAGATCTGCATACACCGTAACGTAAACCCCGAGCATCTCCAATAACTAATTTTCAACAGGCATGAATAGGCAGGAAATGTGTTTTTAAAAGATCTCTATCAGCTCACTGGATGCTGGTAAAGATGACAGACTCTGGTGGAGACGGGGTTGGAAAAGCTGCGGTATACTCTAATGATGACGTCCTGGAAGACCAACATCCTCCCGCTTGATGAAGGCTTATCTTATTTCTTCTCTAATGCATGTCATTACTCCGTGACATCAAATACTATTCCACCCAGACAATTGTTTCTTTGTTTATATTTTGTGTTCGTTGCTTGCTTCTTTCTTTTTTTCTCTCTCTCTCTCCTCCCATAGCCCCCCATGCCCTTATCCAATAACGATTACAGGTTATAAATCTATTTCCTATTGTCTCTGTGGAAAAGGCAGGCAGTTTTTTTCCATTGGGGTGCCTTGGAGATCCAGCTTCTCACCATGCTCCTGGGCAGCATGAATCATCTGTTTGATAGACAGTCACCAGGCAGAGCAGTAAAAAGTTTATTCCATGGACAGAGCATTAAAAACAGCAGGTTAAGGGCATTTAAACAAAAAGAAAGGGAGAGGGAGAGAGAGGGAGAGAAGAATTTGATATAGTTGTGTTTAGTTGCAGAACTTTTAGGCCAAATGCAGCGCAGGATTTTGTTAACTTAAATCTGTACGTTTTAGCAATTTCAATGTTCCTTCATGAATACAATATTTGCACAGAATTCCTGTAATAAATTATAAAAAACTAAACTGATTACTGATTATCACAGGTTAATTACCTTTCACTCACCTCGGAAACATTACAAAGGGGGAAAAGACAAAGCATAGTTAAATAGGGGTTGTTTTAAGCAGCCAATAGTTTGTATAGGCTTAACTCTCAACCTAGTCACTCAGGGTTTTTTTTACTCCTGATTTTTGACCTTGCAAGTCACTGTTAAGAGAAGAAAGGAATCACAGGTGAGGACAAAGTGTTTAGAGAATGACAAATTATTACACCACCTCAAGTTAGGCAGTAAGGTCAGTAAGTCATCAAAATTTCAACATATGATTTATAATGGTTCTTCAGAGCGATGCCACAGAAGAACCTTTTTCAGTGCTTCAAAGAAGCATCGAGGCAATAGTTCTTTAAAGAATCCTTTGACGCTGATATAACATAGCTCATTATAACCTGAGGCTCTGAAGAACAATTTGCAATGTGATGTACCTTTCACATACATCCTTAAAAATAAAGGTGCTTAAATGATTCTTTAACCATCTCTGGGTGGTTCCATGGAGAGTGAAGGTTCTTCTATGGCATCGATGAACCAGTACTGGCCCCATTATTTTTTAGAGTGTTCAGTAGATGTTGCTTTTGTTGTTGTTCAAAACTATAGATTGCTAGACAGTGAGACAAGTACAAGTCAACAGTGACACATAACCTCAACAACTGGAAACAAATGCACATGTGCAATACACAAACCAAAAATCTCTACAATGGTAAAGCTCAGAGCACTAGTACTGATCTTGGCCAGTTAAAAATTTGACAGTGGTGCACAGAATAGACATATACGTCAGAGAGGGGCTTTGTAACACACAGGTGGAACTGAGGTAAAGCTGTGTTTGGAATCCCAAAGCATCCGGAATGACCGATGGGCATTCTCACCCATGTGCGAACACTTTAGACAAATGTGAGTGCTCACGAGTTTCCAAGAGGCATCAAAACGTGTCTGTGCCAATCGATGACCCAGTCCCCAGCACCAAAAATAGCAAAGCATTGAGCGTTGTTCCCATTTACCATTCCAAGCATTGTTCTACCACGAAAGTCCCTTTGGTGGCACCACTGCATTTCAGAACAGAAAAACGAATTTACACTTGTCCCCTTCTCTGTCCAAAGCACTCTGCAGCACTAAATCAGTGTCAGTATGTTTGCTCACTCTAATGGCAGCCAAAGTTAAAAGCTTTCACTTTTACATAAGATATTTTCCAGAGAACAACAAGATCACACATGCGACAGGATTGCAACGAGTAAACAATGGCAACTACAATTAACTATTAATTGCATTTAAATTGCATTCAACTGACAACTGGTTCAAATTGCTGCAATTTTTAGCTGTGTTTATATACACTCTAAAAAAAAACATTACCACTAAGACAATGTTAGTTTGATTCCAAGCCAATAACTAAAGGGCAATAAAATCCATCTACCCTGTCAGTGCTTGCTGTCTGACAGATGGTGAGTGCAAACTTTGTGTGCCTAGTACAAGAGATTTCAATCTGTGTTCCCTCCTGGGACATTGACAATGTGCTCTACAATGATCCATCTTCTAAACAGGCTTGACGTTGAAGTGTCCAGTTTCAGACCTGAAGATACTGTAACAAAACTCTTGAAATCCTCAATAACTAATTTCCAATAGGCATACATGGACAGGAAATGCTTAGCTCACTGCATGCACTGCACTCACACATAACAATACCTAATGTTAACTAACAGTAAGAAGAAGTCTGTTTGAATTTAAGACAATATCAAAAAGGGCAATAAAATCCATGAACTCTTTTCTCAGATATGGGCTGAGTCAGTGAGAGAAAAGACCATTTCCCAGAGCCAAGATCTGGTAAACAATGGATGCTGAAGGTTGAAACTTCCTGCTATACCGGAAAACAGCATGTGATAGCTACTAGCCACACACCAATGGGTCTCCTACAATAAATGCAAACTTACAATTTCAAACTTATTCATGCACCTCTGCCTCAGTGCATCAGGTAATTGTCTCCAACGTACAGCTAATTGCTTTATATGGTGTTTTGTTGTTGTTCACCAGGTTTACCAGATCCTTGGCAGTTCTTCAACACCTCGCCCATCTCAATCAAATCCAGCACCTCGCCTAAGTTAAAATAAGGTCATTCTGGGGGTAGGAACCGAGTCACTGACTAGGACAATGGCAGCTGGGTCCGCACGGCTCGCTCGCCACCCTGGGAATGAGCCACGGTTAGCGCCAAACACTTCCTCCCAATGCGCCTGCTGCCACGCACCACTCAGGGCTTTCCTCAGCTTGATTACAATCACACATTGATCAAAGGTGACTCAACAACACACCGTAGGAGGACCACAGCACTCACTGCCAGTAATATAGGCATTGTCCAGCAATGTTATTATGCTGAAGTCCAGTAGTTGAGTATGACCTCATGGGCAGTTCTCGTCTTACCTCACCACACTATTTTTTACACCGGTAAAGTAATGATGACATCACAGACACAAGTTAATTGGCACTGTATCAATTTACAGTATTTTTTAGTCACTGATGAGGTTAATTTCAGTGTTCTTTTGACTTTCTTCTGTTGTGTCCAGTTTACGCATTTATCCAGAGCCACTTGCTTTGAATTAAGTACAGGGACAGTCCCCCTGGAGCAATGTGGGGTTTGATGCCTTGCTCAAGGCCACATCAGTCACTACTGATCAGCGCAGTGGCCTTGACAACAAATTACTGAATGGACTGCATTTACATAGCACTTACACCCACAAAACAAAAGGTTCTAAATTGAACCTTTTTGGGTTCTATAGCTTGGTACGTATATGGCACCCTTTAAGGGGTCTATATAGAACCATTTCAGAGGGTTCGATTAAAAGAACCTTAAATGGTTCTTTACACCCACAAAACAAAAGGTTCTAAATTGAACCTTTTTGGGTTCTATAGCTTGGTACGTATATGGCACCCTTTAAGGGGTCTATATAGAACCATTTCAGAGGGTTCGATTAAAAGAACTTTAAATGGTTCTTTATTATTTCAAAAAAGGGTGCCAAAAGGCACCTTCATTATTGTTATTGTACCTTTTGTATTATTATTATTATTATTATTAATAATAAATTCAAGTACAGAAATGTGTATATATTCTCTAGTTCTATATGTGATTGGACCCAATGTGATATGTCATTAAACTTAAACCAAAAAAAAAAAAACATTTAAAAAAACAGAAATGCTTATGGACTTCATAGCCCTACCGTATATATGTGCAATTGGACTTAATATGAATTATTCTTCAGTTGAAGCATTGTAAAATTTAAGTGTAGGAGCCAGAAGAAGGAGTCACACACAGGAGCTGAATGCAAATTCACAGAAACTGTATTGAAAAGCCAACAAAACGAGCACAAAGGAAAGACAAATTAATAATTATGCACAAATTTGGTTATATAACTTGAGGACAGGGATGGAAACTGGGGTGTTTTGAATTTAAAAAAAATAATGCTCAAAAAAGGTTAAGGTGTGTCGAATTTTCTTGGGGTATTCTATCCCGAAAATAAAATATGTCTCCATGAGACTTTGGAGGGCATGAGTAATGTCCATCTCCCCACTTGTGATGGTGAATCCATCCATCTTGATGGAGGCGCTGGAAGAGAGCAGGGGAGTCGCAGCATTATGCAGTACAATCACCGGCGATGGGCTGGATGGCTCCTGTATAAATACAGTTTTAAAAAGTCTAAGTAAAGTCCTGATAGACATTTGGATGCGATAACAAAAGGAAGAGGCAAATTACAATTACAGAAGGAATACATACCTCATCCAAGCAGTAAAGCAGACTTGCTTGTTCTTTGAAGAGCTCCGGTAATATCAGCACTGCAGCACTCTTCAGATGATCTGAAATGACAAACAAAAAAACTTGTAGGATATTTGTAAAATCATAGAGGTAATTGAGCGTGTGAGTGGGGAAAAAGAATAAGGAAACAGCTTGGAGCCACCCATACCGTCTGATTTGGCCTCAGCCGTCAAGGTAGTGAAGTGGTCCTTGTGGCTCCCCTGCTGAGCTGCCCTGGCGATGTTTGGCACCAATGTTGTCAGGGCGTTGTGAAGATTCACTTCCATGTCATGACCAAACCGCAGCCTCATTTCATAATGCATCTAGAGGGAAAACAACACGCACTCACACAGACAATGGGGGTGGGGGGTGGCTAGTGTAGTATCTGTAAAAAGGGGAACAGCTCCATCACCTCCTCTGTTGGCTTGCCCATCATTTCCACTCTTTTGTAAAGAGTTCGCTTCATTCGGCTCATTATGTTGGGAAGGTCTGGCTGTCGCCGACGCAGCTCATTATTGATTGCATTGAGGTGCTCCTGGAAACTGAGATCGTCCTCTCCAACACACTCAAGTTGCACTAAAATCTAAGAACATCCATGATATACAGAAATTATGTGAATAATATTCAATATAATGTAGATAAATAATGTGAACAATGAACCATGTTTAAATCATTCACATTTTTGTACCTCTTGTGTTGGATCCAAGGACCCCCAACATGTCTGGACGACATCACCCCTGCGTCTCTTTGCCCTCTGAAATCAGTCACAAGATAATGGTTTACTTTCTGAACTGTAGTGGTTAGTAGTGACCACACTGACTAGAAAGCTCTGGCCCTGATACTAGTACCTGATCTGCAGGTGAGTCCTCCAGAGGCTCATTACTTGGTGTTTTTTTACACCAAACTTCCTCTTCATTTCGGTGATTTTTGGGATACTCACCAAGGGCGACCTTTCTTTTTTAAATTTGTTCTTTAAGCAGTCATGCAAGGTGTCCTGTACATGTTGGCATATGGTTAAAACATGAACTACATCTATAGATTTTGACATATAGAAAGTGAAAGAAATATAAGAAAGTACATACAAATCCAGTGCTACTCTGGTCTTTCAAGAAAGGAAATCTTGTTATGAGGCATCCAAGGACATCCGTGTACTTTTTATGGTTAGGGTACCTGAAAATTCACAGAATTAAAGTGTTCTTAAAAAAAAAACACCCATTTTGGCTATGCCAACATTTCCACTAAAACCACATGATGAGAACCTGGGTGTAGAACAAGGCAAACAATACCAAGTAAATGTCCTTTCCTTTTTCACTATATGTAAATGATCTACAGTTAATACTCAGAAACAGAAAAAAATGGACTGCTTACTTCATTAATGCAGAACAAATACTTGGGGTTCTCCTTCATGACTGTGGGGAGAAGCAGGACGGCAGCATTTTTCCGCATACCTGAAAATAATTAGACATGACAAAAATAATTAGATATGACTTGGCATACATTTAATGTATGCAAAAAGTTAGGTTCATACAGATGAAAGCTTTGATTGGAATATAAAGAATAACTTCCTTACATTGTGATGCAACAACATTTGGTGGCAATATGGCTGTTTTCAGTGGGCCCTTGGAAGCCCCCAGAATGTTCTCGGTTGCATCCTCAAGAAACCCGCCAAGCAGGGAGTCCAGGTCCTGGCCAAACCGCAGCCGCATTTCGTGGAGCAACTGTAAAAGAGAACAATGCTTTTTTGTACTTCCGGTTGTCTAGCTGTTTTGAGCAGGCAATCAAAGTAACGGGAGCTCAACTTACCAGTCGGGAATTTTTCAGAAAGGGGAACTGCTGGAAAAACTCTGACGCTGAAGAGGATTTATAGGCAGGTGTTCTTATTTGTAGAGTCCTTTCCATCCTCCACTCGATGTTGGCGAAGTTTGGTCGGATTTTCTTGAGCTCTGCGTCAATGGCCTTCAGGTGTTCAGAGATGCTTTGGCCATCCTCCCCTTCCACTACCTCTGTTGTGAGCTAAGAAGTGAATGACAAAAAGAACAGTTATCAATAAAAGGAAGACAACAGCACTAAGGAACTGCAAGTAAACACAGTATGAAACAAGTCTGTGGCTGCAAACTTACTTGTTGTTTCCTTTTAAGACTGTCGCAGTGGTTTCCCCCATCTGGTGGTGCTGCTGCCTGATGCCTCTTTCCATACTTCTGCCTCATCTCCAATACCTTGTAGCCTACACATGTAGCAGGGTCCTCCTCTCTTTTTTAAATTTATTTTTCAGGCACTCCAAAAGTGTTTCCTTGACACACAAATCAGTAGTTAGTTATTTGTTTTAATTGTTTTATTATAAGCATATACGGATATTGGCTTAAAGCGATTTGACGACACCGTAGTGGCCTACAAATAGCTATAGCTTAAATTAGCACATAAGAGTCCAGAGCCGTGGCTAAGTCAAGTTGGCTGACAACGAAACGCGACAACAATCATGAAACAATAAAACATGGTGTAAGATCATATCTGTTGTAGTCCACGATGGTGACATTTGAAATCCATTAAAAATGAACAGATACTAGCTGAACAAAAGTTAATTTCCTTTGGTTTTAGCTAGAAAGGTCTAGCTCTAGCAAAACAACTGACGTGACCTAAGTTAACGCCTCTCGACGTTCAAGCCAATAGCTGTACAGTTTTCAAACACACCCCCTCACGTTCAATACAGTCTATGGTTCAAACATACTCTTTCACATTATTAAAGAGAAACGCATACTATCGTTGTCACATAGATGATACATAATGGCAAGAGAGAGTATAAAATTGTAACTTACTGCTGTCTGCTAGACTGAATGAATGATGGTCTGTCCTGTCGCCGTTGGAAAGGTTCGTTGGAAATGAAAAAAAAATCTTCACGTGGGAGATATGGCACCTTTCAAAGTGGAAAAGGTTCTATTTCAAATGAAATGAAACAGATGGTGCTATATAGCACCCTCTGGAACCCTTTTTTCTAAGAGTGCAGGATACAAATTGTTGCCACTCACCTTTTTATCTAGGCTACGTCTCTGATGAAAGGCTGCTGCCGTTGAAAAGGTCCGTTGGAAATCAAATAATTCTTCACGAGCGTGAAATACCACCTTTCTATCAGAAAAAGGTTTTATTTCTGCCTATTGAACCATTATGGTGCTATATAGAACCTACAAGAACCCTTTTTATTAAGAGTGTATCAGAAAAAGGTTCTATTTCTGCCTATTGAACCATTATGGTGCTATATAGAACCTATTGAACCATTATGGTGCTATATAGAACCTACAAGAACCCTTTTTATTAAGAGTGTACACTCAGCAGAGTACCGAGAGCATTTTACATGTAATGCCTCACATTCACCCATATACACACTGGTGGCGAAGGTTGCCATGCAAACCACAAACCCACCACATCAGGAGCAGGTTGGAGTTCAGTGTGTAACAGCTCCTTGCTTGCATTTGTGGTTCACCATTTACAGAATTTACAGAAGCGGAGACAGCTTTACGGCCATGAGAGTCCAATCAACTGCATTGGGCACATGGCAAAAGGCACCAGAACCTGTATGGCTCTGATTGGACCCTAAAGCTGCCTTAACAGTGACATGGCTGGCCCATCTCTGTCCCCCCCCCCCCACCCCTGAGCACCTGGCACTGGATGACATCATGGAAGATCTGTGGTTCTGGAGGGAACCGGCTTTACATTGTCAAGTGCCTCATAAAAATGGTTTTGTTGTGGAATAACACAAAGCTATAACCATGGAAATAAATGAAGGAGACGTCATTAAAAGCGGTCAGTTTCAAACGAAACAAGAGGTGGGCATGTCAAGCGAGACAAGGACCCTGGGGTGGGCGCGGGTGCCGGGGGTCACAGTAGAATGCTTGTTTGGAAGTAGGTTGTCTGTGTGTATGTGTGTGTGTGTGTGTGCGTGCGCGCGTGCATTTGTGAGTGCATAGAGTTTATGTGTGTGTGTGTGTGTGTGTGTGTGTTTGTGAGTGCATGGAGAGTATGTGTGTGTGTGAAGGGTATGTGTGTGTGTGCGTGTGTGTGTGTGTAAAAGGAAGGAACAAAAATTGGGAAGAGCGACATTAACAATATTTTCCGTGAGTTAACCACAAGGCAGGGATTTTATGGTCCTGCATATAGGGGGTGGGCCCAGTGATGGTAATAAACTATGCAATTATCACTGCACTCCTGATATGAAACAGAAGCATTGAGGAGAGGACGAGGCCCTGCCCAGTGAGAGGAGTGTGTGTGTGTGTGTGTGTGTGTGTGTGTGTCTGTGTGTGTGTAGGCCCAAGAAGAAGGACACATGGTAAACAGAATGACCGCTGTGGCTGTGGAGCTGGAGCTGAAATTGGAACTGGAACAGGTTTACCTCTGTGTCTACTTCCCTTAATATCTACCACCTGAATGAATCAGTCTGGTACAGTGAACTCTCCTTGGGGACGCCTGCTGAGTGGCTTTATGCACTAGCATTTTTCCTTTAGTGTGTTCAGGAGAACACACCTATAGAAATCCACCTAAGAAGTACACAAAGAGAAACTACACGGGCCAACTGTGTGCCCAGTCAAAACAGGACCATATTAAGGCCTGTCATGTGATCACACACACGCACGTGCACACACAGACACACACACACACATGAGTTTGTCCAGAATAGCCCATGCAAAACCTGCAATACGTGACTAAAACACCTCTGACTTTTGGAAGGCCTAGTCCTTGCTAGTACTGGTGTACATAGCATCCTTACATGCTTCCCTGAAATATGTGAGGACGACTGTGTGTGGCTACATTCAAGGAGTAGTGACTTTTGGACAGCCTTTTGATTGACAAGTTCAGCCTACCACGACTATGTTCAAAGGACTCAGACATATGAAGTCTGCTGGTTATGAAGCACCTTGTGCACCTTGTGTAAGGCACCAAGACAAGATCTTTTGGGGGAAGGGAGAGGTGCAGGATAATAATCCTCACTGATCGAAACCATCTCTCTGGACACTGTCCGAGCCTTTTCCCAGACGACAGACGACTCGCATCAGGCTCTGACACAACACTGCTTGATGAGGTAATTCAAATAGTTTTTTTGTCCTCACGATGTTTCAAATTGTTCCTAAAATAATGTGCTGCCCCAACACTACTAATCCTGCAGTTATATTGGGACGTTGTTTTTTTTTTTCGCTCTTCTGTGATCTTCAAAGAGTTCGTCGGTGTGAAAAGGTTAGTCACTGTCTCTGTAGAGACAAAAACACGTGACTCTAATGCGGTAAAAGTCTTCAAAGTTACAGGTGCTCCTAAATGCCTCTCTAAAAGCCTTTCAGCCTCCTATTAGCCCCAATGTATTATCACAGTTTCAAAACTGTCTGGTGTATAAAGAGAACTGAATAAAAACACAACCCGCAGGTCGCAGTAAATCAGACGGCTCAGTGCTGGGACTAATGCAGCTTGTGTTCTTCTGAGCAACACCAGGTCAAAGGTTGTGATGTGTGTGTGCTCTAAAACTGTCAGAGCCCTGTAAGTCACGGCCATGACACTACGCTGTGTAGATGCCATAGAGAAAGGTGTTGAATGGACACAGACAGGCTTCTGTTGAATGCCATTGGTAGCAGTCCTGCAGAAGATCAATGAAAGACTCCATTGTGATCGGAAAACTCAGCTAACCTCGCCTGGTCGGTCACAGGCGTGTCTGTCAAAGGCACATGCATACATTTACAGAACGAATAGGAGGAAAAACAGCAGTCGAGGAGAGAGATAGGGAGACAGACATGTAGTCTGCCTGCAAAACTTGAAAAGATGGTTGAAAGAAACATTCAACACAGTGATTCACAGTCAATAAAACTTTGTAATGTTACACTAACAGTCAGGCTATAGCTGATAGTCAAAGCAAAGCGCAGTAATACCGCAAGCCACACACATACCACACACATGCAAACACAAACACTATGCCTGGTGGCTGGCTTCGCAAGCCGCCGTCTGGACCTTCTGTTGGCGGCCCTGTGGTACTCGCTAATGACGTTTCAGCAGAGACAAATTTGGCTGCTTCTTTTCTAACATTAAAAGGAGAAGAAGAAGTTAAAAAAGTTTTTTTATGTTATTATTATTTCTAATCATAAATGTTTCCTCCGCGTAGTTATGTTGATATCTGGAAATGCGCTTGTGCGGCCGTGGAGCATTTTTCGCAAGTGTTTATGCACTCGGTGATGAAGGCCGTCTGGAGGAGTTGGGGTTGGGGCCGGAGGGGGGGCGGGCGGCCGGGCGGGCGGGAGATTTTGGGGGGGGGGGTGGGGGGGTGGAGGAGGGGGTGGTGGGGTTGGAGGTTGAGGTGGTGGAGGCCTTCGCGTGGGGAGGCACAGACAGCGCTGGTGGCGGCTGTTTCCAGGAATATATCAAATAAATCAGGTGTGACGGCCGAGTGGAAAAGTCCGGAGCCTGCCATGTTCACCTAGTTTTTTAATTCACTTTCCAAACATTCTTTTTAAACTCTCAAATTAATCTCTTTTTCATTTCATTCCTTCTTTCTTTCGTTCATTTGTTCATTCTCTTTCTTTTTTTTGCAATGTTACCACACAGCGTCACTCTTGGTGCTGGGGAAAAAAAAGAAAGAAAAAAAAACGCAAAAGAAGTAAAGAGAGGATCGGTTAGAGGCATGAAATCGGATATTGAATGGTGTTTTGCTCCTATTTCCAGTAAGAGCAGACACACACACACACCTCCAACATGTTAACACACACACACACGCACACACACACACCAACACACACACACACACACACACACACACACACACACACACACACAAACACACGCACGCATACACGCGCACACACACACAGACACAGACACACACATACAGACTCACACACACACAGACACAAACACACTCACACACACATACACACAGAGACAAACACACACATACACATACACACACGCACCCGACCCTCACACACTTTCTCCTCAGATGCGTTTCCAGACACCTCGCTCAATAATTGTGTCAGTCGGTGCAGCAGGCCAGCAATCCAAACAGGAAAAGCAGCTAAATTACCACGATCAAGTGCACAGGGAAAATGGTTTGGGGGGAGGGAAGAGAAGGGACGGCACGGGAGGGGACGGAGCAAAGCAGCAGAAGACACGAAAGGAGTGCGGCGAGGTTACCCTTGAAGTCTGCATCACACCGACGTTTTGTTTTAATTGAGGCTATTCAGGAACGGAAAGCAGGAGGCACAGACAGACTGGGTTAGGTGCATGTGGAAAGGGTGAGGAGGTGGGGGGTGGGGGGGTGGGGGCTGAGGTGGTGGTGGTGGTGGGGGTATCTGGGGAGTATGTGAGAATGAATTTTTGTAGGATAACCATCAGGATGCCTTTAATCCCCGAAGAAGATATTTTTAGTTCTGGCAGGACAGTTTTCACACAATGACAGCCCCCCCGTTCCCCACCCAACACACATGCACACACACACACACACACACACACACACACACACACACATAGCCCTTCCAGACATGTAGATAGTGACTGAGGTCAGGTGGGAGAGATTAGTGAAGGTGTGAGGCAGAGGTCTTCGCATGCAGCCCTGGGCTCTGACCGCGGTCACTCTGAGGTCCCGCATCCCGACATGTGGACCAGCAGTCCTGCAGCAGTCCTCCACCATTCCCCTCCTGATTCCCATCCCCCACCCCCCTGTCATAGGTCCTTGATGTTCGGCCAGAGGAAATCTAAATGGAGTGTGATTTTTGGATGGCTGAGTGAGCTGACAGTCTTGGTTTTTGTCATTGTTTTTTTTTTGGTGTTCTTTTTCTCAGCAATATTGCTTTTGTTAAAGTAAATCTGAGTAAATCTTTTTTTGTGTGTGTGTCTGAGCAGACTGGGGGAGGGCCAAAGAGGGGGGGGGGGGGTTGGTGGTGGGGGTATGGGGTGGGGGGGGGTTGAAGATTGCACCAGATTAGCTCACTTTCCTTTTTTAGCGCTCCTTTTCGTGTCTCGGTGCACTTGACCGCTCATCGCGTCGTGGCTCGAGCCGAAATTCTGGATCCGATCAGTCCTGAGGGCGGGGGTTGCCACAGGAACCGGCTCAAAACAAGAAAAGGCCTTCTTGGCCCGGGCCGCCACAGAGCGCTTCGGCGTGACCCTGCAGACCTGTCAGTGCCTCGCCGCGCTCCACCCCGCAGCCCCGCCAACTGCCAAATGTGACACGCCATTCGTGCGGACCTCCTGCTTGCCTTATTTACTCTGTTTACGGACAAGAGGGAGAGAGGGAGGGAGGGAGTGGTGGTAGAGGTGATGGGTGGAGGAGGTGGGGTGGGTGTGGGGTTGTGGGTGGGGGGTCGGGGTCGGGGCGGGGGTTGACAGCAGAACAAATAGGAGACAGGATATCAGCGCACTGAGCTGCACCCTCCTGACTCACTAAACTACCTCAGTGAGCCCTAATTGAAGCCACACATTCCACAGGGTGAGGCCTGTGTTCTGTGGATGTTTCCATAGCCTTGTGCTGTACAGTAATACATACACACAAACACACACACACACACACACACACACACACACATACTGTAATATGATCCTCGTGGGGGTCGCCTGTACAGAACATGCATTATGGGAGCCACCCTTTCCTGAGGCCCTAGAGCCACGAAAAAAATCAGGCATGATCAACTAATTTTTCTAAACACAAATATCACTTCAAATTTCAAGTACAATAAAGTTTAATTTTGAGCATGACCTGGTTGTCACATCTGGGGACTTTTCATGTCTTTTGTTAGTTTTGGGGCCCCGTCTTCACACACCCCGGTTAAACATCACTTCTGGGTCAACAATTCACACACTTCAGGCAAACCTTACTTCTGGGTCAACAATTCACACACTTCAGGCAAACCTTACTTGTGGGTCAACGAGTCACACACTTCATGCAATCCTTACTCCTGGGTAAACCATTCACACACTTTATGCAAACCTTACTCCTGGGTCAACAAGTCACACACTTCAGGCAAACCTTACTCCTGGGTAAACCATTCACACACTTCATGCAAACCTTACTCCTGGGTCAACAAGTCACACACTTCATACAAACCTTACTCTTTGGTCAACAAGTCACACACTTCAGGCAAACCTTACTCGTGGGTCAACAAGTCACACACTTCATGCAAACCTTACTCCTGGGTCAACAATTAACACATTTCAGGCAAACCTTACTCCTGGGTCAATAATTCGCAACTCCCAGGTAATAGTACACCCCAATCAACAATTCACTTACCTAAAATTAAAAATAAACGTTTCCATTTTCACAAACATCAGCTAAACTCAATTCTGACTGTTTTTTAATAACATTTACAGACCCTTTGCTCTACAGTTTGTGTGGCAATACTACAAAAGTCTTTCTATAAAGTGGGGTAGTCTTGGTTAAGATAAGGTTAAGTAGTGTAATGAAAACAAACTCTTAATAAAAGACAAGCTAGTAACAATGTAACATATAGCAAGTAGCATTAGCTATTTTATTCAATTGGGAGAAACAAGAAAAGGGAATAGCACTGCCAACAAATCGTTTGACGTAATGCTACTGTGAACGCAACAGTCTTAAAAATGCTGATAAAAACAATAAATACAGATGTTAACATCTGTACATATAACAGTGTACAGCACCTGTTCAATCTTAAGAACTTATTAAATGATTTGCATGAGGTAGACTCTGTATAGTTTTAAAGTGCTTAGCAGGTTAAAATTAAACGTATGTTTTACAAAATACAAATAAAAAGTATAGAGCATATTGAAAATATAGAAACAGCATGCTCTACAATCCTGTATTTTTAAAGGGATGGCAGTGTCTAACAGCTTACAGTTACTGCTGAAAATCACACTTCTTTACAAAACCAAAACATCAGATGATTAAAATGCTTAGTTGTGTTTGAAACTGTTGAAATAAATTGCTAAATAAAAAAGAATAGATTTTACAGTGTAGCTTTTGTATTTTCATTCCTTTTTCTTCAGAGCATCAATGCGGTTTTTCACATAAAACTTAATAGCTTTCCAATCTCTAGCTTTTAAGTGAAGAGGTTCAGATTTCAGGCAGCCATCACAATCAGATTTCCCAGGCACACGGCATGTTCTAATGAAGTTCATCATATGTTTTTCAACTGCGTGAATTTCTTCAGGCTGCCACGGTTTTCTCTGGAATGGTCTGCGTACTACATGGAAATTAAACCCAGGGTTATAAATAAAGAAAAACATACCTTTTTGTAGTAAAATCTTTGTTGTTCTCCACCTAGGTTGTCAGAAATAAATACCTTTACACGCTCTGGTCACCGTCTTTGTATGTATGTAGCCTTTCATCTTAAATTAAAACAGATAAAAACAAAATAAATATAAAGAAATCACATGTTATTCATAACTTGTAGTATTGCTGACACATAAAAGGAGATGGTAATTTCTGGATATATTTTTAAGTTGTACTTCTATAAGTTTAAAGATCCTATGACATGGTGCTTCTTTATCCTTTTATATAGGCCTTAGTGGTGCCCTAATACTGTACCTGAAGTGTTTTTTCCCCAAAATTAAGCCTTGGCGCATAATTACAACCGGTTTGAGCCAGTCCCACTAAGAGCTTTCCTCTGAATGTGCCGTTCTGAGTCTGAGGGCTCTATTTTCACGATCATAAGCACATTGTCTAAAGCTTCTCTCGAGGAACAATTCGACCTGTCGTGACATCGCCCATCCGTCGGGATCTAAGCCTGTCTACTCAAACACACACACACACCAACCAGGAGAGGACACTTCCTCTCTCTGGAGAGACCATCGACTGTATATAAGAGAACTGGACAGACTCTCTGTGACGCATAGACTTTCTCACAGACAGGATGCCTGAAGCCCAAATTAAAGCTTCTGGGTGCTGCCATCTTTGCCAATTCATTCTATGGGCTCTATTTTCACGATCATAAGCGCATTGTCTAAAGTCTGTCCCGCAAGTTGCTTTGGGGGCGTTCCCGACACAATTTGGTATTTTCACGGCGGAAAAAGCGAACATTGCGCCAGGCGCATCGTTCAAAAGGGTTGGGTTAAGTTACTTCATTAGTCATGGGTGTGTTTTGGGCGTAACATACAATTAACCAATGAGAATTTATACTCTCATTCCCTTTAAGAGCCAGCGGGCGCATTGTCCATAGCCTGTTGCTATTACGATGGCGGATTTACCCGGACGGGAGGAGCTTTTCGGTGGAGGAGACCGATCTGCTCGTGCGTGAAGTAAAAGCGTGTGAGTAGTTAATATTCGGGGATGGAAAGAATCCCCCCAAACCTCCGCGGGTCATAGAAGTATGGGAGGAAATATCTTCAATAATTGTGTCCTCCTTTGGCAAGAAGAGAACTTTCGAACAGTGCCCAAAGCGGCAACGTTAGAAGACGTGAAACAAAAGCTTTAAACTCAAAGGAAACATCAAAAATAAAAGGTGGAGGTCCATCAAACCATTAGTCCACTAGTTTTCTTTTTGATGATTAGTCCATTTCATTTCTTACAACTTTCCACGCTGTTTATTAAATAAACTGCAGAGCATTGCAATCGCTGTTTATTTAAAAGACAAAAGAAACTGCAGAACATTGCTATAAACTGCAAAACATTGCTATACTCTTATTATTTGTGCCCGTTTGCTTATTAAAACATAAAAATACATGGCTATACAGGCTATACACGTTGCAACTTTTCTGCCAGTTCAGCTCGCCTCTCTGGGGCAGCAGCAGGTACATCGGGGTTCAACGCGCTGTGCGCCGAAAGCGGTACAATAACGTTAGAAGACGGGAAAAGCCTTAAACACAAAGGAAACATCAGAAATAAACGGAAGGTATAGGTCCATCAAACCATTAGTCCACTAGTTTTCTTTTTGATGATTTGTCCATATTATTTCTTACAACTTGCCACGCTGTTTATTTAAAACGACAAAAGAAATCGTAAATAAACTGCAGAACATTGCAATCGCTGTTTATTTAAAACGACAAAAGAAATTGTAAATAAACTGCAGAACGTTGCTATAAACTGCACAACATTGCTATATTCTCATTATTTGTGCATGTTTGCTTACTAAAACATACAAATACATAGCTATATAGGCTATACATGTTGCAACTTCTCTGCCAGTTCAGCTCGCCTCTCTGGCGCAGCAGCAGGTACATCGGGGTTCAAAGCGTTGTGCGCCTCTAAAATAGCTTTTCAACAATGCGCCAGTGACGAAAAAGCACCTTTTCATTAATCAAAAGCGCAAATGGTTTATACGTCCTCATAATAGCATCTGGTGCGCTTTGCGCCAGACCACACCTCTTCTTTTCGCTGACCCGCCCGTTACGGCGCAATGTCATCTGCTATCTAGACAACGTGATTTTTTGCCTGAAAAAATGAACGTTGCGCTGCCACAGAATAGCAATGACAGCATGCGCATGTCGCGAATGCACAATGCGCCGCGGCAAAATAGGGCCCTGAAGCTTTAAATGCTAATGAGGAGAAGGGATGCGGGCCAATGAAGAGGGGTGGGGGAGTGGCCTTGACGACCTTCATACCAAATATGGTAGAGCATGTGTTAAGCACGTTTTAATGTTTACAGTGGATCTGTCGCTAGTAGACTTGCAGTCGTTCAAGCTTTTCAACTGACTCAGAATCTCATCCCAACAGACCAGCACCTGAAGCTGAAACTCAGCAGCTACAGCAAGACATCAATCAATGGTTCCTTTAAAATATGTCTGTATAAGATACTTTTGTTGGTTAGTTTATGTATGCTGTAACAGTTATTATCATGTAGCTTATGTAGCTAGCATACGTTGTTGGCTTTTCACGTTGCTCTGATTCACTATGTAAGGGATAACAGCAGCTGTACTAATAATAATAAATAATAATAATAATAATAATAATAATAATACTGTAATAATACTAAGCTAGCAGAGCCTAATTACTTGACACAAAGCGGGAAACAAGCTCTGCAGACACCTGCTAATAGCTCATTGATTTGAATCTAGTGTGAGGGGAAACCATAGGTGGGCCTATGCAGATTTAGGAAGAGTTAACAGGCCATTTCATCATCAGTAAAACACTTGAACTACTGCATAGCTGGTAAAAGACGGCTGCATTCGTTTGTAGTAAGATCACCGCCTGTAGTCCCATTGCTGTAAGGCACTCCAAATTTGTATCCTGGTAAACCAGCCCCTCGTACTTCACTTTGTTTTGTACAGAGGGCCTGGACCTGAGGCATTGAGAGATTCCTTCTCCGGTAGCATTCTGTTCGACCAATCAGCAAACAGAGAGAGTGTTCGTGAGTGATGACGTCGGTTGTAAGCAAGGCTATTCAGTCTGTTGTGGCAACGCTTCGGAATATCAAGAAAATAAAGTAACGACTAGACGTTAACAATTGCAGAAATTTAAAACGATTGGATCTGCCTTTACACAGAGTCCACACCTCCAGTTTGCTGATTGGCCAAATTTGAATTCCACCAGAGAAAGAATCTCTAATTGCCTCAGGTCCAGACCCTCTGTACAAAACAAAGTTAAGTACGAGGGGCTGGTTTACCAGGCTACCAAATTTTGCCCATTCTCATCTGATCACTCACGCACACCATAGCAAGACATGCACTCGCATTACAATATTTGTATTCACATACGTTGATGCAATCCATTATTTGCCTTTACCTTAGCGAGCCTGCTAACTGGGATGATGGCTGTTAGCTGCACAGCTAATATTACAGCTATGGATAACAAGCTAGGCAACCATACAGCAAGGCAACAAAATCATACAGCATTAGTTGACTTACTCATCCAAGATTTGTTGCTGAGCCAACAACAGTTAGCACTGATCAAGGCTTAATCCACATGATCCACAAAACTGAAATGTGTAAAGCAAGCAATGGGTATCCTGCTCTGTATTGACCCAAGTTGACGAAATGTTTGGCGCAGACATACAACAATGAACTTGTGTGGGCGCATTCCCACCGAAAATAAAATTTAAACCACCATGAGGCTCAGGAGAGGAACTAAAAAAAATGTTTTTAATTCATTATCACATACAAACATAGAGCAACTGCTGTGCTTCACTCATTTTAAAGCCACGATATCTCTCGAGGAAAACCCAATGTGGTGGTGCTAGTACAGTCACAGCCATAAAGTTGTAAAAAGTCGAGCTTTTTTTCTCATGGGATGGGCCAAATTTTCTGAGCGGGTTAACCAGAGAAAGGGGGTGGAAACGTTTGCCCTTATGACGACATAAGGGGAAGATTGAAAATTGACATGTCTGAGCTTTCATTTTTTTCAAAAGCAGATGAGAATACAAATTGCTTGCTTTACAAATTTCGGCATGTCTAACCATTTGGGGACCATAAGCAGGTTAGGCGACCACATGTTAATGTTAAAAACCTCATAAAATAACAATGTCATGCCATGGGACCTTTAAAACCTTTCACATTCATGTAAAATACTTCCAAATGTACACTAAAGAAGGCATATAGTACACTGAGGAACCAAGAGCACAAATGTGGTACATGCTGGTTTGCTTACCTGCCGATCTGTCTGAGTGAACTCAAGTACAGCAGAGTGTGCTGCAGTGACTGTGCAGGACTGTGCCCTTTCAACAGCAGCACTCTGGACATGAAAACAAGCACACATGTTAACATACAAAGGCACAAAACATGCCGAATAAATAACAGTTAATCATTAAGTCATTAAAGTAAATTACCTTGTAAACAACTTTGTCTTCAATAACCTGGCTAGAGCAACCGGTAAAATCCATGTCACAGGTTTCTTCTTCAGAGCTTGTGTAGTCAACCAACACCCAACAGTCAGTTACCTCCAGATTTGTTTGAGGGAATTCAACCACACCAGGATGTGCTAAACTGATTATGCTGGAGTCCTCTCCTTGATATGTAGTCTCAACACTACCTGCATGACTCTAAACATGAATACAAAGATAACTGAGTTAGGGGTGGCCAAGTCCACAGCAACACTTTGATTCATAGACCTACTTAATTACATGTGTAAAAGCATATAAATGCAACAGTCTATATCAAAGATAAGAGGTGGTCACCTTTGTAAATGTATGGTCGTCAATATCTAATATCACCATAATCACACTTCACTGTGGTATATGTCATGTGTGGGGACCAACTACAGAGTTATCTGTAGTCAACATTACACACACGTGGTTAACCTTGTAGGGTACATATTACCACATTAGCAGTGAAAAAAACACTTTTACTAATAAATTAATGTCAATAAAACTTCTAGCCTATTTGAAGTTAATCATCTTCTCATTCATTTGACCATCAAGATTATATGAATACCTTTTTGTACACAAAACTGTAACAACCATAATCTTGAGTCATTGACCAATACTTAATTCATAAATCAATTAAGCTAGGGGGAATTTGTAGTGAAACATGAATGCAAACATAATTGAGTTAGGGATGGACATGTTCATAGCAACACTTTGATTTATAAACCTACTAGATTACAAGTGTAAAAGCATATAAATGCAATAATCTATACCTAAGATAAGAGGTGGTCACCTCTGTAAATGTAACCCATGGTTTACAGTATCTAATATCACCACTAACTCGTACAAACACACTTGACTATGGTATATGTCATGTGTGGAAACCAATTACAGGGTTGTCTGTAGTCAACATCACACACACATCTGGTTAACCTTGTGGGGTACGTATTACAACAAAAACAGCAAAAACACACATTTACAAATAAATTCATTTCAATCAAACTTCTAGCCTATTCGAAGTTATTCATCTTTTCATCCATTTGTCCATGTTACAACCCAAAACGTAATAACTGCCCATAACGTAATAACTGCCAATAATGTAATAATTTGGGCCCATTTGAAACGTAATAAAGCCAATAACATAATAACGCTTACCTACCCATAACGTAATAGCATCCTGCCCATAACGTAATAAGGTATTACGTTATAACGTAATAAGGTATTACGTTATTGGTAGGTTATTACGTTATTGGCCTTACACTGAAAAAAAGCTTTGATAATGTAATAACGATGCCAATAACGTAATAATTTGGTGCCATTTGAAATGTTATAAAGCCAATAACGTAATAACTTGCCAATAACGTAATAACACTTCCCTACCCATGACGTAATAACATTCAGCCAATAACGTAATTAGGTATTACGTTATTGGCAGATTATTACGTTATTGGCCATGTGTTGCAACCCAAAACATAATAACTGCCAATAACGTAATAATTTGGGTCCATTTGAATCGTAATAAAGCCGATGACGGAATTACTTGCCAATGGCAAGCAAAAAAAATACGTTCTTACGTTATGGGCAGTTATTACGTTTTGAGTTGTAACACAAGGCTAATAACACAATAACCTGCCAATAATGTAATAACTTATTGGGTTATTGACAGAAAGTTATTACGTTATGAGTATGCCATTGGCCAGTTATTCTGTCATTGGCTTTATTACGATTCAAACAGACCCAAATTATTACGTTGTTAGCAGTTATTATGTTATAGGCAATTATTACGTTTTGGTTTGTAACACAAGGCCAATAACGCAGTAACCTGCCAATAACATAATGACTTATTTGGTTATTGACAGAAAGTTACAATGCTATGGGAAGGGAAGTGTGTTATTATGTCATTGGCAAGTAATTCCCTTATAGGCTTTATTACAATTCAAATGGACCCAAATTATTACGTTACTGGCAGCTATTATGTTACGGGCAGCTATTAGGTTTTGGGTTGTAACACAAGAACAATAACGTAATAACATATTTGGTTAATGACCGAAAGTTATAGCGTTATTGGTAAAGAAGTGTGTTATTACGTCATTGACAAGTTATTCCGTCATTGGCTTTATTACGATTCAAATGGACCCAAATTATTACGTTATTGGCAGTTATTACGTTATGGACAATTATTAGGTTTTTGGTTGTAACACAAGGCCAATAACGTAATAACCTGCCAAAAACATAATAACTTATTTGGTTATTGACAGAAAGTTATAAGGTTATGTGTAAGGAAGTGTGTTATTGGCAAGTTATTCCGACATTGGCTTTATTACAATTCAAATGGACCCAAATTATTATGTTATTGGCAGCTATTACGTTATGGGCAGTTATTACGTTTTGGGTTGTAACACAAGGCCAATAACGCAATAATCTGCCAATAACGTAACACCTTATTATGTTATTGGCAGAATGTGAATTATTACGTTATTGGCATCGTTATTACATTATCAAAGCTTTTTTTCAGTGTAAGGCCAATAACGTAATAACCTGCCAATAACGTAATACCTTATTACATTACGTTATGGGCAGGATGTTATTACGTTATGGGTAGGTAAGCATTATTACGTTATTGGCAAGTTATTACGTTATTGGCTTTATTACGTTTCAAATGGGCCCAAATTATTACGTTATTGGCAGTTATTACGTTATGGGCAGTTATTACGTTTTGGGTTGTAACAGTCCATCAATATTAGATGAATACATTTTTGTACACAGACCTGTAACAAGCATAAGCTTAAGTCACAGACCAATACTCAATTCATAAACTAATAGAGCGAGGGTAAATTTGTGGTGGCACATTATCTGCAACAGAACACTTCCATCCTGTTTTTAAAAAAGAATAAAGAAAATGCACTGATTCAGTTACCTCCAGATCTGCTTGAGGGAATTCAACCACAGCATGATGTGCTACACTGATTGTGCTGGAGTCCTTTCCTTGATATGGAGTCTCAACAGCACCTGCATCATTCTAAACATGAACACAAACATAATTAAGTTATGGGTGGACATATTCATATCAACAGTTACATTCATACACTTACTGGTTTACATGTGTAAAAGCACATAAATACAATAGTCTATACCCAAGATAAGTGGTGGTCACCTTTGTAAAAGTAACCCATGGTTTACAGTATCTAATATCACCACTAACTCGTACAAACACACTTGACTATGGTATATGTCATGTGTGGGGACCAATTACAGGGTTGTCTGTATTCAACATCACACACACATCTGGTTAACCTCGTGGGGAACACATTACAACAACAGCAGCAACAACATACTTTCACAAACAAATTCATGTTAATCAAACTTCTAGCCTATTTGAAATTAATCATCTTTTTTTATCCATTTGACCATCAAGAGTATATGAACACATTTTTGTCCAAAGAACTGTAACAGGCATAAAGTCAAAGACCAATACTCAATTCATATCACCAAACAATAAATCTAGGGTGCCTTTTGATGGCAAATTATCTGCAACAAAACATTTCTATTTTCTTTCTAAAATAGAATGAAGAAAATACATTGATTCAGTTACCTCCAGATCTACTTGAGGGAGTTCAACCACAGCATGATGTGCTACTCTGATTGTGCTGGAGTCCTTTCCTTGATATGGAGTCTCAACAGCACCTGCATCATTCTAAACATGAACACAAATATAATTAAGTTAGGGATGGCCATGTTCATACCAACACTTTGATTCATAGATCTCCTTGATTACATGTGTAAAAGCATATAAATGCAACAGTCTATGCCCAAGATAAGTGGTGGTCACCTTTGTACATGTAACCCATGCTTGACAATATCTAATATTATTACTAACCACTAGAGTCACACTTGACTATGGTATATGTCATGTGTGGGGACCAATTACAGGGTTGTCTGTAGTCAACATCACACACACACATCTGGTTAACCTTGTGGGGTACATATTACAACAATAAAACCCACTTTTAACAACCAAAAACACACTTTTACAAAAAATTCTTGACTGTGGTATATGTCATGTGTGGGGACCAACTACACTCAGCTTCACACACATATCTGGCTAGCCTCGTGGGGTACATCACCAACACCAAACAATAAATCTAGGGTGCCTTTAGATGGCAAATTATCTGCAACAAAACATTTCTATCCTCTTTCTAAAATAGAATGAAGAAAATACATTGATTCAGTTACCTCCAGATCTGCTTCAGGGAGTTCAACCACAGCATGATGTGCTACACTGATTGTGCTGGAGTCCTTTCCTTGATATGGAGTCTCAACAGCCCCTGCATCATTCTAAACATGAACACAAACATTATTAAGTTAGGGATGTCCATATTTATACCAACACGTTGATTCATAGATCTCCTTGATTACATGTGTAAAAGCATATAAATGCAACAGTCTATGCCCAAGATAAGTGGTGGTCACCTTTGTACATGTAACCCATGCTTGACAATATCTAATATCATTACTAACCACTAGAGTCACACTTGACTATGGTATATGTCATGTGTGGGGACCAATTACAGGGTTGTCTGTAGTCAACACCACACACACAGATCTGGTTAACCTCGTGGGGAATGCATTTCAACAATAGCAGCAAAAACACATTTTTACAAATAAATTAATTTCAATCAAACGTCTAGCCTATTCAAAGTTAATCATCTTTTCATCCATTGGTCCATCAAGATTAGATGAATACATTTTTGCATAACCTTAAGTCACAGACCAATACTCAATTCATAAACTAATAAAGCTAGGGTGAATTTGTGGTGGCTCATTATCTGCAACAGAATATTTCCATCATGTTTATAAAAAAGAATAAAGAAAATGCATGGATTCAGTTACCTCCAGATCTGCTTGAGGGAATTCAACCACAGCATGATGTGCTACACTGATTGTGCTGGAGTCCTTTCCTTGATATGGAGTCTCAACAGCACCTGCATCATTCTAAACATGAACACAAACATAATTAAGTTATGGGTGGACATGTTCATATCAACAGTTACATTCATGCACTTACTGGTTTACATGTGTAAAGGCACATAAATACAATAGTCTATACCCAAGATAAGAGGTGGTCACCTTTGTAAAAGTAACCCATGGTTTACAGTATCTAATATCACCACTAACTCGTACAAACACACTTGACTATGGTATATGTCATGTGTGGGGACCAATTACAGGGTTGTCTGTAGTCAACATCACACACACACATCTGGTTAACCTCGTGGGGAATGCATTTTAACAATAGCAGCAAAACCACACTTGTACAAATAAATTCATTTCAATCAAACGTCTAGCCTATTCAAAGTTAATCATCTTTTCATCCATTGGTCCATCAAGATTAGATGAATACATTTTTGTACACAGACCTGTAACAAGCATAACCTTAAGTCACAGACCAATACTCAAGCATAACCTTATGTGACAGACCAACACTCAGTTCATAAACTAATAAAGCGAGGATGAAATTGTGGTGGCACAGTATCTGCAACACAACGTTTCTATCTTTTTTTCTTTTTTTTTTAAATAAAGAAAATACACTGATTTAGTTACCTCCAGATCTGCTTGAGGGAATTCAACCACAGCATGATGTGCTACACTGATTGTGCTGGAGTCCTTTCCTTGATATGGAGTCTCAACAGCCCCTGCATCATTCTAAACATGAATACAAACATTATTAAGTTAAAGATTACCATGTTCATAGCAACACTTCGATGTGTAGACCTACTGGATTACATGTTTAAAAGCATATAAATGCAATAGTCTATACCTAACATAAGAGGTGGTGACCTTTGTGAATGTAACCCATGCTTGACAATATCTAATACCACGACCAACTATTACAATCACACTTCACCATGGTATATGTCATGTGTGGGGACCAATTACAGGGTTGTCTGTAGTCAACATCACACACACATCTGGTTAACCTTGTGGGGTACATATTACAACAATAAAACCCACTTTTAACAACCAAAAACACACTTTTACAAAATATTCTTGACTGTGGTATATGTCATGTGTGGGGACCAACTACACTCAGCTTCACACACATATCTGGCTAGCCTCGTGGGGTACATCACCAACACACAACAATAAATCTAGGGTGCCTTTTGATGGCAAATTATCTGCAACAAAACATTTCTATCCTCTTTCTAAAATAGAATGAAGAAAATACATTGATTCAGTTACCTCCAGATCTGCTTCAGGGAGTTCAACCACAGCATGATGTGCTACACTGATTGTGCTGGAGTCCTTTCCTTGATATGGAGTCTCAACAGCCCCTGCATCATTCTAAACATGAACACAAACATTATTAAGTTAGGGATGTCCATATTTATACCAACACTTTGATTCATAGATCTCCTTGATTACATGTGTAAAAGCATATAAATGCAACAGTCTATGCCCAAGATAAGTGGTGGTCACCTTTGTAAATGTAACTACACTCTCAGCTTCACACACATATCTGGCTAGCCTTGTGGGGTACATGTAATGACATTAGCAACAGAAACACACTTTTACAAACACACCAGTTATATGGTTCCCTGTAGTCAACTTCACACACACAGCCAGTCAACCTTGTTAGGTGTATATTATGATGTTAGCTGCAAATAACTTCTCAACATGATCTATAACTAGACCATGAACTGGTGTGTTTTACTGACATATACTGAGAGCTTGTTGCTAAAGCTCTTGTCAATGATGACAACACTCATTTTGTACATTTTTTACAGTTTTAAACTGAGTATCTGTTGAAACCATTTCGATGTGTATGTCACATACTTACAACACATATCCACCTGTCTTTGGTGAAAACAAGTGGATTACAGAAATCTTCTAACTTAATGATACAGCGTGGTTGAACTTGAATGGCTATGACCATCAACGACAAAAATATTTTTCTTGAAATAGTTAACACTCACCCTTTTTCTCCATGGCCAGTCCATATCACCGTAGTTGTAGGTTATTTCCTCTCCTGGTTGAATTTGCCGTATGGCAAATAAGCACAGGTGAGGTTTCCCTTTGACGGTGATTCCCTTCATCTGGCTGTTTGGATTGAGGTGATCGTCATTGACTAGTCGGCCAAAGGAGTGGTCATCTACTGCTGCATCAATGCTAAAGACAAGACATACAATTATTAGTCATTCACAGACAGGAATATATTCACATTTTGTAGACCATTAAAAGAATAAATGCATTAGTAGAATTGTGTACCAATAATTTAAAAGCTTATTTGTATTTTCTATAGCCTATGTTTTTTGTCCACAGATATGTCATAAAAGAGAAGAGTGCATAAAAATATTAGGTGTCACAGCCTATCACTGTGTGAAGAATGAATAATAATCAGTTATCCATTCTCTCCCATATATTTCACATGCCTGTGAAAAAGGACCATTGACTGATGTAAAAAGTACTTACCAGTACTTTTTTCCATTGACCTTAAATTCAAAAAAGTACACTTGAAATGCAGCATGGTAGATCCTTCTGCGTCTCTGACATTCATCAAATGAAATGATCTCTCCTCTGTATTCAACTAAAAAATCTCCTTTTTCGAAGTAAGTTTGGCTGAACACTCCTCGACCTATTTAGACCAAAAGGGATTACTTTAACTTTAAGGGAAGGGCTACCATTTTCAACTGGCCATCATGTTATTCAATAATGTAAAATTAGCTTAGCTATGCAACTTTAAAACTATTTGTGATATTTCTGAGAAGATGCAATTCATAGCACATTTGATATGAAACACAAACAAAAACACAAACATATCTGCTGCATATGGTGACCATGTCTAAAACATACTCACTCCACACCCACTGCATACTGTGACAATGTCTAAAACATATCAGCTGCATACTGTAACAGTGAGCTCTTGTTACATGATTGAGCTTGTTACATTAGCACGTTATCTGAAGTGTACCACACAAGCTGCTTTGAGGGTGGTTCCAGAATAATATTTTGGTGACAGGAAAAGTGAGCATTGCGCTTGGCACAATGTTCAACAGGGTTGGTCTTATATTACTTCATTAGTCGTGGATGTGGTTTGGGCATAACATACAATACACCAATCAGAGTTTATACTCTCATTCCCTTTAAAAGCCAGCCATGCTTTTTTCCATGACCAGTTGCTATTACCATGGCGGACTTGCCTGGATATGTCAAGAACGCTTTTCTTGGAGGAAACCAAACTGCTTGTGCACATGAGCAGTTAATCTAAGGGGATGGAAGGAAGCCCCCCAAACTCCCATGCATCAAGCAAGCAGGGAAGAAAATTTCTTTAATTGTGTACTCTAGAGCTGGGTATTGGCTCAGGTACACCGATTCGATTTCAATTCACAATACGATCCAATTCAATCCTATTGCATTTCGATTCAATATTGTGTTTTATAGGAATGTAAGATGAAATACAATGCAGCAGTTTTCATAATATGCAGGTAACAAGTGCACAGCTACTGATGGGTTTCTATAAATGTCATACAAAAGCTGTGCGCACAGCCAAGGGGCTAAAAATCAGAACCTGTCTGTCCAGCAATATCATTCAGGGATTTATGGAAGGTTATGATATAAAGTGCACAAACAAATTTGACTACGATTACAGTGTATTTAATAACATTAGGTGGTTTATAAGTGATCACCAACACCAGGTTAAATGACCTTGACTGGACTTACAGCAGCCCATAATAATAAGAATTTATAACTACTGGTCTTAGCAACCAAATATGTTCTGTCTTTCATTTTAACTAAGCCCTGGTGGTTTATTCAGGTGTAAAAGGAAGGTTGTGTGCAAAAACCAATGATCTGTCTCCTGTGCAACAGAAACTCACTAGCCGTCGCATTATTTGTGACATTTTTAGCACAATTTCAGATAAACGTTTCTTACAAGGCAATGACGTGACAGATTTCGAATCCAAGCAAAGCTTTTCCTATGAAAAGTTATTTAATGTCAAAGTGACACTAAAACTAATGGAAGTCTATGGAATGCTAAAGGCTACTGTGGACTATGCTTTGCAGGTTGACCAGCAGCTCGCAACACACTCATGTGCCTCGCTGTTTTCAATGGCAACGTACCCTACTATTTCACTTGCCAATATATTACCGTCGTTATTAACACCTAAGCATATAACACTTTATCAAATAATAGTATGCATTACCATCATCAATCACATCCGCAAATATATCCTCTAAAGCTGAATCCATGCTGCACAGCAATCACTGATCTCGTCGAAGTCGGTGTAGTCTGGCTCCTCATCAAAAAGCTCCGCATGAATCTCCTTCAAAATCCACCACATTCTTTGTGGTCTTGCCATTACCCCAAAAGCAACATGACTGAGACATACACCGAAAAACGAAGAAACATTGCTCATCAGTCCTGTCTAACCTCTAAAGCATTAACAAGCCAGGTGCGCTTTACTACACCTGAGCGCTCGTCATTACGCAGTACCCAGAAAAACGTATCGATAGACCAATCAGGGTAAATCATCTATTAAACTAAATAAAATCATTAAATTACCTAATTACTGTTTTGTAAGAAGGCATACTATTCGGTAAGAAAGATGTCAATCACTTCTGGGAAGCCCAACACACAAAGGAAGTAAGATTTGAGGCCACGTTTGAATGTAAACAATACGAGTGCTCTGGTCATCGGTGAAACAGACCGTCGTTTATGAAAAACAGTCAGTCGACAGCAAATAACAACTGATGAATTTTATAGAGGACATCTTTAGCTTTTGATCCATGTGTAACATTGTGTGTAAGCTTGAATTGGGTGGTCGGGAAGAGCTACGGTAGATCACGTTGCATTCTTATGGCGTAAATGTTACTGTTTTTCACGATGCAGCGAAGCAAACAAATAAATGTTGAACATACCCATGTAGCTGCAACCAATTATTCAGATACCTTTGAAAACTTTGCTTACCTTTGAAGGAGTTTATATATTTGGCAGTTAGTTCTGGCCTGTCTGCTGACAAGGAGATGTAATGCGTTGCTTCTGCAACGGGGTCTCGATGACATCTCTTGCTGCGACGCATGTCCTCCTACAGCAAGTTTGCTTACATGAGTTCACAAATGCATAAAATAAAGAACAAGGCTATTTAAAACATCTGTCTACTAGTTAGCTGGACCATAACATTGTAAACATCCTACAGTGTTGTTTAAAGAAACCAAAGGAGGGTCGTAAAAAGTATCATCCAGTGAACAGTGAACAACGTGCGAAGTCCGAGGCTTCAGACAAAAACGATTAAAAAAAAATATCCGTGACCACCAGCGTTTGGAAAGCAATGTGCCAGCTTGACTAACTATTTAGCAGGCCAACGTTTCTGTTAACTCGTGTACTAGTAGATGTCGTAAAAAGCCAGATATATTCTTACTGAAATCCGAAGTCTGTTCTGTGCGCATTATCAAACGAACATCATTGGCTTTTGAATGAACTTTGAGGAAATCCCGGCAGAATACACAGACTACACTGACAAGTAAATGTATCGTTTGAAAAGTATATAAAATGAGTAAAATGGCCAGATATGTTATGGTGATCAGGCAATCAAGATGTAGGTCTAAACAAACATTGGGCGTGCACGTGTAGGCCTATCAGACGTCCGATGTTTGTTGGGCGTGCACGTATAATTCCACAAAAAAAAAAAATAATAAATACAAATATATATATATATATATATATATATATATATATGAAGAGAGGCTTATTCCCAACCTCTCACTCCCCATGGCTGATCCTCTCACTGTCACTCTCTCCCTGCGTCAGTCACTTGTTTTAAATGTCGGGGCTTCAGTCGGGTTGCCATACTCTCATATCAATAAATTGCTTTAAATACATGCCTTCTGCACGAGGTAGACAGGTAACTTACCAAGTCTACATTTGACTTTTACATACTTCCCCTACTTTCAACTGATGTAGCCTACCAAGTCAATTAGTTAAAAGCTAGCTTCTAGCAGCCTGACAGGTAATTTACCAAGTCTAAATTCGACTTTTACATACTTCCTCTACTTTCAACTGATGCCTACCAAGTCAATTAGTTAAAAGCTAGCTTCTAGCAGCCTGACAGGTAACTTACCAAGTCTAAATTTGACTTTTACATACTTCCCCTACTTTCAACTGATGTAGCCTACCAAGTCAAAAACTTGCTTAATTAGCTGGCTAGCTAACTTTACCTGGCAATTAGTTAAAAGCTAGCTTCTAGCAGCCTGACATGCAACTTAAGCTATTTCTATAGTCAAACAATAAATAACCAAAGTTTTCAGTTATGACAGGATGTATAATGATATCTAGGCATTATTGGAAAATAGTTCATTAATAAATGTGTCAACTATAAAACCTACCTTTTATTAAGGCATTACACGTGGCTTTGTTCTTCCATCCATGGAAGTCTTCCAGTAGGTCTTTCATTGCTCTTGAATGTTGTCCAATGAGGTTCCACATGTAAGTCACGTGACATACTGCCACCATCTAATTGGTTCAAAGTGTGTGAAGAGTGTGTGTTGAGCAGATCGCTGCAATACCAGTACCTGCCGATGTTGCAAGGGTGGCGCTTCACTTCACACACTCTCAAACACACATAAAGTCGGTTTTTCTGCATTTTAAGGTACACCGAGATATTTTCAGGGGTTTATTAGTGACTTATCCTGAACTCAAATATACGGTTAACTTTGTGGGGAACAGCACTTTGTACCCCATGAAGATTTTGTACCCCACCGCGTGAGTGGGCTACCCGGTCTTGTACCCCACAGTGATAGAAATGAAAACGCACACACACACACACACACACACACACACACACACACACACACAGTGTACTGTACGTGTAGGAAGCTAGGAAGCTATACCTGCAAAGGCATGTACACAAACACACACATATACAGTACCCACAGAAGAGGATGTGCACCCCCCCACATACACGCACACACAGAGACACACACATATACAAAATGCTTTGTTTCTGCTCCACTTTATACACTACTTTATTTTTAACATCATCCTCATGTAATCTGGTAATATAAATGCCAGACAAGCAAGACACATTTACAGACACACACACAAGGACACACACACACGGGCACACAGGCACACACACACACATACACAAGCACAGTCATTGGCCTAATAGGCCTGACTCACCATGTCTTAAAACTGCATTGTGAAGATAACAATCTCAGTGGTGGTTTCAAATAGGCTGCTATGTTCTGAGGGTTCCACAGAAGAAAGGAAATCCATCACCCACGTGAGTTTTGCTAGTCAAGTACATGCACGTCCGCTCACGCTCCACAATCACAGTTGCTGGTGGTGACGCAATAAAAATCCTGCTCACTTGCCTGTCGTATAATTGTCCAGTGTCGTTATCACGCAAGTCTGGCCTGTCCCCTGTTTGTGCCTTCTGGCCCCTCCTAGCCTTACTCATCTGTGTTATTAGCCTTATCAGTCTTACAGTATTAGTGATTTTGCTTAGTAATGTCCGCAACGTTAATTACCACCCCCCCACCCCATCCAATTTTTCTTTCATGTTGTTCTACTTGGGGGTTGTGGCTAGACTATGATAAAGAAAAGTGACTTATGATGTTTACTTTTCCTTTTTCCTTCATTACAAAGCACAGCATCATCCAATTCGAACGTGTTTGATCACAAAGTTAGGCCTAGAGGAGATGAGATGGACATGAGGCTACTTCATTGTGTCCTTTACTGTCCACTGTCCTCTTGACCTCTTGGTTCAGAGGTCAGTAAAGCAAGTCATCAACACGTTAAGTTCACCACACTAACAGGGGGTGGTATTTTTTGAATCTTGCCTGCCGCCACTGCTGGCGAGAAATACTGGCTGACATGCAACCGGGTTAGAAAAAAAAAGAGGAAAAAAAATAACAACAGCGTGTCAAGATTCTTACAACATGACTGGGGGAAGCGATGGATGAAAACAAGCCACAGCCAGGAAGTTGAGTCCTACCAGTGTCACACGCATTAGGAGAACGTAACCCTGATGAAAGCGCGTGCTAAGTGTAAACACAATTGTTTACCCTGTCTGACATCGTAGCGCATTTAACAGGTGCCAATTCAAACAACCGTCGCTAATGACTTTATTTAAGTCTCTGCACTTTTATGGAGTGCTACGCATTCCAGGCTCCGACTCTGGGCATGGGGCTTGTTTCTCCTCCGCGCATGTTTTGGAGACTTTGGCAGGGAGCTGGTTGTAGGGGGTTGTACAGATGGGGGGAAGAGAAGGAGGAGGAGGAGGAGGAGGTGGTGGAAGGAGGAAGGAGGTGGGGGGGTGTTCGCGCTGACTAGAAGAAGGGCCGCAACAGAGGACAGCTGTGCAAACAGTCTGGCCCCTTAAAACGCGATCCAGAGCCGCCGGACCCAAACACTGTCGTCTGTGTGGTCTGTCCGCTAAGGCTGCAGGTGAGTGCTAGCCTAGCTAGCACCGCGGATATTAGCACTCTCCTCAGAGGGAGAGAGCGCATCCTGTGGACCGGGGGTGCCAAAGACCTTTTTTGTTTTATTTTTGCTGGATGTTGAGGTCCCTTAACAGAAATGGTGTTATCACAACAACCTCCTTAAGGTACCTGACTCCAGATATTCATGTACTGATGAAACTCTCGTGACCCCATTTTAGCACAAGCCCTTCTTTTAATCACAACATTCACCTAGATATATCTATCGAGGGCTTAGGTGAAAGACATTTTTGAAAAGTAAGTCCATTTCTAATGTACATTAGCCATTAAAAATAAAAAATGTACATTAGCCTTTCATTAGCTTTCACAGCTGAGTTACTGAGGCCTGATTTTTTGTTATAACCAGCTATGATATCTACTTAAGATATGTTTCTTCTTCATATGGATTGCTGTCTGTATCATGGCAGGAGTCCAAATCCTTGGGGGTTTCCAAGGTGTCGTGAGTAGGTCCAATCTTTCATTAACAGCAGCAGCAAAAATAACCATCTGTCATTTTCCCCCAACTCGCGTGAGGTAGCGGTATCTATTTTTAATTTTACCGTTAACCCATCTAATTAACAAACCTAGATTAGCAACTCATTTTTTGGGGGGTTCGCAGAGGTCAGGCCTCGATCTTTAGACTCTAAAATAAGACGGATCCACAAACGACTGTGGAGAAAACAAACCCAGTGCCAATCCAAATGGTTTTCCAGCTGCCGAAACAGACCTGACCCAAGATGCTGCCATTTACCCTGCCACCCCCCCACCCTAGACCCCCCTATCCCCCCCCCCACAACTACCACCACAAGCCAAAACTCAAATTACTCTGATATGAGTGGATGCAAGCAGAAATGAGCAGCAGCGGCCAGAACTGCGTGCCTAGCAACTCGGAAACAGACCCAGAGACTCGTCTTCACATCACGTGAATATGGACAGCACAAGAAATGTCCAGAATGCTCAGCATAAAAAGGCTGGTTTTACTCCATACACCTATGTATGTACACATTACTGACAGGTCTACTTAGAACATGAGTTAGAGTACATCAAAAGTGCTAGTGCTCTTTCTCCACGGGAACTCAATCCAAAAACGTTCTTTTATACCCCAGCATAGTCAAACAAGCAAGAAAAGAAAGAAAGGTGGGTTTTTTCTAGAAAACACTTCAAAAACAACCAGCGTACATGAGACAAATAAGCCGGAACATCTCTCATTACCATTTTCAAACATGATCTTGGTGCTGATTGTGTTATGTTACATCAGGATAAGCTTGGTCGGTTAATGGTTAGATAACACAGATATTGAAATAGGAAGGAATGTGCCATTACAGTCAACACAGATTGATTCACAAACACAAATATGCAAAAGACACACACACACACACACACACACACACACACACACACACACACACACACACACACACAAACACAAAGACACACAGGTGTGTGGAAGTGCATGCATAAAAAGCAGTGTAGTGCATAGACACACAAACAAACACATGGACACACACACTTACGCGCGCGCACACACACACACACACACATCCACTTTCCTTTGCACTTACATCACCATACAGTGTAATAAGCCAGGTTTGAGGGGAAATTTGTGTAGCCTCAAAAAAAAAAAGAAAAAAGAAAATGCCTGGCTTAACTTATGTATATATAATCTATTTTTATCCCCTGCATTCAAACAGGTTTTTACAGCCATTCTCAGTGCACTTTAATGCGCTACCTGCCATGTAATTAGTGTCTACGGCTAACTAATTCCCAGCGGGACGTTTTAAACACTTTCCATGGCTGCACACTCTAGTGCATCTCAAGAGAACTTTTGCAGCCGGGGCACGGAAAAATCCCAGCCTCTCTCTCTTTCTCTCTCTGTCTCTCTCTCTCTCTCTCTTTCCCTTTAGCTCTCTCTCTCTGTCTTTTTCTTTCTCTCTCTCTCGCTCTCGCCCCCTCTGTCTCTAGATGACCCAGCTTCCAATGGACTCATTTCTGTGGTATAAAATTTCTGATTCTGTGTGTTACAGCTTCGTGCAAATGGTCTCTTGCACACATGTGTGTATGAAAGGAATTCCTGTTCAATGTTCTATGTTCAAGCATCATGGAAAATTCAATTGCGGGTAGGTTTTCATGAGTCTGTCAAACCCAAGGCGATTATTTCAAATAGTATAAGTGTCCAATTACCAGCGTTAGCAACTGTTATCAGCAATTTCACAGAATTCAAAACCATATCGAGGTTGACATCTATTACATGTAACAATTACACACAATTACACTTTCATAACAACACAGGATATCTCTGTGTAGTAACATTATCAAAACATAATGATTTGACATTATATTTCATGTAAAGCAATTATGATACAGATATGTCAACTACAGAACGACTCATGCTACATAGACAGGATAAGTCTTGAAAATGCTAAGCGTTCTTCCAAACAGTAGATTAGAATAAGGTCTGTCAGAAAGGCTTGAATCTCTTCTCTCAAAAAGTACTCTTCCAAAGTGCACAAGTAGCTTGTGTTTTCTTGAAACATAGACTGCCCTGTTCATTCAGTGTACTGCATTATGTGCATGCACTGCTAGATTCACAGGTGTATCCCACTACAGCCTGTATATGCACTAAGTAATGACACATACTGTATACACTGAATTCAGTGTACTGCACATCTGCACTGCACACAACTAGTGCCTATATGTCCACTAGATAATCACACATACTACTAGCACGGCATTGCTCATATAGTATACTGAAAATCTGCACCTGGGGCCTGTCTGACAATGCATTTCATCCTGTCCACATTTCCCCTAACTTAAGGCACTTGTATGTGTGGCTGGTAAGAAATATTCAGAAATGCACTGTACAAACACATTGCACTTTTCCCTTTTATGTGTCTTTCCTGTGTGGTCTCCTTTCGTATTAAAGTATATAGTTGCTTTTATTACTTTATTTACTGTAAATGTGTATTTTACCCCATGTCTGTTGTCCTACATGTACACAGGAAATGCAGTTTCATCTCTGAGACATGCTTTAATGTACAGTATGTTGGTGAGATGACACCTGACTCCGCTTGCTTTGCGTCATGCTCCAGTGAACAGGCCACTCTTTTGTTTTGCATCAACTGAGAAGCTGATGGTAGGTGAAAAGATGCAGGTGGGCCTGTCACGGAGTTTGTTTTTCCATCACTCCTGTGTGCTTCCCCATCACTGTATGTGTGTGTGTGTGTGTGTGTGTAGTATGTATGTATGTGCGAGTGTGTGTGTAGACGGGCATTTAAGTGTGTGTGAGGAAGACAGTGTGTGTGTCTAACTGTGTCTGACCTCTGTTGGGATGCCACCTTGAAGCAGCGCAATCCAGATCCTCTCCGGGGCACAGCAGCCTCAGCAGTGTGATGGAAAAACTAGACCTCTGATAGAGCATGAGAGTGAGTGAAAGTGTATGTGTGTGTGTGTGTGTGTGTGTGTGTGTCTGTGTGTGTGTGTGTGTGTGTGTGTGTTTTGTTCTGTATGTTAGTATGTGTATGAGACATCTGGATCTGATCAGCAACTTACACTGAACTCCACAAGGCCTGGTCTGGTCACATGGTCTGTGGTAGACCATGCAGTCGAGCAGACTTGTCAGTGGGAAAGCATCTCCGCTCCGGCTGGCTGGCTGGCCCGGCTCACACACACACACACACACACACACACACACATACACACATACGCACGCACGCACACTCCCACACACACACACACTCCCACACACACACACTCCCACACACACACTCACACACATACACAAGCACGCAAGGCCGCCTTTACTCTCGCTCTCACACGCTCTCATTCATAAAAGTGACTCACGAAGCCGGCACAGATAAGGCCAAGATGAATAAGATGAGTGGACACAGGCGGCCGAACTAGAGAGAGAGAGAGAGAGAGAGAGAGAGACAGAGAGAGAGAGAAGGGGAGAAATCTGGGTTTACATAAGGCTGCAAGATTTCCTCACCCTGCCCCATTCACCACCTCCCCCCACCCCCTCAATCCCTCATTTCATGTCGTGTTAGTGAGACTGTGAATGACACGTCGGGCTGAACAGTCATTGCCCCAGAATGCTAACTGCAGTTAAACACAGAACCACCCACCCACCCCAAACACACACACACACACACACACACAGAATGCAGATGGACTTCCTCAGGGTAGCTTCCTCACATCCTCAGTTATTAACGCACGAGACGCAGGAACACATGGCAACAACAATGTTCACTTCCACTCTCGAAGACGACAACAACAACATCTCTCTCTCTCTCTCTCTCTCTCTCTCTCTCTCTCTTTCTTTTTCCCTCCTCTCTGGCTATCCCACACACCCACCCACACACACACACACCCACACACACACACAAACACACACTTACACTCACACACACACACAGAATCCCTAGAGAAGCACAGACACGCAAGCCGTACGGCCGCGCGTGAGTGAGTTTGGACGTGGCTGTTGTGTCTCATTTTTCAGCGCCGACTTGTCCGCCGCATGGCCTTTGTGGAGCTACAGATGTATGCTAACTAGTAGCAGAAGCTTGCTTTCTCTTTAGTGAGACACACACACACACACACACACACACACACACACACAGAAAGAAAGGTTCCATCAGAACCGCCCACACACACACAGACACAAACACACACGCATGTACACACACACACACACACACACACACACACACACACACACACATAGCCTCCATACCAGAGCTCTGATTGGAAAAAGTGAACATGGTTGTGTCTTAATATGTTTCGAATGAGCACAGGTATTTTTGAGGGAAAAACCTGGATCCTTAACATCTGTCCCCATTGCTTGAACAAGACATTAGTTGCTGGAGCAGTCGTATTCAGGTTGACAATAAGTTTAGCATATCCAAATATTAAGTTAAGTATATCCAAATATTCATGCTTTAATAACTGCTGCTGCTGGGTAAAACATAATGTATAAAGGTCACATATCAAATGGATTGCATGAATTGTGGGGATAGCTAAATCTTTTAGCTCCCACAAAAAGATTTCATGATGCTGTACAAACCATATATATTTAGGGGTTAAATGTGCATCCTTTAGTTCATGTTAAGTGACTTTTACGAAAAATCTCATATTCTTTTTGTGTTAGAAAAGGCTGTATACTGTATACATACTATTGATACAAAAGACTAGGATCTCTTTAAAAATGAGAAGAAGGTGGTGTTTTTGTTAACTGTTCATGGCAATGTTAAACATTTAGCTTCCAGTCACGTGTCAGAGAAATCTACTGTATGCACCTTGGTAAAAATGTACCACTTCACTGACTTAGTCAACCATTTTGATGACATTCCCCCTATATGCGCAGACCAACAGTACATCCTTAGAATGCATAAATTATGTGCATCCTTCAGGAAGACGCTGTATACATGTAAAACTATGGTATGTGTAAAACTTCAAAACGTATAGACCCTTTCAACAGGTAAAAATAAAAAACAATGCCTGAACATTCTATTTTTTTATTCCTGAACTACTTTCCCATTTTTAGGAAATTTAGAAACGGAAACACATGGAAACAGCTGTGATGCTAGTAATCGTATTCTCTTGAAGCAGTCTGCATAGACCACACATCTTGGGAACCAGGCCATTAGCCCGACTGCTCATACCTGCAAAGGTGTCACTTGTTTTCGCAAAGCATCCCCATTCGACCACACTGATTAATCAAAGGGTTACCACAACAGTAAAAGCACACAGCACCGAATCAAACGAGGGCTCTGTGATGGAAACAATAGAACCGGTGACCTTTTGACCCCTTGCAACGGACCCCGCGGAGATCAGAACGAGAGCCTCCGGCGCAAGACATCAGGGCCACTCAACAACCCACTAACAACCTCCTCTTTAATTATTTTTATACTGCGAGTGAAAAAGTGGAGTGGAAACTATGCACATTCCAGACTCCCCTGGTGGTGATTGGGGGGGGGGGGGGGAGAGAGAGAGGGAGGGAGAAAGTGAGAGAGAGAGAGAGAGAGAAGAGAGGAAAGGCTCTGTGTGGGGTGGCTGTCCACATGTGAAGGTGTGTTACAGACCGCAGGCGAGGGAACAGTGGGAACACACAGCCTCCTGAGGTGCTGAGATCAACAGCTCTTTCTCCCCTTTTCTGATTCTCTCTTCCTCTCTATTTCTAAGGGCTCTATTTTCACGATCATAAGCGCATTGTCTAAAGTATGTCGCGCAAGTTGCTTTGGGGGCGTTCCCGACACAATTTGGTATTTTCACGGCGGAAAAAGCGAACATTGCGCCAGGCGCATCGTTCAAAAGGGTTGGGTTAAGTTACTTCATTAGTCATGGGTGTGTTTTGGGCATAACATACAATTAACCAATGAGAATTTATACTCTCATTCCCTTTAAGAACCAGCGGGCGCATTGTCCATAGCCTGTTGCTATTAAGATGGTGGATTTACCCGGACGGGAGGAGCTTTTCGGTGGAGGAGACCGATCTGCTCGTGCGTGAAGTAAAAGCGCGTGAGTAGTTAATATTCGGGGATGGAAAGAATCCCCCCAAACCTCCGCGGGTCATAGAAGTATGGGAGGAAATATCTTCAATAATTGTGTCCTCCTTTGGCAAGAAGAGAACTTTCGAACAGTGACCAAAGCGGCAACGTTAGAAGACGTGAAACAAAAGCTTTAAACTGAAAGGAAACATCAAAAATAAAAGGTGGAGGTCCATCAAACCATTAGTCCACTACTTTTCTTTTTGATGATTAGTCCATTTCATTTCTTACAACTTTCCACGCTGTTTATTAAATAAACTGCAGAGCATTGCAATCGCTGTTTATTTAAAAGACAAAAGAAACTGCAGAACATTGCTATAAATTGCAAAACATTGCTATACTCTTATTATTTGTGCCTGTTTGCTTATTAAAACATAAAAATACATGGCTATACAGGCTATACACGTTGCAACTTTTCTGCCAGTTCAGCTCGCCTCTCTGGGGCAGCAGCAGGTACATCGGGGTTCAACGCACTGTGCGCCGAAAGCGGTACAATAACGTTAGAAGAGGGAAACAAAGCCTTAAACTCAAAGGAAACATCAAAAATAAACGGAAGGTATAGGTCCATCAAGCCATTAGTCCACTAGTTTTCTTTTTGACGATTTGTCCATCTTATTTCTTACAACTTGCCACGCTGTTTATTTAAAACAAAAGAAATCGTAAATAAACTGCAGAACATTGCAATCGCTGTTTATTTAAAACTACAAAAGAAATTGTAAATAAACTGCAGAACATTGCTATAAACTGCAGAACATTGCTATATTCTCATTATTTGTGCATGTTTGCTTACTAAAACATACAAATACATAACTATACAGGCTATATACATGTTGCAACTTTTCTGCCAGTTCAGCTCGCCTCTCTGGCGCAGCAGCAGGTACATCGGGGTTCAAAGCGTTGTGCGCCTCTAAAATAGCTTTTCAACAATGCACCAGTGACGAAAAAGCACCTTTTTATTAATCAAAAGCGCAAATGGTTTATACGTCCTCATAATAGCATCTGGTGCGCTTTGCGCCAGACCACACCTCTTCTTTTCGCTGACCGCCCGTCACGGCGCAATGTCATCTGCTATCTAGACAACGTGATTTTTTGACTGAAAAAATGAACGTTGCGCTGGCACAGAATAGCAATGACAGCATGCGCATGTCGCGAATGCACAATGCGCCGCGGCAAAATAGGGCCCTAAGTCTCTCTTTCTCTCACAGCCTGGCTATGACCTCCCTTCCTGCCTTGACTGATGGCTAACTGTCACCCCCCCCCAAACACACACACACACACTCTCTCTCTCTCTCTCTCTCTCTCTCTCTTTGCCGCTGCTGGACTCTGTGTATGACTCACTAGTAGGTCACTACATCTAGCATCTATCTGTGTTTCGGTTGACTTCTTTAATGTAAGGTGTGCTGCATTATACCCTACTATTCCATACCTCCCTTCTACAATGTACTTTCCTCATTACTAGTGTGTGTGTTTGTGTGTAGTTCACGCCATTTTACTGTCTCTCTCTCTTTCTATCTCTCATCAGTCCTGCTTTACCCATGAGTCAATGTTTTACTTCCACAGTATTATTGAAATGTTCTTCACACAAAGCTAAAAAAGTGCTGTTCTATATGGAGCACAGCCATGCAGCCTCCCTTCTTTAGCTTTGTGTTTTCATTAGCTTGTATTTGATCCTTATTTCTCTGGACAAAAAAAGAGCACAGGAAGTACTGTAGAACAAGAGAAGACAGACTCACAAGACTCAGTAGTAGTGCTTTCTTTTTTCTCCTCTCTCTCTCTCTCTCGCTCTCTCTTTCTTTCTCTCTCTCTCTCTCTCTGTCTTACCCCTGTCTCTCCATCTTTCTCTGTGTCTCTCTTCTTTATCCTCTTTTACCTTTTTATATATATAATCATATGTGATTGTCCTCCCTTGTATTTCTGTCTCTCTCGTATTCTCTCTCTCTTATTCTCTCTGTCTCTCTGTCATTCTTTTGTAACACTGCAGGTCAGTCTGAGGATGCTGGTGGAGCCTGCCTCTCTCTCTGCCTCTCTCTCTGCCTCTCTCTTTCTGTCTTTCTTTTACCTCATCTCTCTCTCGCTCACTTTCTCTCTCTCTTATTCTCTCTCTCTCTGTCACTCTCCCTCTCTCTCTCCCTGTCTTTCTTCTGTAAGAGTGTGGGTCAGTCTGAGGATGCTGGCGGAGCTCCATGGCATTATGAGCTTCCTGACACTGGGGCCAAAAGCCTTGAGCGGTGGATCAGCAGCAGCTCACAAACGGGGTGAAAGAGTTAGACTGCACTGTGTGTGTGTGTGTGTGTGTGTGTGTGTGTGTGTGTGTGTGTGTGTTTGGTGTGTATGTGTGTGTGTGTGTGTGTGTGTGTGTGTGTGTGTGTGTGTGTGTGTGTGTGTGTGATTCGCTCCCGTGTATTTTCTCATGGTGTTATACCACATAGAGATGTATGTATACACAGTGTGTGTAGTTGACCTAAATGCTGACATAATGTCCATTAAGTTGGCCTATTTGGTGGAAGCGTACTAACCTACTCACCATCACTGACCCTTTTTGGCACGAAGAAGCCCTTAGCGCCAAAATCAATGCCCTTTCTGGCCCCACAGTTACCACCTAGGCGTTCTGGCCGAAACGGATGATGGCTTTTAATGGGCCGATCTGGGTCGGACCGAGGGGTGCGGAGAGGGGTAGAGCTCCATGCAGGTCCGACCGCACCATAACCGATTTGACCGCACCGCACTGCACTGCACCTCACTCTCTCACACAAGCACAAGCACACAAGCGCACACACACACACATGTGAATACACACACACACACACACACATACACACACACACATACACACATACACACACACACACACACACACACACACACATACACACACACACACACACAGACCATAAAAACAGCATCCAGACGCCTCCAGCTATCAGACAAGGGAGGTAACTAGCCAGTTGGGATGCAGAGACCCAAACCCAAACTATTCAGCATTTTAGCAATCTCTTCCCGATTAGTTACATAAAAGCCCTCTCTCCATACTCCATCCTCTACTCAAGAAGGAAAGAAGAAGACACATGTATAACACAGATAAAGATACACCTACTTCTGCCTTGTTCTTAGACAAAGTGGAGGAATACAGTAATATCAGCACATTGATATAGTGATGTCCTTATTGTTATCTGTGCATCCTTATTGTCTGCACCGGTAATTACTAACACAGCTGCAAATGTCATTGGGTGTTGTCTTCTATACCACTAAGTTAACACCTACTAGAGAAATGCTGCTTTATTTTTTACAGTTTCTCCTCTGTACATTAGTTGTATGATAATAAAACCCACTTGAGCTGACTTGTTTTGATTAAATACCCCATTAAAGTCAAGATATTTTAAAAAGTCTGTATTGTCAATCATTTTTTTGATAGGAGTAGAATACCATGAAAGGACAGCGCAACCTTACAGTGTTAAAAACTCTTAGCGCCGGGGTGTTGAAATGGTTCCAGCACCTACCTGGGGTGTTTTTAGGACATAGGTACCAAGTTCTCTTGAGCACTCCAGCCAAACTTTTTTTTTGGTGCTTGACTAAAACAAGAAATATTTTCATTATTTTTTAGTTCTTTTTTTTTATTTGTCTGGTGACCTCACCGAAGAAGTATTCACTGTTCAGCTCTTTTTCCATGCCAACAAATACATAACAATATTCATGGAGAAGAAAAGAGGAGAGGAGAGGAGAGAAGAGGGAAGGAGAGGAAAGGAGAGGAAACGATGAGGAGAGGGGAGGAAGAGAGACTTGCATTCAAACTGCGTAGTGCAGTTAACAAAAGATCTGGAAATCATATTGATTTTGCGAGTTAGATAATAAGACAATCACAATCAACAAAGCATTAATCATTTTATGCCAGAGTGACATCCTCTGGCCCTAGGCTTTAGCTGAGATTAAATCTGATTAAAGAATAATTGACTCCAGTCCTGAGGGGAAAGAGTGAGAGTGCACAAGTCAGAAAGAGAGAGAGAGAAGGACAGAGAAGGACAGAGAGAAAAAGAGAAATAAGGGAGCAAGAGAGAGACAGAGGGAGGGAGAGAGAGAGAAAGCCTAGAGACATGAGGTGATTTATAGAATGAAATATCTATAATTACTAAATGATCGTTAGGTTGGCCAAAACGGAAGGCAAGGAATCAATTATAGTGGCCCCCTCGACCGGCTGTCCTGCACCTCTCCTGTTTAATATTCCTCCACATCCGAACACGACTGCAGGTCTAACGAGAAACATGACTAAACGAGGCCCCAAAACTAATGAGGAGCACTTACTCCTTTCTTCACAACCACTATGTTGTCTCTCTCTTTCTCTCTCTCCCTCTCTCTCACTCTCCCTCTCTCTCTCTCTCTCTCTCTCCCTCTTCCTCTGTCTCTCTCTTTCTCTTTCTTGCTCCCTGAGAGAATAAGATTTACTGTTTGGTTGAGAGTTCAAAGCTGTGGCCGTAAATTCTTTTCATTTGTGAATACAGGACAGGAGAAGTGAACTATGCCCTTATTACTACCTGAGATGTGTGTGTGTGTGTGTGTGTGTGTGTGTGTGCATGTGTGTGAATGTGTGTATGTGTGTGTGTGTGAATGTGTGTGTGTGTGTGTGTGTGTGTGTGTGTGTGTGCATGTGTGTGAATGTGTGTATGTGTGTGTGTGTGAATGTGTGTATGTGTGTGTGTGTGAATGTGTGTGTGTGTGTGTGTGTGTGTGTGTGTGTATGTGTGTGTGTGTGTGTGTGTTTGCGTGCGTGCGGATGTGAGTGTGCATGTGTTTTTGCGTGTGTGTTTGTGCATGCACACGACATGCCGTATGTGTCTGTGTGTATATATATATATGTGTTTGTGTGTGTCTGCGCAGGCATGTGTGTGTGTGTGTGTGTGTGTGTGTGTGTGTGTGTGTGTGTGTGTGTGTGTGTTTGTGTATATGAGAGACAGAGAAAGAAAGTGTGTTGGATGGAGGGCACAGAGGGTCATGACTACACCACATCCAATAAACCCTTCCACGGCCCCCTCTCCCTGCCAGATCCAGCCGCCAATCTATGGGCTTAATCTGTACACCGTATATAGAGCTGTGACAAGCCTGCACCCAGTATACTCTATAGAGCCCTGACTACCCTGTACCCTGTTCTTAACCAACCAGGTTAAAAAGATGGGGGGGGCAATTTGTTGCCCAGGGGCAGTTGATTCCTTAAGCCATCCCTGGCCCTGGCTCACTCTGTATGGAGGTCAGACCAGACTGAACATAGAGGAACACAGGTCAGGTCTGCCCCCCCACGCTTCACAATCACCCTTACATGTCTCTTTCATTAAGGGATTTGTCTCTTTCTAGGAACTATAACTAATAGAATGCAGACTGACTGTTAGACATAGTTATATGAAAGACACAAAATGGTTGAATTGCTAAGAGAGACAGAGGTAATGTAGATCTGTACTAGTAGTGTTAGGACCATTAATATATTTGACTTACGGTACAGATTCCCATGGTTAATATTCATTTCATTATTGACCTCTGTGTCTCTTAGTAATTGAATCCACAATGTCAGTACTGCCTAACTAGTTACCCTACTTTAACAAGACACAGAGATTCAACAGATCTGTCTGTCTGTCTGTCTATCTATTTATGTAAGTGATTATTGCTGGTAAGTGATTAAGCCATTACAGTGCCCTATAAGGAACATTTGGGAGTACAAATGATAAGTATGACAAATGATAAGTAGGTCGATTTTTCCTCCGTCAGCTGCCCTCTTCCATCTTATTCCGCCTTAGCTTCTCATCAAACACCATAACAAAGCGCAGGTTATCATTAGCACATTGGCCTGCTCTGTGAAGGTGTAAATTGGACTCTCTGCGAGATATCAAGCTCATAATGTGCCGCTGCCCCTTTGCCTTCGCCAGAGGTGCGAAAGGGAGCAATTGTTTTTTCCGACCTTTCTGTCCGTTCCGTGCCGCTTTTCCTGAGCGCGGCAAAGGAGAAGAAACAGAAGGGATTCGTGTGCTCTCGCTCACTCCGGGTCATTATATTTTTTCAAAGACCGCTCGGTCGGTCGGTCAACACATGCCAGCTTCAGTTCCTGGGGTGAACTTTCTCAACCGTTGTTATAAGCCACAGTTCAAGGGAGTGTTATGGAAGTGATGCTTGTCAACATCGCTCTAAATAAGGTTATATAAATGGGAATTATCCTTTAAAAAGTGATTTATCAGACAGATGGAACACTCACAAATAAACGTTGCACAAGCGTGCACAGGGTAATTAAATGATATAATGTGCAGGAGAATCTGACTAAATTGGATGGGAAAATATCATGGAAAATATTAGCACTACGGAAAATATTACAGGCAGTTGGAATCCGCAAGATATTGTAGTAATATAATGCATACTGCATTCATAATGACAAAACTTCCAGAAAAACACAAGACCACCTCCTCAACTAGAAACACACAGACAGGGGTAGGCACACGCACACACACACGCACACACATAACCACATCGCCTTACACAAGCACACACACACACACACACACATAACCACATTGCCTTACACAAGCACACACACACACACACGCACACACACATAACCACATTGCCTTACACAAGCACACACACACACACACACACACACACACAAACAAGGGAACATGAGTTATATATGAGTGAGAGACATAACTCTCCCACACATAACATAACATACACACACACACACACACACACACATACATATATATGTGAGAGTGTAGAGGACAAGCAAAAAATAACATATAGATGCACAATTATTCAGTCCACACACACACACACACACACACACACACACACACACACACACACACAAACTCTAATTCTCTCACTAGCGATTCTCAGATTAGTTTCAGGCGTGCCACTGCTGTGCAGCACAGTGCAGCCAGGGCAAGTGGAGACTGACTGGGAGTGAGGGAGCCGGAATGGAGGAATGGGTGTAGAACCACAGCAGCACCAGAGGATGGCGTTCTCACTGGTTTCCTCTCTCGGCCAGAGCGTTATGAAATCACCCACCACACACAGGCACAAGGTTGTTACTGCGTGTTATCGTGAAAGATGGAGTGTATGATTAAGTGTATGATTAAATCCGATTAAGTGTTCGCATATCTTAAAGAGATAGTGGATGTCCTGTTCTCTCCTTCTTCTCTTAGATCACTACTTGCTCTGCATGTTCTCTCTTTCCTTTTCTCTGCTCCCTTTCTCACTTTCTGTTTTCATCACTCTCTCTCTCTCACTGTCTCTCTGTACACTTAGTGGCTCATCTGATTAGATGTGTTATGTTATATAGAATAGATAGTAATGTGCAAAGACTGTAGAGGCTAGAAAACTGTGTGTGTGTGTGTGTGTGTGTGTGTGTGTGTGTGTGTGTGTGTGGGAGAAAGAGAGAGAGAGAGAGCGCAGATGGAAGACTTCAGGACCCGTGCCTATTAATCCTCCATTTTATTGTTTTATTGCTATATTACTCGTTTATGACTTTTTGTTTATTTGTAGCCGTGCTGTTCCATATGTGCTTTGCTCTGGCAACACAAATGTACATTTAGTTATGCCAGTAAAGCACGCAGAACTGTGAGTGAGAGTGAGCGTGAGAGATAGAAAGTAGGAGAGAAAGAAAGAGAGAGAGAGAGGGAATGAGTGAGTGGGGTAGGTACAAAGGCAACAGAAAGAAAGAGAGAAAGACAAAGAGAGAGAAAAGGACAGAGAGAGAGAGGGAGAGAGAAAGAGTGTGTGTATAATTACACACAGCTGCTGTGTTTTAGCCAGCGGAGGGTGAGGGCGGTGGAGTATTGGGGTATAAATCTCTAACCACATCAGAAATTATCCATAAAATTTACAGCTTAAGAAAACCATGTGTGTGGCTCCTTAACACTGAAAAGCTTACCGGGGCTTCTTCACCATCATCCTGAAATCTTCTGCATAGGGGCCACATCATATCGCACTTCCAATTTTTTCCCCTCCATTTTCATACACTGTAATGTTTATGTAACACTTAGTAATACAGACATTCAGGCAGTAGGTTTAAAAACAGTATCAGGCTTCATAGCTGGGACATTGCTCATCATGCGAAGGAAAGTATTCCCAGCTTCCATTAAGACTTCCGGATCCTCCAGACTCGAACCACATGATGAAAGCATTCCTTGAGCAGACTCCACGTCGCAGTCCTACTTACTGCACTGCAGGAACTTTTGAGGAAATGTCAAGTGCTTTGTCTTTGTCTTTCATTCAGTGTCATTTTCTGATCACTCCGAAAGAAAGAAAGAAAACACCAGATGGTTGCAAGTTTGATCGCAGGCCTTGCCACCATTGTGCCCTTGAGCAAGGCACTTAACTTGAAGTTGCTGAAGCTAAGCATACATAATATTATATACTATACATATGTTCAAATTTTAATATTCAGTGATGGGTGCAATTCGTATTTCTACAGACAAAAGACGTTTTTTAACCTAAACTAACCAATACTAACAGCGGTATTGTACAGCCAGTACAACTGTCGCTACGACAATGACGTCAACACTCTACATAGACCATAGCCTCTCACAGCCACATAAAACCGTGGTAGTGATGTAGCAATCAAAGAGTTTACAATTTGCTCTGTGTGTGTGTGTGTGTGTTTGTGTTTGTCTGCATGACCATGTGTGTGTGTTTGTGAGAGAGAGACAGAGAGAGAGAGAGCATAAATGAAGATATAGCTCAGACCATAACACCTTGTAAACCAGGAAGTGTGAATGAATGTGTCTGTCTGTCTATCAACATCTTGACAACGTCTGTGCCAGTGATGATCTGTGCCATCCTTTCTGCCAATCTGTCTCGGTGTATGTGAGCATTTTCCCTTCAACAAATCAGTGTTTAGTTCAGTGTGCCTAAACTGCCCACCAAAATGTACTTGCAGGACTAATATGCATGTGCAAATCTAGTATGATTCCTTGCCTATTCTCGCCTTTTTTACAGCAAATATGAAGTCAACACAAAAGTGCACATTTTGCATTTTACCGACATTTCAACGTTGTAAGGGTTGTGATCCAGTTTTCTTTCTTCTGATTTAAATAGCTGACAATTCTTTCATGTGTTGTGAAGGTAAAGGAGAAATTCAGTGTAAATCAATGCATGGTCAAGGTCACTAAGTCTGAAAAAGAATGAGAACATTTGATGCAACATAGAACCAATAGCAAATGACCAGCTAACATTAACTAAATAGGGCATAGGGAAATGAAACTGAAAGTAAGTTTCTATGCCCAATTCAGTTAGGTGTTGGCTGCTAGTTCATTATTTGGTCTATGTTGTATCAAATTTTCTTATTCTTTTTTTTCTACTGTCAGCACTCTGTGACCACAAACAACAGGACTATGGATGGATTAACACTGCATTGCACATTTAAGCACTGTTGACAGACGCAGTGCTGGCACTGCAAAGGTGTATCTGAAAATGTGTATCTGTGCAAATGAGGCGTGAAAAAGAAATTTATGAGAGGGGCGCTGTGGTGCAGTAGGTGCTTACATTTGTGACATTTCTCCATTCCACCCCAGCTCTCTCTCTTTCCTCATCTCTTCCTATCTCTTTTCACTGTCTGGTCACAATAAAGGCAAAAAAGAAAAAAATTGACAAATGATCAAAGGCTAATTCTTATACGTTTCATATTAAAAAGCCGAAAATGTGCGAGAGTCTTAGGACAGACCTGGAAAACAAAAAGTATCAGCTTAGCCTGTTCTCAATGTCTCCAGTTTGACACACAATAAACACAAAATAGATCAAGCCAAAAAGCCAAAAATATACATTAAACATAAAAAATGTACAGTACAAATCGGAGCAGGTGGCCGGACACACACACAGACAGAAGGAATACTGCTATACTGTAACTGTCCCCGGAAAACAATTCCGGAAAAAACTCCCACCGTCCATAAAGATGTCATCGGCCAAAACAAGCGGATCAGTAGTGCTGTGACACTGCTGTGTAGGGGTATTTGTTCTGTCAACACCGGTGAAATCACATACAGCAAGTGCAAGTACAAACACCCCAGTGCAGTTCAGTGCAGTGCAGAACAAGCCTCTGGCAAAGGGCAGAGAAGAGGAGAGGCCAAAATCATATCATATCATCATCTGCTGTTTCCATGATGTTTGTCCCTTTGTGCCACAGCAGTGTGTTTGTGTGTATTTGTGCCTGTGTTTATGTATGTATGCGTGTGTTCGTATATGTGTGCATTTATGTGTGTGTTCGTTTGTGTGTCGTGTGTATATGTGTGTGTGCATAAACATGTGCGTGCATGCATGCGTGTGTGTGTGTCTGTTTGTGCATATACATGTGTGTGTGTGTGTGTGTGTTTGTGCATATACATGTGTGTGTGTGTGTGTGTGTGTGTGTGTGTTTGTGTGTGTGTGTGTGTGTGTGCATGAGTGTTTGTAAAGAAGGTCTCGCTCGTGGAAATGGTGGGAACAGTCCTGTCCTGTCCCCAGGCTGATCCTGTCTCAGGATGGCGTCAGTGTCCTGGTTGGAGGCAATAAAAGATGTTTGTTGTCACAGGTGGGGCCTGTGCAAGCGCCTCTCTCTGTGCCGAAGGCTTACAGCTCACAGCTGCGAAAAGGGGACCTGGCCGCTGGTGACTGGCGGTTGGTCGGACGGTCGGTCAGCGGAGAAGAGGGCCAGCCGTCCGTCTGCGCGACTGCCTGAGGCCCCGGGGTTTGTTCGTTCTCTTTTGACCCCTTGACCCCACATGAGAACAGAAGTAGGGTGAGAGAGAGAGAAAGAGAGAGAGAGAAAGCAAAAGAGACAGCGAGAGAGAGAGATGGTAAAGTGGTGTGAACTCCCAGGGTCCGATACTTTCCATCCACAATCCTTCCCCTCACAGCATGTGGCAGGGGGGACATAACATGTGTTGGCATGGCTCACTCATTCAGCCCGGGAGTGTTGCAGAGATGCACTGGCCATTTTGACAGACTGGATTTTGACAAAGAAATCACCTTGCAAACAAACAACCAAAAACACAAACAAACAAACAACTCTGGACACTTCTTCCCTTAGTCTTTTTGCTGGTAGTTAATTAACTCAACTGAAGATACTGTTCTCTTTGGTGAGTTTTTGTGTTGCCAGCCCCATCACAAGCCAAACGGTATAACTCACACTCTGACCTGCTTCTACACACAGATGCCTGAAGTTTCAATCTGTCGCTGAGTAACACTGAAGCTCTCGTTTTTCTCACGAAAGTGGGAGAGACACCCAAAAAGGATGCACGGAGAGAGAGAGTGGTGAAAGGAGGAGGGCGGAGAGCAGGAGAAGGTTCCCAGACTGTGTGGTTGGGATTGGCCTGGTTGTGTGGGACCTCTTTACTCTCATGGCTCCGAGAGGAGTCTCCTCTCCTCGCAGTGTCCCACACACCAGTTCACCCCGGGATATAGGCTCTCCTGTTCCCAGGCGCCCATACTTTTCATCCAGAGGCTGCAGCAAAGCAACAACACAAGGAAAGAATTCCTTTATTTGTTTAGAGATGTACAAATAGAAATGCAGATAATTCTTTACACATCTTCTTAGATAGACAAAGGGGATATGACAGAAAAAAACACTCACAGAGACCAAGCAGAAGATGTGTGAGAGGGAGAGAGAGAAAAATGGAGAGAGAGAGTATGTGTGTGTGTGTGTGTGTGTGTGTGTGTAACAGGGAGAGAGAGAGACAGAGAGAGCGAGAAGGGGTGTGGACTGGTCACTGAAACATTGAAGCTTCCAAGCCTATTCCTCTGTGTGTCTCTCTTCCTTTAAATTAAATTAAAACCCATTTCTTTCCGTTGTCATTGCTGCTCTCCTCTCTCCCTCTGTGACCATGCTATGTCTCCATTTACATTTTGTGTAAGGTATTTTTTATTTCCTTTGCTTACTGTAGTTACAGAAGGCCAGAGGAAAAGCTAAGTGCTAATGGATGTGACAACCATCCCATAACTCACTGTGACACTGTGCTACACGGTTACACATTCGTTTTATGACTTCACACTCTTGTTTTACAGATGTCAACATCTCTCCCAGCATGCTTTGGGGGCAGCGCTAGTACATTTGAGAAAGAGGATGATTCCCTCATGCTCTCTCTCTCTCTCTCTCTCTCACTCTCTTTCTCTTCGTTCATTTAATTATGTCAAAGGGATCTCACAAGTTTTCCAGACACGAGGCCCTTTGATGCCAAAGTTTCCTTTTCTCTCAGTTAGGCCCTTTCATGCTTTGTCACAATAAGGCAATAAGAGTCAAAGACTATGTCGGCCTGTGGCTTTTTGTGTTTAATTTGTCCACTGGTGAGACTTTTTTTACAAAAAGGACAGAAAAGAACAAAGTTAATGTAAAACATGGAGAAACATGGAGCATGTTACCAGCTTCAAAGCCTCTATCAAAACTGCAATTACTCACTTACAACCTTATTTCATTAGCTTAATTAATCGCCCCTTAAATGTTTGTCGAAAAGAGAAGAAAAAAAAAATTACGAGATTGTAACACATGTCCCCATCTGTTTAAGTGGCTATATGAGGCCTGTCAGCGGCTTATCAACCAAGTGGTACGTAGCGTGTTGTAGAGAATTGTCATAAAGTTGCTGAGTCAACCGCAAAAAAAAAATGCTTGACGAGAAGAAAGTACGGAAAAAAATCACATGGCTGGAAACATTTACACAGCCACCCCTCTTCACTCGCTTAACTACAAATAAACGTCAGGAGTTTTTCCATGCTAGTTTTTCTATGCTAGCTGACAAATAAGGAGGATGGTTTTTGAGTGTGTGTGTGTGTGTCCGTCTGTTTGTATTTGTATGTGTGTGTGTGTGTGTAAAAGAGAGAGAGAGGGAGAGAGAGAAAGAATGTGTATGTGCGTGCTTGTGTGTGTGTGAGAGAGAGAGAAATAGAGAGAGAGAGAGAGAGAGAGAGAGAGAGAGAGAGAGTGCAAGCCAGACAAAAAGAGTGAAAGAACTAAAACTACACTACATTTCTGCAGAGGAAATGCAAAGTGTGCTTGCTTCACCTTTGCAAAGGGTCACTGTACATATCCACGCCTTGACAACACTGGCCTGTGAAGTTTAAACAATGTGTGTCTGTGTGTGCAGTTTGTTCAGGTTGTTGGGAACAGATACAGCTGTGTAATTCTATCCACCATACTCTTACAATGATAATGTGTGCCACCATGACAACTAATCCAGGTTTTAACCAGTTTTAGGACAATACACCACTAGCAATGAGTTCACCTGAACTTGTGCTCTGCTTGGTTTTAAAGCGGCCCTATGCAACTTTTTCAAGTTAATTAATCACCTTCATAAATCGGTAAATGCTTTAATGAGTCATTACCAAGCGAATGAAGACTTTCTTGACAGCTCCCACTGACTGTGGACAGAATACCATGCTTGCAGTATTTGGGTGTCCGTCCAGGCACCTTCAGACTCACAAAGTCTCGAATATCGCTAAAAGCAGGATCACGACTTTACTTACCTTGGCGGACATGACTACTTTCATATTCGCCAGTTACTCTGATCTGTTAAGTTGAAAATACATGCACCGGGCAAGGGGAAGGGGAAACGGTCCATTTTTGTGAGTGTCCATTCACTTGAAGACACTAGGGGAAGTTCTGTTGAAAAAGATCACTCAAAGTTGCATAGTGCTGCTTTAACAACAATTGTGGATAGTTTAGCTCATTTACCAACATAGTGTTCCCTACACAAAATAATTAGTAGCCTACAAAGTGCCTTTGTCAGGCACTGTAGTTATTGTTCAGAGTAAGAGATTAGCATGGCTAGCCAAACAGTACCCTGAGCATACAATAACTACGCTATTTCTGTTCTTTAGGCTGAAAAGAAACATATTACAATGTAAAAACAAATCACTTAAGCACAAGCTGAGTAGTGTTGTGTATGCCCTGCAGTGCAGCGAGGAGTGCTCAGATCATCATCATGTACATGGGAAAAAAAAATGTTAGCCAGGCTAGCGCCGCCTAGTGCTTCTGCTCAATTTCATTTACCCCCAGCAACTGCATCAGGGAGAGGAACACAAGTTTCGGTTCGCTCTGTCTCTGAATGTATACGGACCAGGGATGGAAATTAACTTTTTTGTTCACCTGCCACTGTGGCAGGTAGATTCTAAAATCTACCAGCCACTCAATATTTTCACCAGCCATTTTATATATTCAACCCTTCCGCACATTTTAATGCCTACAAATGTAAATATTTTCCAGGTCAGTTTGTTACAGAGCTGATTATTCTGTTATTGTGTTACAAATACATGATATAGTACATAATCATAATACAAACTCTGTCCAAGGGTTACTGGCAATGTTGTGAAACAGTAAAATGAAGCCAAAGTGACTGAAAATGACGGTTTTGACTACAGAAGTTTACAGTAATCCTGTTTCAGCTTATCTGTTGAGTTACACAAGACACAAAGGAAGTGTCTTGTGTAACTGAGGGTGCTAAGAACCCTCTACTAAGCAGTACTAAGATGTTTCTATTATTTGTAATTTCACCATCTAAACAATCTTAAAATATCACATAATGAAATCATGACATAATAGTGCATGAAAAATGACTGATGTGTATTTATTGTATTTATTGAGACAGCTTAGCAGCTACATCAAAGATCCTTACTTGCTGCTGATAATGGCACACACACCTATGACTGATCACACACAAAGAAGGCGTAATGACTTGATATGCTGACACATTAACTGGGGCATACTTGAAGAAATTGCCATAACGAAAAAGTTTGTGCAGCGACATAAGACTGGCAGGCTGGCCTTCAGAAAGTTTTAGAAACAGTAAGTCCGCTTTCTCTACCATAACTTAACCAGAATACTATCAGAATTTATGGTTGGATACTACCATGTATAACACCGCCGAGTGCTTTCTGTGCTGATGTGGAATTGATTTTGTTGTGTAGGCTACTGTTAAACGTTTTGTGCATCTACTGCGCATTTATGTGCAAGGTTGGCCTAAAGTGTCAAAACGATAGGTTAGTCTAAGTCTAAGTCTATTTATTTCGCTTAGTGTGTGGCGTGCTACGTGTGTCGGTGTGTGGTCTTGTCAGACCTAACATCAGCCATGTGTAGGCCTATGACATGAGTATGCAATTAAGAATCTGTTAATAATTTAAAATATTTATATGTGCTTTGAAAATGGACCCGTCCTCTTCTGAAACCGGTGTTGTTGGTGCTATTAATAGGTTACGTTAAAATCACAGGTTAGTTTTTGGAATGAACTTGTGCGCATATGACATCATCATCAACGTGAGAAGGCAATATACTGATGCAGTCCTGTTAGGCTATAATCATCATGACTGAGCTTTAGTCTACCTCAAAATGGTGAACAGAAAGTTGCCTAGATCATACTTGAAATAACCACACGTGCCTGTGCTGGATGCCAAGAAACGTTCCCTGAGCATTGCTTATCAATAATTGGTAAACTTATACATACCTGCGCTGTCTACTAACTGATAGCTACTCTACAACATGCATCAGGGAGTGCATTCATAGACTATATCAAACCCGCCACAGTGGCAGGTAAAATGGCAAAATTTACCCGCCAACACTCATATTTACCTGCATTTGGCGGGTGGCAGGTGGTTAATTTCCATCCCTGGTATGGGCCAATCAGTGAACAGAGGGAGGGCTGAAAATGATGACGCTGAACTCAAGCGTTCAAGCTTAAGTTTCCATTGTAGTTTGAGCAGCACTGAGTGAAACTGGTGAGATGGATATAGATGAAGCTATGCATTCTGTGTTGGCAACTATTCCTGAAATTGAGGATTTAAAGTCAGAACAAGAAAAATGCTTGATCAATTGTATTGAGGGGAAAGATGTTAATGTACCAAACAGTAGCGATTGATTGAAGCACCAAGTATTCACTGAATGCCAATGCAGAAGTTTCAGACACTTTGCATGAAGTAAAATGCCTGGCACAACAAAGGAAAGTGACCTAATCAGGACAGTGCTGACTAGAACATCTGCATCTAAAATAGAAAGCACACTCCTTTAAGGATGCTAATGTTCCCATTTTGGACAGAGAAGTCAGATGGTTTTGAAAGGATAGTAAAAGAGAAAGTCTCTATATTATGCCCAACTTGGACATACAATATAGCCTTGAGATTCCTTCACAGGAAGTTTCACCACCACTGATACCTTGAGGGTTTTTTTTACACTTTGGAACAGGTGACCTTGGTTTATCCTCTTGCTTATGTGACCCAATGATATGGCAAGGGGTTTGGTCAAGAACTCACAGCTCCAACCCATCATCCAGTTAAAGGTTCAATATCTGGGACTGAATCACCATTTCTTAGAATGGAAAAAGCCATTTGAATAAGAGTTGAAATGACTGCCCAACACCTATGATTTCCCTGGTCTGGATGAATGGACACTTGCATAGACATACATGTAAGTGTTTGTGCTGTCCTTGCACAATGTCGTCACCAAACCACACCCTTTTCAAGAATCTTTGTAGGAAAGATTGTTTTGCAATAGGATGCCTGGCATGGACATCAGAATTTATTCAGGGTATGTTCTGTGTGTGTGTGTGTGTGAGTGTGTGTGTGTGTTTGAATGTGTGTATGTCCAAGGCCTCGTCAGCACAACCTTCTAGTTAGTCATGTGTCACACTTTTACCAACACTCATTACTGTATTGTCACACATACACAGCCCTGATCCCACACCATTTCCAAGGATCTCTAACCCTCTTTTACCCTTAGCATCTCCTGCCACCCGCCATCAACACTTCCTGGAGGAAGTTTCTGACAAAGCCTTTCAGATTAGAGACGAAGAGTCCTCAAGCAGAAAAGAATCCCAATTAGCCCATGACTCAACACCTACGATTACCACCACCTGGATGAATGATGACCTGTACAGATATTGATGCCAAGTACAGTCAGATAGGCCTACTGGGCTGATACATTGCTAGTTTAAAACCTGTCTGTGTTTTCAGTAAACTATACCTATGACCGACACTTTCCAGTATGAATGACAGAATGAAAACTTACCACTTGCCCTTTTTTGTCTTTCCTTCTCCTCTGTTTGTTTACTTCTGTATTCTCATAAACACACTGCTGAGTGAAGCCACTTCTAAAGTAGGGCAAGGCGTTACATAATTCCAGGCGCTGTCCATTTCTAAAGTGGTTGGGTTTGCCTGTGGAAGATTCCCTTTCCCTTGATCACTCAGCCACATCTTTATTGTTCCCCTGTCTGTGTGCTTTGTGCAGTTCCCCTTACCACACACAGGCGTGCACACACACACACACACACACACAAACACACACACACACACACACACACACACACACACACACACACACACACACACACACACACATACACACACACAGTGTGTGTGAGAGAGATTCTTTTGAGCCTCCTCCCTGTCTCTTTCACTTTCACACGATCACTCTTTCTCTCTATCTCTACGTGCAGGCAACATTTTTTACTAAGAACCATTTTCCATTGATATATGTAATATTCAGGCATAAAAGAATTGAGGTAAGTGAAATGAGATGGGGTACATATCAGTGAAGAAATCAATTCTGTGGAATATCAGTATCAGAAATGTGGTTAAATCATTAAACCCCAATTAAATCCATCTGACCTATTGCACAGCAATTATCCTCTCATCAGTGTAGATAGCGCATACACACGTCTAAATTTAACCATAGAGAGTGTTGTGCTATTTCAGTATGGCCAACCTTCTGTGACCTGCGCTACAAATTGCAAGCTAAAAAAAATGCCTTGGGACTTTGACCATCAAACGCATCATCAACTCAGCTGCTGTGACGGAGCTATGTTCATGTTGCACACTGCTGCCGGTGCCTACTGAGGCACCTGGACCTGCCACCACCACATAGCCACACTGAACGCCTCCACTCCCCAGAACCAGGAAGGAAGGGAACCAGCAAAAAGGGTCCCTCTTCGGCAGCACCGAGTGTGAGTAGTAACCCCTTTGCTGGGGTGTCAGTTTCATGTGACCTTTGTCAGTTTTTTTGCAGATAGTTTCAGGACAACAATAGGCAACGTGTCACTTCCAGGTTCAAAAAAGTAAAAAAAAAAAAAAAAAACCCAGCCATATATTTGATCCACTCATTTCCTGAATGGGCTGGTCCTAATGAACACACAATAATCAGATGGGTAAATTGCCTAATTAATGGAATCACCTGTGCTAAGTGCACAGACAGAATGAATACATGGCATGCTTTCACTCTCTGAAGCTGGAATTGGCAGCTCTGAAAAAATATATATGCAGACGTCAGAGAAACAATGTTTTAATGGGCTGACTCTACACCACTAATGTGCTGGCAAACTGGATGAAGCATGTGAAAGTGACAGCTGAAACAGGGGTAAAAAAGACTAGATACTAACCTGGATAAAATTCCAACTTACACTTGAGAGAAAACCAGAGCTATTCCTTTGTTTTTCTGGCCAGTGAAGGATAACCATTAACCGTCTGCCTGTCAACAGTGTCTTGTAAAAAAAGTCCTTCCTTTTTCCTTTTAGTCACCCCAGTTGTCTTGTCGCATGTTTTTTTCACTCCATTTTCCTATTCTTCTCTTATTTTGCTAATTTATTCTTTTTTCTCATTGGAAATGTATCAAAACTGTAGCAATAGCCCTTATAAATTACTAGCCAGCCAAATGATGGTGCGTCATACTGTGTTAATCCTCACCACTGCTGTCAATGAACACCACTTCTTTTGTCTGTGCATTAAGATTTCGGGTAAATTATTTGCCAACTGGACCTTCAGAATTCTTTATGAAATAGTTTTGTGTCAAATTAATCTTTATTTGGGATAATTTAAGGAGAAGCAAGGACCATCCTCCTGGCAGAACTTTGATCTTCTAGGAAACCAAGCAGTTTCAAGTGAGGCATCCAAAGAAAGCTAATAAACTCAAACCACAGACACCAAAAAAGGAGGATGGTATTTTTAGGGTAGCTGGGTTTGGATTTACATCATGCCCCATTCAAATTACAGAGGGAAAAAGAACAGTTTAACCTTTCCTTGCTGAGTGCAGTGGCAAAACATGCTGTGCGAATTTGCTCAAAGAAAATAAATACAAAAGCTTAACATGTTTCTGATTAACCCACACTATTTGAGGAAGAGATGACTACACCGGGCCAATCAATACAACGGCCATTAGGATTAGAAGTTGTTACAATGCACCGCCGATTAATGCAACGGGAATGGCAGAATCACCATCACATGCGCCATGGAATTTAGGAATGAAAAACATCTGAACACACTACAGACTGGATGGTTATTTAACATCATCGGCGAGTGCTGTTTATCTAATCTCATGTATTTCGTAATAGTCACAGTGTCACAGTGGCTATAGAGAGGGAGAGCATCACACTTCCAAACAGAGAAAACATGTGGCCTTAAGGACCAGACATTGACCGCCATGTAATCTTATCCAAGTTGTTTGGATTTCTGCCATTATTTTTTTTTCTTTCACTTATTTGTATTGTTTGGATTTCTGCCATTATTTTTTTTTCTTTCACTTATTTGTATTGCCCAATGGAATCATGTTCTGTCAAAGCAGAAATACCATTATGATCATGCATTTTATTTAAAAAATACATGGTAGTGTAATACATTACGCCTAAATCAAAACACTGTCTTCAGCTTGATTTTAGGTCTAGCCTTGTAATCTTTGATGTCATTTGCTATTGGTTACACATGGGTTACATGGCAAACCACAATAACAACTATGCTAGCATTAGATGTTTTCACAACTATCAAATAGTCTTTTTCCAGCGTCTCATACCAGGTTAGACTTCAGCAGGTTGGCAGGGACAGAGTTAGCATGTGAAATGAAGATTTATTTTTTGTTTTAGGGAGACTAGATGATAGCGAGACAGAATTATGAAATTCAACATGGAAAAAAAGGAGGGGGTTGGGGGGGTCTTCTGGGGTTTGGAAATGGAAAGACATGCAGCATGCCAAGCAGTCAGGTCTGTCTGTCTGGGGAGGGTCCAGGCCTGGACGAGAAAGAGTGACTGTTTCCCCTTGTGCTGCTAACTCACATTAGCATCACAGAAGGGCCACACCGCCTCTGACATGCGAACGATGAGGAGAGAGGCTAAATCTAGAAGATGCATGGGAGGCCTCTACTGAACTCTGAAATCAGAAACAGAAACTAAGAGGCTCTCTTGAGCTTTGCGAAAGCAAAACAAGTGCTTTTAAGCATCTGAATTTAATGGAGTAAACGCCAATTGTTGTTAAAGCTTTTCCCTGGGCTGCTGAAAAACAGCCACCAGAACCTTTAAATAACACAGTCATGGTAGGACACTTCATCATAGATCTAAAACAGGAAAAATATCTAATTTACACTGTAGTGTGTTGAGTTAACCATATTGAAAACACGTAATAATCCACAAGGCTAAATAAGTTATTCTTTTTGTTATCACAAGGATCGTGGGACCTCTCCATTAGTGGTCAAGGCCTGGTGAAGATATCCCTTCTTGTCGTCTTAATGATTCACACATGAGCCATTAAACTGACCCATGCTGTATACAGCAGCAGGGGTGGCCGACAAGCCTGTTGCAGTCCCGTGTTTGCTTGTTTGTCAGCAAGTGGGATGCATCTGGGAAGAAGAGGGGGACGCTTTCTGAGCCATTAGACCCCAAACACCGAGAATACACAGCAAGAAGGGACACACAGTGTGGGGTGAAATGTGCAGGGCAAATGTTACAGTGAGGCATATACTTAGTGACAGTTATCCACTGGTACAGTAGGCCAGTACTGCTAAAGAAAAAAAAGTGAAAGACATGGAAGACATGGAGAGAAAAAAAGGGAAAGAGGGAGAGAGAGACTGTGGAGAGGAAAAGAGAGATGGAAAAGATGGGAGATTAAAGGAAACCCAGAGAAGGGAAAGGAAAAAAGAGGATGAAAAAGAAAAACAGCACATAGCTTGGAATCATGCAGGACTAATGGAAGGAATTAGGCAAATGTATGAAAATATGTGATGAATTAGCTGGCGTTTGGATGTGGTCAAGAACACTCCTGCTTTTAAGAGGCTACTGTAGGCTATTTAGACCATACTGACACTATGACGCCACAACGTGATGCAGAGGAAGAAAGATGTTGATTTGATGATTAAAAAGATTTGATTAGGTACAACAAAAACAGCTTTATGTAAAAAAAATCCTGTTGTGACATGAGAAGAAACAAAATAGAAGCGACAAGAGGGCATACGATGTGGACATGTTACTCACAACACATTGCAAATCTAATATCGTCGCATTGAAAGAATGCACACCCCCGCATCTTTGGTGACATTTTGAGCAAGAAAAACAGTAAAGCATACGGCAACATATTTACACTGTGCTATTGAAAGCACGTCGGTTAACCAGCAGGCTTACTTGACTGGGCCAAAACCATACTGGTCTTCATCTTGTCTATCATGGGTCTCATAAACCATAGCTTCTCACATGATACGCCAAGTGGAAATACATTTCAAACTTTCACCCATTCACACAGGTGCATAGTGGTCAACTTAACAGTTTAACAGATGTTTATGCTTGAGCAGTAATGCCCTTTTAGTAAGGGCAATACTGTAAGGCAGTGTTTTGGATTAGCTGAGAATCAGACATGTAATGAGTGCACGCACAAAAGAAACAACAAGAGTTTAACCCTAGCCCTAAATCTATGGTAGTTAGTTGAACCCTAACCTAACCCTACTAAGACCATAAGCTACCAAAAAAAGATAAGGTTTGTAGCCTAGACAAACCTTTAGTGTCCAGTGAAAGATAACATACAGATGCCAGTACAGATTTATGGCTAATTCTAATGGCCTTAACTAAGCAGTCTGTATAGTCTTATCATAGACTGAACCTCCATTATGTATATCATCCACTGTATGAACAACTATCACTATCAGTTAAACAACTATCAGTAGAGAGAGAGATATACAGAAAGAGAGAGAGAGAGAGAGAGAGAGAGAGAGAGAAGGAGAGAGAAAGAAGGAGATTGAATCCCTGTCTTACTACCGGGTTTGCTTGATGTGGTGTTAGGCAACTTGTATGTCTTTGTTTGCTGTCCCCATTCATGGCATTCATCCAATTGTCTTTGTCCGACCTCATCGTCTCAGCTGTCCTCACTCCTTTCTTCTCCTAAATTTGAACACAATGTCTCCTGGCCAAGGTGTTCTGGCAAACCAGTTTGCCCAAGCCGGTTCTTTCAACGTGGCCGTTTCTGCTGGTGTCAGGTTCCCGTTCCCATTCGGAACCTCAGACTGGGAAAAGACATGAAAAGGCTGACATGCAGTGCACTGCTCAGCCAAATACTGACAGCATATACAATGCAAAAGAAAGTGAGTTTCTTTAGCCTAAAAACATGCCAGGATAGGTAAACTAAAGTTATGAATGTTTTCAGTAATGGCGAAGTTCTTTTGAAAACGTTCTCCAATGTGCATAAGATGTAGTTATAAAATATAACATTTTAGATAGCACCTTAATCACACACTAAGATGTCATTGGGACCTCATATGACAGTTACACAATGGTGATATGATATGATCATGAGCATGGCGCTCTTGTGCAAGAGCAAGTGCTGCATTACATGGCATTATATTACATTACAATACACTTAGCACTTACACTTTTATGCAGAGTGACTTACAATAGAGGACATAAATCAACAATAGAGGACACAAATCAGTTTGCTGCAGTTTTAGTGTGTGGACTATGATTGTGGAATTGTACCACAGACTTCAGAAGACAGCGAGGTACACGTATATGAAGGCACAGAACATGTATGAGTGACATGTTGTTAAAGAGATCTTGTACTTTTCTGCAAAAGGCCCTTAGAATCAACCTAGCTTTCACTGTGTAGAATCCATGTAAAAGTGTTAGTCGTGTATGTATAGGCACTCATTGAGGCTCATAGAAATGCAAGTATGCACTATTCAGCATGTCATAGTGTGTGGTACAGTACATTTGGCAATAAGAGGCCAGAGTGAGCGAGAGAGTGAACCAGGATGAGAGAGTCCAGTATGACTTGTGTGTGACCTCACAGAGGACTAGTGTAGTGTAGTGTTGGACAATGACCGACCTACATACCATAGAACTACCACAGAATAGCATAGGTTATGGACATGTTATGGATGGATGGATGTTCTATATGCATAAACAAAATCAATCTACTCATCTTAACTACTGAACATACTTAAAATCAGTCCAGCACAAAGAGATTAGTTTTGTGTTTTTGGCTCTACTCATGTTTTCAACGCAAGGCCTTTTTTCCAAAGTCTTGTGTGCACACACGCAACATGTGTCTGGAAAAGGAATTAGATATGTTGCCACCGTAGTGAATTGCACTGAACATGGAAAAGTTAAGAAGAAAAGAAATACTTTTTACTCATTCCAAAAAGCGAAAGGACACACAACGTTTTCTAACTTTCCTCGTGGAATTTCCACAATACCCACTCATCTTGGTCCAAAATGGAAAAATGTCTCATCGATCCAAAAACTAATGTCACATTTCCATGGTTTTCTCCACTATAAACACAGCTGACTGTCTGCAATGGTTTGTTTTGGAAAATGACTTAGTTAAAAAGGAAGTAAAAATACAGTTGTGTACAGTACAGAGTATATGGGCCATCTCCACTGAAAGCCCTATCAATACAGTGAGGCAGCAGACCTACCTTTTTCCTCAGCCAATCTCTGCAAATGATTTGATAGTCAGTTTAGTAAAAGTTCTTGTAATGTAGGCAAAACTAAAAACAGTTCGAACTATTCAAAGATTTAACACACCATCACCAATTGAGAGATGTGTTTAAAATAAAGTAAGAGTGGCTTAACTGACAGAACGAGATGCAACCACTATAGAAAAACAACAGTGGTTTGACACTTATACAATTTCCCTCTCCATTTTGTGGAAAAATCGTGCAAGTGATCAACATTAGACAATTGGAATTTATCATCGTAGCAGTCACCTACTCCATTAAAAAACACTGTTTAGTGAAGCGGTGTTATTTGCCAAGTTGGACACATTAAAGGTCATCACAAGATTAATGATGTTCTGCAACCCTACACCTGTTGATAAGCTGTAAAGTATCCCATTTTTATCCTTTGACCATCCTAATGGCCAGTTAATAGGCCGATATATTGTACTGAAGGGCTGGGGATCGTGCACTAAGTTGCTCCGCAGAGGATTGCGAGGGTTTGGTGGTTAAAAAGTGTGTAAATGGAAAGGATTATGGGCCTTCCTGCCTTATTGTGTTGTCTGCATAAATGGTTGCAAATGGACTGCATTTATGTTGCTCTTTCCTGCTTATGAGGACACATATTATCTCCAAGCATAAAGGGGACAGAGCAATACGAAGTCTTTTCCATGAAAAAAAGACAAAAAGAAAACTTTCATTGGACATTCCTTCAGGGTTGGTGTTATCATTGTCCCTCTGGAGACCAGTAGCTCCCAACAGAAGATGGGCCGCAGCCACAATACCTTTAAACCTGAGCCTCACAGTGTTTGACCTCTGTGAAGGCAAAACAATCTAAAGGAGGAAGGAAAGAAACCCTTCAGAGTCACATCTCATCTCATGAGAGTGACATATCTGGTACTGCGTGCAATAGATACTATTCACAACACAATGGCAAGTGTACACTTGTTCAAAATATATTATGTGTGGTTTCTGTGTTGATGGTCATGCCAAGTGAGTGGGTGTGTATGGTTGACAGCAATAATAAGGATAGGGCACTGCAGTAAGTCAATGTTTGTAACGCTACTGATTGTATGAATTTGGCTACTCGGTTAATGTATGTTGAAAGCATTTCTGAGCTGCAGATGGTAAAGAGTAAATATGTAATAAATGCATGTGTGTATGAATGCACAGTTTAGCCTGTGTGTGTGTGTGTGTGTGTGTGCGTGTGTGCGCGTGTGGACCTCTCCATGCTTTCAGCTTTGCTCACTGAAGCACATCATGTTTCCTTTGAAAGATGGAACACCCTTCCATACACACACACACGACCAAACTTCATACAATGACCCCCCCACACACACACTCCCACTGACCCACCCACCCACACACACGCACACACACACACCACACACACACACTCACACACACAAACACACACAATATCAACTGTACACAGACAGCCTTGACCTAGCTACCTGTGACCCAGGGAGGTGTTTCTTTTTCCCTGTGTGTGTGTGTTTGTGTGTATGTGTGTGTGTGTGTGGTTGTGTGTTTTGCTGCAGGTAGTGGGCTGGTACTTTGTCTCTCTTTCTCTCTCAGTCGCTTTTCCTCCACTGCTCCTGCACTCTGCGATCTCTGCTCCACTCAGGTAGCCTCTACCTTCACCGCCACCTGCTAAGCCTCCACTCTACCTCCACCTGCTAAGGTATGAAACCTGTGTCTTTAGCGCTCTCTTCCTCTCCTGCTCAATCTCTATCCACTAAAGGAATGCATTCTCTCTTTATCTCTATCTCTATCTCTCTCTGTCTCTAATTTTGTATTATCTATAACTTTCTTTCTCATGCTTAATTTGTATTCACTAAAGAATGAATTATCACTCTTTTTCCTTCTCTCTCTCTCTCTCTCTCTCCATCCGTCTCTTATGTCTGTCTATGTCTCGCTCTCTTAATGCTTTATCTTCATTTGTAATTATTATTATTTTTTCTACTCATTATGTTTCTTTCTATTCTGTCCTCCTGTTATATTTGTCCTCTTTTATCTCACACAGTATAGTTAGTCATAGATATGTTGTCATGTAGTTGTCAGGGTAAGTGTATGGCATGAGTTCAATGAGGACTGCCCACTTACCACACACGACTCAATATTCGGCAGAATCGGCAGGATATCAGAAAACCCAAGGTCAGAGGTCTGTGTGTGTGTGCGTACATGCATGTGTGTGTGTGTGTGTGTGTGTGTGTGTGTGTGTGTGTGTGTGTGTGTGTGTGTGTGTGTGTGCGTGTGTGTGTAAATGTGTGAATACTAAAACAGCAGTGTGAAAGAGGACAGAAGTGTGTGTATGTGTGTGTTAAAGAGAAAGTGAAGGGTGTACAGTGGAGAGACTGAGAGTGACATGAGTACACTAGCATTTTGGGTTGCCGCCCGTAAAATTTAAAGCCCTCAAGTTTTCAGTCCGACACTATTCAGTGTGTGTATGTGTGTGTGTGTGTGTGAGAGAGAGAGAGAGAGAAAGAGAGAGAGAGAGAGAGTGCGTGTCTGTGTACCCTATGTATGCAAGTGTGTAAATGTGTGTGTGTATGTGTGTGTGCATGTGTGTGCACGGTTTTCCCGGTTTCCTGAAGTTGTCAGTGCGAGATCAGATGTGAGGCGTGTGAACAGAGAAGATAAGTCTCTGGGCGTTGCAGCGGGCGGTGGCGGCAGAAGGAAGGGCTGGAGCCCAGTGCTCTGGAGGCTAGGAACAGTAGGAACAGTAGGATATGTGTGTCTTATGCAACCTGGGTCCTGGGAGAGAGAGACACACACACAGAGAGACAGGGAGGGAGAGGTGCAGAGAGGGTGAGGGTGAGGGTGAAAAATCTTTTCTTTTTTTTGGGGAGGGATCACGGAACATGCTGTGATGTCTCTAAGGCGTGTGAACGCACACACACAAACACACACAGCATCACACGAATGGCTTGATAGAGATTTCTCATAACAGTCAGTTGTCATGATATGTTGTAATGTTGATATGAGTAAGCTCTGTGTGTGTGTGTGTGTGTGTGTGCATGCACGCCTGTGTGTTTGTGTGTGTGTGTGTGTGTGAGTGTGTGTGTGTGCACGCCTGTGTGTATGTGTGTTTTGGGTATCTGGCTATTTAAAGTCATAACAGTGTCATAAAGATGATATAGGCTGTTCGATCATGCTAGAAGCATAGTGTGCCAACCAAAATAAATCATCAGAACTCACGTCAGATGAACTTTGACTGGCAGGATAAATGGTCCTCCACTGCGCGACAAGGCCATGCCAACTCCATAAAGTTATAAAGCTTTATCACTGACCTGAGGTAATTTCTTATGCTATTAAAAGTTAATTGGAACTAGTTTTCGATAATGCATGACAAGTGGTAATTCTCCTTGTCAGCTTGAAATACTTGAATTAATGCAGTAAATAGATTATACTGAAGGATTCTAGTTCTTTCTCTATGAGCACTTGGCAACAGGTTCTTGAGAGCAACATTAGTCCATTCAGAAGCATAGCTTGGGCACAGGCATACTGCTTGCCCCCCAGGCCACTACAGGGATCTCCAAGAGTTACCAAACCTTAAACTACAATAGTGGTGTTCTGTTGAGTTGAGCTGCTTCGTCGAGATGAACTAAGCCTACACAAATGGGCTAGAACGTTATTATGTAACTAACCCTACTACTAACCTAAACCGCAACTTTCTCTGGCTGCGCTTGCACAGTAGCCTAACTGAACAAGTAGATATGTTCAACAGAACAGTAGCAATACAGTTTTTGAAAGAAAATGTTTGTCCTTTTTTTTACTTTTATATGCCCCAACAGACTGTGGAATGACTGTGGAATTGCTGTAAATAGATTATAACAAGTGGCTTCTAGTTCTTTCTCTATGAACAGTTGGCAACAGCTGAATGTGATCAACTGCTGATGCTGCTAGAAATTGTGGGCCCCCTGAAGAAAAAATTGGGCCCTTACCTCAATAATATCATAGTCCTCTGTGGGCCCCTGTAAAGCTTTGCACCCCCTGAACCCCCCCCCCCCCCACCTCCAGTGCCACCCCTGCTGTGAGGATTGCAGTGGCATCTTGGTGCCCGCAGTACAAGGAGGGAAGCAGTGGAAACCCATGACTGGAACTCCCAAACCCTTTGCAAAAAAAGGGCCCACCAACACAAACTGTTACATCTGGCACCAAGCTGGGAGCAATCGGTGAGGCTGCCGTGAATACCAGAAGAGCCTGACTCAGATTCGCCTATCAGAATAGGGCCGCTGCAGGCCACTGGGCCTCACAGCTGGCCAGCCGTTCACAAGTCGGCCTGCATTTTATTTTTGCTTCTACATTCCACAAGATTTATGGTCCTGTTTAAGGCCCTAAATCTGGTATCAGAGTTGTCTGTGACTCTTAGTGTAACATCATTATTATTATTATTATTTTACGATCCATGACTATGGCTGGCCATAAAATATCCAAGGCTGTAGGCCCTCATGCAAATGCATGCATTCTCCATGCGTATATGAACTGCCACAGATTGCATTAGATTATTTCGTGTGTCACAGTTTGTTATCATTTATCAAACAGTAAAAGCTTATTGCAGAGGAACAGGTGACATCCCTTATGTCAGTAGAACAGAGTGATTGATAAAATAAAAAAAAAAATGTTAGAGTATTCTCTCATGGTGAACTGATGTTTTTCTCCTAGAACACAACAGGTATATAATGGTACGTTCCTGTCTCCTACATTTAACTGGCTAAGTCTTTTTTGGCTGAGACACCAAGCTGACCATCTCACGAGTAACCAATGGTACCCACTTGAGCAGAAAAATAGCCACATTTTTTAAATCTTTTTTTTGGCCAAAATTATCCTATATTAACCCATTACACAGGAATATGGCTAAACCAGAACCTTGAGTTTCTGGAACCACACAGAAAGGGGCTATAAATAGAAAACCCGTAAAGGTCATTGGAGGAGATTGATGGCTCGGAGGGGGAAACGAACAAGAGAGGGCAGGCCTGACTGGCCTCGCCCAAAACACATGGTTCCCTGTCCCTGGTCCTCGCGTGGCTAGCTGGGAATGCTCATTTGCAGCAAGTGGCCATGTAATGGACTTGTAAGGGCCCAGAGGGCAGTGCAGGAAGCATGCCTGCTGCTCTTGAGAACACTGTGGGGCCGGAGTGCCTGACATGGGGGATACGGATGACTGGGTATCACCTCTCTCTCTCTCTCTGTTCCGCAAGGGTTACCAGTGCCTGCTCAAGGGCTTCCCTTGACTGTGTATGTGTGTGTGTGTGTGTGTGGGTGTGTATGTTTGTGTGTATGTGTAGATATGTTTGTGTGCCTGTGTACTGATGTGTGCATTTTATACACGTTTGTGTGTGTGTGTGTGTGTGTGTGTGTGTGTGTGTGTGTGTGTGTGTGTTTGTGTGTGTTTGTATGTTTGCATTTTATATATGTGTGTATGTGTAAAGGTCTGGCTGTGGAGTAATAACAGTAGAAGTGAGTACAGGTAGCAGTGTACCTGAAAACACTGAAGGACGTGAATGTGTCATTACGTTATGTCACAGGGAGGATGTACACTCACAATGAGGTGCAGGCTGGGACAGATTCCAAATCCCAAAAGAATATGGACCTTGACCAAGGGGGGCAAAACGTTAAAATTAAAGCAAAATAAAAGAAGCAGAATGTGAGTATGCCACTGTATTCTTTTGAAGTTCCCCATTTCTGGGAGCACTTTGGTCATTTGACAGATGTTCTGGAACTTGAAGGACTTAGATGCAAGTGCTGTATTTGTCTGAGAGCCAGAGTGAGTGTGGCATTGTCAGTGGCAAAGACAGCAACATGTTCAGTAAAACTAAAACTGTACTATTTCCAGTTGTTCTGTGGGACTTTTGTCAACCTTGTGTGTTTGTGTGTGTATATGTGTGCGTGTTTGAGTGTCTATGTGTGTTTGTGTGTGTGTGTGTGTGTGTGTGTTTGGGTGTGTGTGTATGTGCATATGTGTGTGTTTGTGTGTGTGTGAGGCAGAGAGCGAGAAAGAGAGAGTGTATGAAATGTGTGTGTTGTGTGAGTGTGTGTGTTTTAGCATGCACCCTTGTGTGTGTGACACACTGTGAGGACTGCACTGTGTCATGAGGAGGGCACGACCTGCTCCTCTTTGGTCGTCCGATGCTGTGGGTGGAGTGTGTGTGTGAGCGTGCCACTGTTGATGCTCGGCAGGACGCGTTGTTTTGTATACAGCGCGCTCTGCTCTCGGACAGACGCACCCGCAACAGAGCCCGTGTAATGTGGAAAACATTGCTCCAAGCACTGTTAGGTCATTGCACTAGTACACTACTATACAAGATTAACTGGGGTACGTGCCAAGGTGTAGTGTGTGCACATGTGTGTGTGTGTGTCTGAGTGTGCCTGTGTGTGTGTCTGTGTGTGTGAGTCCTTGTGATTATGTGTGTGTGTGTGTGTGTGTGTGTGTGTGTGTGTGTGTGTGTGTGTGCTTGAGTCCTTGTGATTATGTCTGTGTGTGTGTGTGTGTGTGTGTGTGTGTGTGTGTGTGTGTGTGTGTGTGTGTGTGTGTGTTGTGTGTGTGTTTGTGTGTGTGTGAGTCCTTGTGATTATGTCTGTGTGTGTGTGTGGGGGGGGGGGAGCATGAATAAGACCAGGCCTAATGACTGTAATGCCCTGGAGTTCTCACACAGGTGTAACGACCTGCGTCTTTGCTTTGTGTGACGCCACTAATTTGGGTGGAGCTGGACCTCTTAATGTTTGTTTGTGTTTTCTGTTCTGCTTTTTCATACCCAGTTTGTTTGCCACCAAGCAGGTTAATGTGTTCCCGACAGAGACCTTTTGCGTATTATCCCCTTTTAATAGCATTGTGCGGTCGTGTCATGATTCACTTTGAGATTATAGGAGTTCTCCTTGAGTTCTGTCTTTCTCTCTTTCTCTCTCTCTCTGCTGCTGTGTAAGTGTGTGTGTGTGTGTGTGCATGTGTTTGTGTGTGTGTGTGTGTGTGTGTGTGTGTGTGTGTGTGTGTGTGTGTGTGTGTGTGTTTGTGTGTGTGTGTGTGTGTGCGTGTGTGTGTGTGTGTGTGTGTGTGTGTGTGTGTGTGCGTGTGTGTGTATGAAGGGGTGTGTGTGTTTATGTGTGACCCCAAGAGCTCCATCATGATATACAAAAGCCCCAGTCTGACGTATGTGTTGGTATGAAGGGTGTGTTGGTGTGGGGCAATTAAGCTGTTTAGTATAAACGCTGGTTGCCATCTTGTGTTCCAGGACCTGTGGAACAATACAGTGTATGTAAGCACTGCTGAGCCAGCAAGACCACATTGTTTACTCCAGAGGCTTTATACGTATGTCAACAAGGAAAAGTGTAGTCACAGGACACCTTCCCAATCAGCTGTTAATAGATTACCACCCATACATTACTACCCACAACTAATGCCACTCTACACTACACAGTAGGCTGGGTTTAGTCAAAGTTGCTAATGCACATTTTAGTTATTTAAATAAAAACGCCCTTGTGGAAACACTTGAAAAGCTCTTCATCTTCATAATCTAAAATGGCTGCTGATTGGCATCTTGTTCAACCCAACTATTGTGGGTATGGGACTGATGAGATTAAGTTGGTTAGAAGCTTGACTAATCATGATATCCATACAACTATTCAGGTCTGTCCATATATACAATCAATTATATCAATTGAACTATTAGCAATTGATGTATAGTAAGGATGCATATTATTTCTATATTTATTATGCTTTTATGCAGAATGTTAATCATTATTGATTAAAGTGAGTTCTGCATGATGTAAGGTTTTGAGTGCGTGTATGACAGAGTTGGCCAGATATGTATGAAGAGCCCAGGCTATTTGGCCCACACATTACTGTCCTCACGTCAGGTCATTTTCAGCACAGTGTGTCTCTGTGTTTCATTAGGACAGACAGTGAAGTTCTTCCCTTCTCTTTCCTTCCCTTTCCTCCCTCTCTCTCTCTCTCCTTCAGCACCCTCCAGCCAACCCTCTTCTGCCGCCAGCTACAGAATTACCGTTCATTACCAATTCATTCTTGCAAGATTTCTCTCTTTTTTAAAAAAAAAGACATGTTTAAGTCCGCTTTTTTTCGTACAAATGAATAAATCGATTTAGGTCCATAGCACTGTCATACAGGATCCAAGTCTCGCCTAGTGGAGCTGGATAGAACCTCTCTCTCACTCTTTTTTTCTCTCTCTATCTCTCTCTCTCTCTCTCAGTCCTTCTGTCTCTCTCTCTCTCACCGTCTTTCTTTTAGGGGGGATTCCGGGCCACCCTTTTGACTCTCTTTGATGATACCACATGAGACAAGACACGGTTAACTGTTTTACGCTGCTAATGCACTTTTCAAGCTCAGGGATGAAGAGTAGAGGTAGAGTGTGTGTGTGTTTGTGTGTAAGTGTGTGTCTGAGTTTGTGTATGGTTGTGTATGTGTGTGTGTGTGTGTGTGAGTGTAGGTGTGTATGTGTGTGAGGAGAGGGATTGGTGGTGCGAGTAGGGGATGGATGGAGTGGAGGCCGGAATTAGCAGGGAGTGGGCTCTCATTACGGCCTCAGAGGAGGCTGTTGTGAATGTCTTGACAAACTTTGCCTGTGTGAGCGCACAGAGCAGGCCTTGTGTCCAGGAAGGCATGCGTCTTCATTAGCGCGTATTGGATTTGACTCCTCTACGCCAAACGAAGTGCGTAATTGGGAATGCTTGCTCTACTGACCTTCCAACCCGAGCTCGCTCTCTCTCTCTCTCTCTCTCTCTCTCTCTCTTTCTCTCTCTCTCTCTCTGTATCGCATTACTCTTTCTCTCTTTACTGTCTCTCTGTCTCTCTCCTTTCTCTTTTTGGAAGACATTGACCCAAGCAAAGATAGGACTGATAAAATTGCAGACATTCTAGCTACATCCATACGTCCTCACTTACCAGGGCTTAAATCAAAATCAACTGGGCCATAAAAGTCACTTTACATTCTGTGCATCGTGGCATGACTAAGTGTTGTCTAAGCCCATTCACTTTCCCCCAAATCTTGAGTGTTTATTCATAGTGCATAGAGCATTAGATGTATGCAAACATTATTGTCAGTATGTTATTCCTTAAAAATATTTTTAATTGGTATAGGACACACAAAGCACTAAATCACATTCCAGTTAGAGCAACAGGGCTAATGTTTTCTCTGGCACTTACAATTAGTTCTTTCACTCATTCTGCAACCTGCCATAAATGATAACGATAGTTGATGTTTTAAAGGGGACTGGCATACCACTAGTTTGATAGCATGTTGTAATATTAAAGTAATTAATAAAGTAATATTGATCAGATGAATAAGATATGCCACATACTTATCATACTTGCCTGAATTGATAAGTAATGGAATTTTCCTCTCCACTAATTGTAATAACTGTACGAGGTTTAAGGTTTTTTTAAAGATTTTTTTAGGTTCTTTTTCAGCTACATTTAACACTTGCAAATAACAGGCAGGTAGTTTACGAGAGAATTTGTATGTTTGAAGTGGTCTTGGTGGCACATGAAAGGACCTAACACATGTGGGTTTTGGAATGGTGTCATCTGGACAACAATGTTATCACAGGACTAAATCACAACACTCGTTTTCCTGCTTAGATATTGGGTATCACAGGGGGCATGGGACAAGGGAGGGACGCAGGGACAATTATTCTGCCCTTTTTTTCCCTTCTCTCTTCTTTCTATGAAATCATAGATTGTGTTCTGAGCGCTAGGCAACAGGGGCAGCGGCTTTAGCCCCTGGCAGGAAGTGTGTTCCGTCGGGCTGGGCTGCAAACCAGACTCCCTGTGTCAGATAGTGCCGCTGTACTCACGAGTCTTCGTGGAGGTATAACGAGTGTGTGTTTGTGTGTGTGTGTGTGTGTGTGTGTATGAGTGTGTGTGTGTGTGTGTGTGTGTGTGTGTGTGGGTGCGTGTGAGTGCGTGTTCGGTGTGTGTGTGTGTGTGGAAGTGGGGTGGGGAGATGGTTGACTGCGCACATGGAGGATGCATCCAGTGGCTTTGGCTGCCATCAAAGGCGACGCCCCTCAAGTTTTTTCCAAAGCTCCCACCAACCCACACCCATCACCCCCCCCCCCCCCACCACATCTTCCCTGTACGCTCATCTTCCTCCAACCTTAAACCCTTTCAACCTTCCCACTGGGCCCTTTCCTGTCCTTCTCTGTGTCTCTCCTCTTCTCTCCTCTCATCTCCTCTCCACTAACCTGAGGGAAGGGAACAGTGTGTGTGAGTGGCAGCGGGCCTGCTGTCTGCCCTTCCTTTGGCTGGAGCTTTGGCAGCACCTCTGGTTGGCCCTTTTTCCAGAGATCCCTTACCGATGGGCCCAGCCCAGCAAAGCCCAGCACAGCCCAGCCCAGCCAGGCACAATGCTCATGCCAACCAACCAACCAACCAACCAACCAAGCACAGCCCAGGGGCCTCATTTATAAAGACTTGCGTAGAAACCTTCCTTGATTTTATCTAAGAACTTTTCTGATTTGATCGTAAGTGCGATTCAGAGAAAACGAACGTACGCACGAAATCCATGCGTACGCCAATCATTCGGTTATAAATCACAAATGATCGTGGAATTGCGTGCAGCTGAATGCTCCGCCCTCAAAACGCCCCTGTTTAATGAATTAACATATAAAATGAGCTCATCCTCAAAGCAAAAACTCTCTGTGACAATGGCAACTAAAGAGGAACGCAAAAAAAAAATTCCCTTCCCTTCAGCATGCCGATGCTGGGCTCCACTACCGACCGCGCACGGGCATGTTTAGTGTTAAAGTGGGCCTCCTCGGCTGTCTTCGTGTGCGCAATCGGAGTGAGCAGCCATTTCTTCAATAACCTCGTTGTCCTGCTGACAGAAATTATTAATTTAACCTAATGTTCCTTCTAAAAAGCAAATAAATTGGGCGACATTTTTAAAGGGTTTACCTACCTACAACACTACAATTACGCACAATGAAGGAATCGTGCGTTGACGCTGGCCAGCGCGCAACAGCATTCAAGATTGCCATACGAGCATCACAAATGAGCTGCACATTTATAGAGTGGATGTTTTTTCTGTTGACATACATATACTCGTTCACATGTGGAGCTCGTATGGCAACGTAGGTGCAGTCTATCGCACCGATCACATTTGGGAACCCTGTTTTACGCAGGAAATCCTCCTTCACTTCTTGCTGTTCCTGGGAATCTATATATATATATAATCGAAATATATATTTTTAAAGTATTGGTAGGGCACTTCTGCTTATATCAGCCTAATCCTAATCATATTACAGTGAAAGAGGCGAGATTGTCTTTTTTAATGAAATTTCTAGCCCGTGCATCGGAAAATATCTGCAATACCAGGCATAACCACAAGGAAATGGTCGTACGCCAAGCTGGAACCTGACGTGGAAGTAAGTACTTTTCCACGTCAAAGATGTTTTTTATAAATCTGTACTTTGACGTGAATTCGTTCGTACGAACACTCTAAGATCAAATCTGTGCGTAAGAACGTTTTATAAATCAGGCCCCAGAGCCCAGAGCCCAGAGCCCAGAGCCCAGAACCATCTAACCACTGCCTATCTGACCAGAGAGAGAGAGAGAGAGAGAGAGAGAGAGAGAGAGAGAGAGAGAGAGAGAGAAGAGCAAGAGAGAGAGAGAGGATGAGAGAAAAATAGAGATAATGACACAGAGGCAGAGAGAAATCATTTAAAAGGGCAAGAGGAAAAGAGATTGGAGGAGAGAAATAGAGAGATAATTGAGAGAGATTACAGAACAAAAATAGTGAAAGAGAAACAGAGAGATAAAGTTGAATGACAAAGAGAAAGGGAAAAAGGGAAGCAGGGATAGTGAGAGAGAGAGTGTGAGAGGGCAAAAAGGGAAGGAAGGGGGTTAAGTGAGATGCAAAGGGACACAGGGACAGTCAGAGTGAGACTGTGAAATTAAGTCAGAGAGAGGGAGAGAGAATGACAGAGAGACAGGAGAGACAGAGAGAGAGAGAGAGTAAAACAGAAAGAGAAAGCAGTTAACTCAAGTGGAAAAAAAAGCAGAAGTTAAACTAAGTTCCCACTTAGAGAGAAAGGCAGACACAGAGAATAGCAACCAGTAGCTCATTGAAGCAAATCTGGATGAGGCAGCGATTTATCCAACTGTGAACACTGAGGCAAATTCTAACCGTATCTGTGCCGAATCTGGGCCGGATACTTGCAAGACTCCACAATTACAGCTGCTCCTGGTAATAAAGGGGCAACGTGTTGAGTGCCTGGAATAAAGACACTTCAGGCTTGTTTTACATGTGTTCAATTTTACAACTGGGAAAAAACTAGGGACTAAAATGTAATTTCATGACTGTTATTTATTTATAAACTGAAGAACGGAAGACACAAATAAACAAACAAGCAAGTGCATTGTAGGACTGCCTCTGTCTGCAATAAAAATGGCAGGATTGTCAGAGGTTACTTATTTGAAAAAAAGGAAAAAAAACCCTCACATTTAGACATTCATTCATACACACACGCACATAGACACACACACACACACACACTTGCATGAACACACATATACACAGACAAGCTTGCATATACACACAGATGCGTACACACAGACATGCACACATACACATACACACACACACACACACACACGACACACACACAGACACACACAGACACACACTCACACACAGACACACACATGCACACAGAGGGGTGAGCATCTCTAGGCAACTGCGCCATTATGATAAACTGTATTGACACAGTAGATGAAGGGAAGCTGGAAAGAAACTGAATCACGAATGATAAACATTCCCAGATTGACCTCTTAAAATAGACTGGGAGGGAAAACGCAGCCCAGGCAAAAAAGAAGTGGCAGCCATCAGGCCGGAGAGAGGCGTCCCGATGAGAATATGACAAAAAGTATGCGAGCGAGCATGACAACAAAAACCCACTAGTGGAAAAAGAGCCGGGGGGGAAACGGGGGCCAGCTTCCTTCACCTCTATTTCCCTCCAGTAAAGTAAAAGAGGTGTTTTCACTCTCTTTGGTCCAGAAAAAAACTTCCATCTGACGACGTTCCGAAAAGGTGTTGCGGCAGAAACGGAGGGTACAGAGCAAGGGTGGAGAGGGCAGAGGAGAGGAGAGGCATAAGAGAGGCTGGAGATTTCCGATGATTTCTACTGGCAAGGAGTGGGCCGGGGGGGAGGGTGGAGGTGGAGGTGGAGATGGAGATGGGTTTGGAGGGGTGCTCTGTTTGTGATGCTCGACAGACGGTTTGGCTTAGGCAGGTTCCGCTGCCGGTAAGAGGCGGGAAAAGCAGCCGGAAAAAAAAAATGGGGGTGAGCCTCAGGACCCCTGGGCGCAGACACACGGAAGGCCACATGCTGCTGACCCTCACAAGAACCTGAGAAACAGTGTGTGTATGTGTGTGTGTAAAGAAGTGTGCGTGTGTGTGTGTCTATGTGTGTGTGTGTGTGTTTGTGTGTGTGTGTCTGTGTGTGCGTTTGTGTGTGTGTGTAAAAAGAGTAGGGGGGGGGGGGGGGGGGGGGGGCGGTGGGAAGATGTTGCGTACCTCCCACAGGGGAGCTGGAACTGGGTTGGAACTGAGCCGTAACTGGACCAGCTGTAAGGATTTGCCCTGAGGGAGAGGAGCTGAAGGAAACAGCAACCGGTCTGATGCGCCAATCAATCTTACTCTACACACAGACCAGATGCTGCAAAAGCCTGACTGATGGGCTATGATTGGAACGCATGTGTTGATAAAAAATAAAGTAAATTTCATCTTCTGTCTGTTTTTATTTGTACACGTTGTGTGTATGTGCCTGTGTATGTGTGTGTCTGCATCTGTCTGTGCAAGTGTCTGTGTCTGTGTCTGTGTCTGTGTCTGTGTGTGTTCCGTGCACGCATGGATGTGCGTGTGTGTGTGAATAATCTCAGTGTTTGTGTGAGTGTTCTGTGTGTGAGCTTCAGCCCTCGAAAAACTGACAAGAGAACAAAACAACAACACTGAAAAAAGGCAAAATATTTACCCCTCCTGTACATTAGGCTGGATTTTCCATTTCCAGTTCCTCCAGACCAGCTGAGGACAATCCTTCCTTGTCCTCCCAGGCAAAAGACACATGCGCGGGGAGGTTAGAGGTGGTGGAGAAATAAAATTAAAACACAAAACAGAAGTAACGCGTCAAGTGTAATCATAGGCATCCGTTTCTAACCCAGCTATGCTAAACAAGGAATTCCTTATCATTACGGTGAGGGTGGAAAATTTGGCGGTATGTGTCCACAGAAAATGAGCCAAGCCTGTGTGTGTGTGTGTGTGTGTGTGTGTGTGTGTGTGTGTGTGTGTGTGTGTGTGTGTGTGTCTCTGTGTGTGGGTTTGTGTGTGTGTGTGTGTGGGTGGCTGTGTGTGTGTGTGTGTGTGTGTGTGTGTGTGTGTATGTGTGTGTGTGTGTGTGTTTGTGCCTGTGTGTGTGTGTGTGTGTGTGTGTGTGTGTGTGTGTGTGTGTGTGTGCGTGTGTGCCTTTTGTATGCTTGTCCAACACGGGGAACATTCTATTCTATTCAAAGTGTTTGTGTGTGTGTGTGTGTGTGTGTGTGCGTGCGTGCGTATGTATGTGTGTGTGACTCTCGAGTCTGTGAAAACGTGTGAACCTGCCAACGTGCCTCCTCCACTGAAAAGCCAGTGGCCTCAGAAGCCTACAAATCACTGGGGTGGAAGCAGGATATAGCCTATTCTTCACCTCTTGTAAATCACTGTAAAAAAAACTGTACCCAGTGGTGTGAGAGTGTAAGACTCTGTCGTGCATGTGTGTGAGTGAGAGAGTAGCTATGTGTGTGTGGGTGTGTGTGTGGTCATGGTTTATTTTATTGTCCCTGTTACATCAGTTAGGTACAGTGTAACAAAATGTGTAACAACATGCAACATTATGTACTTACACTGTACCGTAGAGTTAAGGTTAGTGTTAGGTACATAATATTACATAATATTACATGTACATAATATTACATGTTGTTACATGTAGATACACTAAAAAAGGAATCAAAACTAAAACTCTAGCTACCTATACAGTTAAGACTCCTCTTATGTCCTTGATGTAAATGAACTAAGTTGATCAGGTAACTAGGTCTAGAGAGAATGTGTCTCTCTGTATGATAATTACTTTGAAACATTTCCTGTGATAGTTCTCAATGGCCCATCTCCACAACCTATACTACAATTGATTGGTGCTTTCACACAGTTGACTTTGTCAACTCGGCTGTTGAGTGATTGTGGACCATTCTTGTTATCATAATGGGATTATCATTAGGCAGATCATCTTCTCAGAGTGGCTGTTTCAGCATTAATCTCAGGCAGGGCAACTATAATTCCTTACAGTATGTGTATGTGTATGTGTATGTGTATGTGTATGTGTATGTGTATGTGTATGTGTATGTGTATGTGTATGTGTATGTGCATGATGATGAATGTGTGTTTGTATGCCTGTGTGTGTGCAAGTATGTTCATGGCTTCACAAGTAGAACCTTCTACATCATTCAGTAACAGTGCTTTTTAGTTAGCTGTCACACACACGCACACAGCCCTGACCCTAACACCACTCACACGCATCTCTGACAAGCCAAGCCCCTTCTTAACCCTATGACCTTCCATTGACAAGGTGCTGATGTTGACATATGTCAAAAGCTCCGCTTGATTGATTGATACCTGCACACAGGTTGCATTTGTCACTGTACCCATCTCTGAGATGGTTCATATTTAGAGGTGTTGTTGGGTGTAGTCCGCAAAAGCTCACTGACTCCACCATGTCCTGTTCTCTTCTGAGGCCACCACGAGTATATTTTTAGGTGGCCTAGAGAGAGAGGTTTTGTACCCAGAATGCCGAAGGCGTTCGATCATCGGACGTGGAATGGTAAAAGAACTTTGGTCCGGAATGCCTTCCTGACCCCGAAAAACAACACAACCCCGACAGCGACAAGTTTAAGCCTCCACTGACCAAAACACTGCTGACTCACAGACCAACAATGTGGGTGTTCGCAGTCGATCAGACGGCTATACTTAGCTCCAGTTATGTGTTTACTAAGAAATTGAGCAATTATGGGGATGTTTTCCGACACCCCACACACGAACAGAAGCGAAAAGAGATGTGTGACAACTGCCAAAAGAGGTCATAACAAACAAAGGCTCTTTAGATGTCCTTGTACGTAATGCAACAGAATGACACTAACACAGAATAGCAATTGACCTTGAATGACAAGGTCTAATTTCTCTCTTTGTTGACTAATGACTAATAGCTGCATGTGTAACTGATTCATTTTACACTTTGAATCTGGAAAGAAATATGTAGTATGTTACTGGTTGTTTGCTTGAAAATTATTTAGCTCTTTATGTTGCACATTTCTGTCCTGTCAATAGATTCTCTGAAAGCACTTTCAAGTTTCTTTACTCCTCTTCTGTTTTTCCCCTTTCTGGGTTATATTTCCATTTCTTTGTAATACATCCAAGTTTAAAAGAGTGTGAAAGTGAAATGCAAGCAAGGATAATTCTGTTACATTTGCAACAAATTGCTGGAAAATTCAGATTTGTTTGGAGCATTTTTGTTTTGCAGTGGACCAACAGGTTCTCATTCCAATGTGCTTATCAATTCTCTAAATACTGTGTTGCATCCCAAACACTTTTCCTTACTGAGGACATAAGAATGTAAATGAATGAACAAACACCCTCCACACCTGAGTATGATCAACTGGGTGCTAGACACTTGCTGAAATGTAATCAAAATGAAATGATTAATACTGAACACCACTCAGTTTCTTTAGCACGTTTTTAACACATTCTTCAGGTGATTAAAAAAATAATTGGCAACTTTTGGCAATATGTTGAGGAAAACTGTAAGGAGTGCTGTTCTTTATTTGATTAATCAAGACATAAGAGCACACAAACACACATGCGCCTATTGTACACCATAGGAATATGCTCATGGTTGTGGTTGTGTCTGTTGCCAGGTCTTTTACGATGAGCACACAGTACTCCACTGTCCAGCGAGAGGACACCCTCAGCGTGCGGACGGAGGATGGCTGGCCCTCGAACAAGCGCCGCTACGTGCGTCAGGATGGCAGTTGCAACATGGTGTTCCGGCACATTCCAGAGGAGTGGGTGCACTATGTGACAGACATCTTCACCACGCTCATCGAGATCCGCTGGCGCGTCATGCTGCTCACCTTCGCCCTCTCTTACATCCTCTCCTGGCTGTTATTCGGCATCCTCTTCTGGGTCATCGCCCTGGCGCACAACGACATTAAGGATCACAGTAACGAGCCGTGCATGTATGAGGTGCGCAGCTTCACAGCGGCGTTCCTGTTCTCGCTGGAGACCCAAACCACCATCGGCTATGGCTCCCGAGGCATGACGGAAAACTGCATGGTGGCCATCATACTGGTGACCATCCAGGACGTCATCAGTGTCTTCATCGACACCTTCGTCATCGGCATCGCCGTGGCCAAGATGGCGTCGGCACGCAAGCGGGCACAGACGGTGGGCTTCACCAGCCACGCTGTGGTCAACCTGCGTGACGGGCAGCTCTGCCTGTCATGGCGTGTTGGGGACTTTCGCCACAACCACATGGTGGAGGGCACGGCCCACGCGCAGATCATCCGCCACACTGTGCACACCACGGGCAAGGTGGACGTCTCCTACCGGGACTTGCACATCCACGAGCGTGACATCCTCCTGGCCATCCCGACCACTATCATGCACAAGATCGGACCGGACAGCCCCCTCTACCGCATGAGCCTCCGCGATCTCCGCAGGGAGGCTTTCGAGCTGGTCGTGTCCTTTACCTACACCGACGACTCCACGGGCATCCTGCACCAGACCCGCACCTCCTACACGCCCAATGAGATCCTGTGGGGACACGTCTTCCAGGAGATGATCAGGGTCAGCAGGAGGAACTACAAGGTGGACTATGCCCTCTTCAACCAGACAGGCAAGGTGCTGGTACCGGAGGTCAGCGCTGCGGATTACGAGCTCTCCAAGCGCTCCCCCCGGCTTAGGCACTCCCCGAGACTGCCCAAAGCTCCCACACTTACGGTGGAGCTGGTCAGTGATAATGACACTGATGAAAACAAGGCGAGCAGCTCCAACACGCTCAAAGTAGAAGAGTAGTGATAAATGGCTGTCCACCAGGTGGCTTCTTCATGATCAAAGAATATGAAACCGGGACAAAAACTGAAAGGAAATATTAACAATATTTATCAGTACTGTAACATGACTGTTGATGGGTGGGGGCTCGTGTTTGATGGGGGATGTATGGGACATTGCTGTGGCACTATGCTGAAATATCAGACATGAGTTGTCATCCTAATGACCTGTCATAAACTGAGTGATGTGGTGTGTGTTTTTGAACAAGTCAGAGGGCATTTTAAGTTCATTTTAAGTAGTTTTTTTTGTGTTGTCTTTATTTCATGGGCACTTGGAAAGGACTTTTTTTTTACCAAAGACAGTATCACCCTCTTCAATTTATCATCTTTCCATGTAATTAAATGTTTCTTTGGCTCTTTTAATGTAAGTATCTAGACTGTTGAGTGAATTTGAATTTTTAGGAACATTAAGATTATGACAGCATATTAACATAGCTTTCTATAAAACCTAGTGGTAGCTTATTTACGTTTTTTTCTTACCCTTTTTTTCTTATTCTGTATTAAGAGAACATTTACTTTTAGCAAAGGGGGGTAACAATAGCTTTAGTGAATGGAAGTCCTGCCAAATATTAGTTTAATATGTGCACATAACACAGGTTGGTAATTTCGCAAATTACCTGATCTACCTGATGAAGTGTTGTGCTAATTAGCATCAGATAGTTTTGTGAACGGTTGTAACAAATATGTGGTATGGCCCATTACTCACCAAAGCTAGATCTTTCACCTCTGCTATTTAGACTTGTATGTAGAGCCAGAACATCACACCAGCTCCACTCACCATGGGGCTAAACTTGTACGATGTGGTGCGAATCCCATTTTGGCTGCCATCAGCTGCTACCTGGGATACTTTCTGTTACAGATTTCCTGTGTCTAAATGACCATATTATGTACTGTAGATTTCTGTAAAAATTAAAGATTTTTTTCCCAACCTGCACTCTGCTCTGCTCTAAAGGCTGAATAACTATGACATCTCTGGTGTAACACAGGCATGCACCATAGCTGCATGTTTGTACATGCCTGAGGTGATCAGATTTTAAGGTTGAGGGATATGGAGCCACCTATCAGTGGCACTGCATGTCAAAGGTCAAAGGTGACTGGCCAGTCCTTTACTGAGAATAATAAAACAAAAGGATGCAGAAACACACTCAAAAAGGGTGTTTTTGAGATCTAACCGAACTGAACATTAGCGAGCCTTACACCATGACAAAACTGGACAGTTGTCCAGCAGCCCACTGGCCTAAGCATATCGAAGCACAAAATGGCCTTCCTGCATTACACAATCATGTTCCATCTGCTCTGCATGATCACTTTCAATTTCTGTCCACTCAATGACACAATGATCACAATGGCCTAAACACCCAGCAGAAGCTAGAAGTGTAAATCTGGAGAGCCACTTTGTAAGCATGGGCACAGGGCAAACTGGCCAAATCTGAAATGTTCCCTTGTTCGCTATATAGTGCATTATGAAGGGAACAAAACAATGTAAGTCACACCCAATGTACTGCACTATGTAGTGAACATTTCAGATACGGCCCAAGTATTTCAGAGTACTGGGAGGACTTGTGGGAGGTGATATTTTGTCTCCAAGAGCATTGGTATAATTAGAGTAAGGTCACTCTACTCTATTGCTTTAGATTATAAAATAATGCCTTTTGTAAACATTGTTTGTGCACAGCAACCTGTAATTCTTTGCAGATGCACATTCATTTTCCCTAGAATCAGAAGCAGAAGCACTGGTTCTGATCTAGTGACTATGGGACATATAAATTGGAGAGAAACAGATAATCTCAGATATTGTAATTTAAGATTAGAATATGATACCTTAGAGGAGACTGCCCACTTATATGTGCCTATGCAAGAAAGAGTAATGACTTTCCTCTGGGGGATACTACCCTAGGAGCACATACCTTTGGGATTTTCTTAAATGTCAGTGTTATGGTGACACCCCAATGACCATAAGCCACAAGCCAAGAGAGGGTGACAAACAGCATTTAGGAACATTATTATTATGTTAATGTGACAAAGTGTAGATAACACTCTATACCTAATTCAGCACTGAGGAGGAAGCAAAAGCATAACTGATGATTACAGTGACACCCCAATGGCCATAAGCCAAAAGCAAAGAGACACACAGCATTTAGCAACATTATTATAATGTTAATGTGACAACGTCTACACAACACTCTTTATAGTCAACTGAGCTTACAGTGAATTAGGTACTGAGATAGTCCCTCAGGTTAGATGCCTTGCCCCAGGGGCATGTCAGACATGGGTGTGGGTGCAGGAGACCACTGATTATTCACTCCCCCACCCACATTTTCACTACTGGTAGGGGAATTGAACTTGCAAACCTCCAATCTCAAGACAAGTGTCCGAAATATTAGGCCACAGCCATGTAACTCTGGGCTGTATACACAAGCAGTGTCTGTGGGCTACTTTCTTTCTATATTCCATATGCATCTGGCTTGCTGGTGCCCCTATTTTGAGGCCCCTGGACATAGCACATGTAATTTTTACTGTGTCTGATGCCCTAAATGTGTGAATTATTACCAGAGGAACAGCTAAGCCTGGAATACATATCCAATAATATATAACCTAAATATCAGAGAGATAATTATCAGACAGAGTAATTGTAAGTACATCACACAGCTGTCTAAATCATTTTTGTCATCCCCCTCACACAATAATATACATAATTAAGCCATAATTATGGGAATCCACTCTGTTTAAATCATTCAAAGAAAAGCAAAATGTTACGATGCAAATCCATACATACACATATAGGTTTAAATGACGGATGTCCAAGGTGATGGATAAATAATGCTATTTGTAATTACCAGAGGTCAGTGGTGGGGCTTTTCAGTGGGCTTCGCTACAACTGCAACTGAATTCGCAAGAGAGTAAAACCACTCCACCTTGTGGTCAAAAGTGGTGCTGGCCGCCCACTCCCTTAAATTGGGCATAAAAAGTAAACACACAGTGTGAGCCCAGAAGTCACACACAATGGCCCCTACTAACACAGGCGCAATTATTTATAGAAACGAGGACTTTAAAAAGTAACAAAAATAAGCTTTTCGGAACAGGTTCACGGACAAAGTCGGCTTTGGTCCATTAGTGAGCGGTGTGTCATTGCATCCTCAGACACGCAGCTGCGAAGGCATGGCTGTGTCCTAAGACAGGAATTTGGCAGTGCAGTGGTTTCAGCAGTGGAGGAGAGAGCTGGGTGAAATGCTTAAAGAAAAAATGCTCGGCCTCTCTTTGTTTTTTTGATGACACACATGAGACATATTTTACGACACTAAGATAAGTCTTATCCCCTTGAATTCAAAGAGTAACTATCTCGGGCAAGTTATAGATGAAAACTGGAAGGTTTACATTCAAAAAATCTCTCACTGACAGCAGAAAGACAGCCTACTTCAGACACAACCTACCAAAACTGACTTAGGCAAGCGACATGCAACAACTGATGCAACCTCTTCCAGATATTACTCTGCAAGGAAGAAAAGGAGTAGGTAGGATATCTGTGTATTAAGTTTGCCAGGTCTTTCAAGTTAAGTAGACTATACTTACATACTTAAGCTTCAATTTACGGCAAGATTTTTGGATGCTAAGTGAAACTTAGGCTACTTGTGGCCAAGAAATCAATAACGTAACGTGAACAGTTTGATTTGAACATAGCCAGAAAATACTGAATGTGTAGCCAGTGGGGCGCTTAAATGCTGGCTATATGCTATCAAGACATAGCACATTGAGAAAAAATGTAACTTGGCATAAATGGATAGTTATACAGATGTACTTCGTAGCAGCAGCAGCAGCCTGTTTCATTGCAATTATGGAAGTAATAGGCTAATACGTATGAGGGTTGAACCCTGACCCAACTGGTGAAGAGAAATCGCGAGTTCCAAAACAGGGTTTAACCATCTTGAAGTTCATTGACTGCTGATAGTGGGCCAACATAAAATGTATTCAGTTTGGAACGATCAATTTCCTCTGTTATTAATTTTCCATAGATAATCATTTGACATCCATTTCAGTGCTCCTGCAGCTGATCTTACTCTGCCCCTCCGATTGGCTCGTTTCTGTTCTGTGGGCGGGGAGGCATTTCTTTAAATGGCATTGGGGACCACGGCGACCAAGCACACTGTCAAGCGCAGTCATATCAGAACCGTGAAAGTTAGTTTTCACTGACATCAAGTTCAGAATACGGCAGATATGAGAGGTCTGTAAACAAAGTGCGGATAGCGGAGCAAAGCAACTGGTGGGATATACTTCATAACGTCCCTTACTGATCTACAGATGAGACACAGGTAGGGCTGTCTTTATACAATGCCCATGTAAATGTTTTATATTTGCTGTGTACTTCAGAGAGACTAAAGGCTATTCCGTATTGAAGCAAAGAGCCACCTTGGGCTTCTGGCAACTTAGCATGTCATGAAAGAATATATGGAGCATATTCAGGTTAACATTCGGATTTATAAAAGGAAGTGTCATTTACTCAGGCTTAAGAAATAATTTAAAGTAGCAGTCTTTGGACAATTTCATGTGTAATCTTTGTGTGTGGTCAGTGAGGCGTCTAGGAAAACTACCGGATGGATGCGCTCTGCAAAAGCTAGATGAGGTCACAGAGAGCTTGGTAAATCCTTGCTCAAAGTCCACACACTGATGTCCGTAGTTGGCCTGGTCACCGCCTTAGTTCAGAGCGGAGGCATACCACCGGCGTGAATATTAATGGAAAAAAGTCGTCAAAAGTTTGATAGCACTGCAGTTTCTGTTCACCGCACCTGTTCCCATTTGTCGTGCACATATGACGCTGCTGGCTTCGCGCTGGCAGCGCTGCGCCTTGTGTTGTCAATCAAATATTCCATTCACTCCACATAGTCATTTTTACTGTTCCACTTTCATCCCCAATGCCACCGAAAATATTTTGTTAGTCTCTGTACGTTCGACTGTTGACATCGTTGTTTTGTGTTAAACGTTTAAATTTAAAGTCAATCAAAGCCAAGGCTTCATGAATGAAACCAGAAGACGGCAATGTTCGCTGGCATTTGGTCTATATCTGGGATATTTGTGTGCATTCAAAGTGAAAAAATGTGAAAAACATGAATAACAAGTGAGACAAAATCATGAAGAAAACTCCCGGCAACTCCGGGCAAGACCTTGTCTCAAAAATGAAAAGATATCTACAAAAATAGAAGCGTTTTATGTAACCGTTTTCCCAGCATGCTTCCTAGAGCTGGATAACCAAAATAAACTTCAATCTTCAATGTTCTGTTGCATTCCGGGCTTTCAAAAGAACGGGACTAAATGTGTTTTACATTGAGCGTGCACACTGATCCAGTTCTGCTCGTCTGCTTATTAGCAGTTAAAATGTGATAATTACGTTTAATAGGAACATAAAAGTAGGGTCTTCAGTTTATTAGTACACCAAGTCTTGCTACAATAACAGTAGCCTAGAGTAGGGATGCTTAACAGGTCTGCAGCAAATGGCATTGGAATCTGTTTGGCTTACACTGCTGTGCTGTGATTTTCAAATTTTCTGTTCTCACTTCGTATGCCTTTTGAAAGGAGCAACTCAGCAGCTAAAATATTTCTACTGCCAGTGGTGTAATTTCATTTTCACCATTAAATGGCTGAGGAACGCAGCACATGAACAACCAAGTAACTGGATATTTGCAAGTCTTTTAAGCAGATTTCACACAGTCAATCTCTCTGTCTTATCCTCTTTTCTCAGTGATATACATTAATGCCTGGAAGAGAGAGAGAAAAAAGCTATAACAATACAGAATGTTCACAGCGCTGGTTGCTAGGAGAGTTAGAGTTTAGGACATGTGGAACAGACTCTGGAGCTCTAATGAGATGTGTTTTAGTCCTGCCAGAGAATCCTCATAGGACTAGTATTATGCTGCAGAGAGCACTAGGTCCCAGAGGGTTAGCAGAAAGTCAACAAGCTCTGGCTCTGATACGCTGGCTCACAGTGGAACATAGCCTTTGTGCGTATGTGTGTGTATTATAATGGCTTTAATCTCTATGCTTTTTAGCAATGGTTTCTATGTTTCTGATATGGGAGAAATTATTGTTTATCTCAGTAAACCAATGCAATCACTGAAAGGTAGCCAGCAGACCAGGCAAAACACTACATTCCCTAAAATGTCAATATTGTGACTGTCGCTTTCTAACCCAATGGAACAATCCTTTGTTTTAAACTTCAAACTTTGTGTGCGGAATAAAGGATATGTGTCTGTCACAGACACTCTGTAAAAGCACCTCATTAAGATCCCTATGTAGACTAAAGCTAAGAAGTTTCCGGGTCTGTTTTTTTTTTTGGCGGGAGTGAGGAAAGCTGATTTTGCACCAATGCACTGGTAAAGGACACGGCCATGCAAATCATTTCCCCATGCGATTTAGTGGTTGTTATTAGTAAGGTATGTGAAAATGGGCATTAACAATGCACCATTGGGCAATAACCCTGGCACTGCCTGGCGAGGCCCGGTGACAAACACACTGGTAGACCATTTGCTTGTCTATGCAGGAATACAAGTGCTGGTCTTATCAGTGTAGCACTTTGTCCCCTTATTGGCAGCTGAAAGGCCAGTGTATTGTATAATTGCATGTGGAGGTTCATGCACTGTTTGAGCAACAACAAATTATTATTATTATTATTATTATTATTATTATTATTTAAAAAGATGAGATACAGTATAAGACTAAATTTGACTCCAAGACTTGAGTCGAAAGGTCTGATTGTTTCGGCGTTTGATGTCAAGGAGTTTTCTGGGATGAGACCGAGGTGCTGAGACTCCAAGCTGAGTTTGATGAGAAATGATCAGGTCAACGATGCCCTGCCAGCAAAAACATTGGAGCTAATTTTCTGTCATACTCTACCACTGTGGGGTAAAAAGGCAGTCTAGGGACAAGTGCAGATGTTTTATCAAAGCTGAGTGACACATTGTTGATACAGGACGTTCTCTACCCTTTCAATTTTACATGCCATATTTAATGATCTCTATGTTTCTCAGTGTTTTATGCTCCCTAATGTAATAGAAAAAGATAAGTACAAAATTACTTTTAACTTTACAAGAGGAAATATTTAATCAGATTCCAATTCCAGTACATTTGGAAAAGAAATGTGTCTGTCTATGTCTTTTGGTAACCCAAAACTGCTGATCAGTTAATCAGTGTGTGCAAGACGGTATGGTCACACCAGTGACTGGAATGTTGGAACTATAAATGTCCTGAAGAATATCAGGATCCATACAATAGTGTGGAATTTTAGATCCTTTTAAATAAATGTACTGTTTATTATTCCAACACGTACCTGCTTAAGGTCTGAAGATGAATCAAATAGGGCATCCTGTAGCACGCAGGACCCCACACAATGTTTTTATGTCTGTTTCACTAGTGCTATTTTTAGGTTTGTAACTGATGCTTACACTCAGTCCAGGGGAGATCTTTCACCTCCAAAGCTGTACACGTAATGGAGGTCTCTTTTCTTGTGTTCTGTCAATGATCTAACAATTGCTTCCTGTCTTCTCTTTTCTGTCTCGCCCCATCAGGACACCTAATTGATGCGGTTCAGAGAGGACGAGAGAGGACTAGTTGGCCACCTCCGTCCCCTGTAGACCTTCCTGTCTCACCACAGGAAAAAAAAGAGAGAGAGAGAGCAGAGTGACGCCGTCAGCGTCCGGCTCTTTTTGCGCCACTGTTTCCTGCTTGTGTTGGTCCCGGGAGCGATTCAAAACTGTTTCTCCAACGCTTTTTCCAGAAACTCAGACTGTTTTCCAGAGCAGAAGCAGCAGCACAGCCCTCCCAGACAGAGGTGATGGGAAGTGTGCGGGCCAACCGTTACAGCATCGTGTCATCCGAGGAAGACGGCATGAAGTTGGCCACCGTGGCTGTGCCCAACGGCTACGGCAACGGGAAAAGCAAAGTGCACACGCGGCACCAGGTGCACAGCCGCTTCGTCAAGAAGGACGGCCACTGCAACGTGCAGTTCGTCAACGTCAGCGAGAAAGGCCAGCGCTACCTGGCCGACATCTTCACCACCTGCGTGGACATCCGCTGGCGCTGGATGTTCGTCATCTTCTGCATGGCCTTCCTCCTGTCCTGGCTCTTCTTCGGCTGCATCTTCTGGCTGGTGGCCATCTTGCATGGTGACCTGGAGAACAATGGGCTTGGCAACACCCAGCGGTGCGTCTCCAACGTCAGCACATTCACGGCGGCCTTCCTCTTCTCCATCGAGACCCAGACGACCATCGGCTACGGGTATCGCTACGTCACAGACGAGTGCCCTGTCGCCGTCTTCATGGTGGTCTTCCAGAGCATCGTGGGTTGCATCATCGACGCCTTCATCATTGGAGCGGTGATGGCCAAGATGGCCAAGCCAAAGAAGAGGAACGAGACGCTGGTGTTCAGCCACAACGCCACGGTGGCCATGAGGGACAACAAGCTGTGCCTGATGTGGCGCGTCGGCAACTTGCGAAAGAGCCACCTGGTGGAGGCTCACGTCCGGGCCCAGCTCCTAAGGTCTCGCACCACAGCTGAGGGCGAGTTTATTCCCCTCGACCAGATGGACATCGATGTGGGCTTCGACAGTGGCGTCGACCGCATTTTTCTCGTGTCCCCCATCACGATTGTACACGAGATTGATGAGGACAGCCCCTTCTACGACATGAGCAAGCAGGACCTGGAGTCCTCTGACTTCGAGATTGTGGTCATCCTGGAGGGCATGGTGGAGGCCACGGCCATGACCACCCAGTGCCGCAGTTCCTACCTGGCCGGCGAGATCCTGTGGGGCCACCGCTTTGAGCCGGTCCTCTTCGAGGAGAAGAACTACTACAAGGTGGACTACTCGCGTTTTCACAAGACCTACGAGGTTCCCAGCACCCCCCTTTGCAGTGCGAGGGACTTGGCAGAGAAAAAATACATCCTGTCCAACTCCAACTCCTTCTGTTACGAGAACGAGGTGGCCCTCTTGAACAAAGAAGAGAAGGAGGAGGCGAACATGGGTGTGGTAGGACTAGAGGGCACCCACACGGACACGGTCTCACTGAACATTACAGAGCCTGAGCACAACCAGGCTACTGTGCCTCTGGAGCCAAGGCCTCTTCGACGAGAATCTGAAATATGACTTTTTTTTGTCCAGACCTCCAGACGAAGGTTTTTTAAGCAAGACACCCTTTGTTCAAAAAGGCACAATGAGCTGAACTGGGCCCTGGGTCCTAAGTGTAAGGTCGGACAGATTCTAGCTGATGGTACTGCTGTGATTGAGGTTTTTGAGAGGGAGCTATCTGTCGTAAGAGAGTTCTCATGGAAAAACTCATGGCAAAAAAAGAAAACAACAGCACAGAGACATGACACCATGACAGAAGGGTATGAAAATGGGCAAAAGCGGTTACAACATTATGCAAAACTACTTTTGTTTAGACAGTTGATTCTGTGTCACAGATAGTGATAATGCTGAGAGAAAGATGGCTAGCAAAACTTGAAAAAAGAAAAAAAAAACACAGGCATGTCTCTATGTTTATCTGACCAGCAAAACCAGAATAATGTCAACAATAATGTCCATAGCATTTCCAGATCATTTCTTTTAGTGTGCTGTTTTTCAGTGCCGTTATTGAAAAAAAAGGGTCATTTACCAGAGGGAAAAAATTCCTTGTATCACAACAAGGCATCCACCGTGGTCAGCGGGCGCTCTGGCATATTTTGAATGTTTCATACTGTTTGCTAAAACCACAGACAGTTTTTCATAGCATGTTTGCACATTTATTGACCCCCAGGTAGACAGGGCTCTGACACATAATTGATTATTAAGCAAATGCTGCCATTCAGTTGTATGAATCAGCATTCTACTGCATTGGAAGATGGAAGGTTCTTCGTATTTTCCAGGGAAAAGTGTAAATGAGCAAGCCCTTGGCACACCGGCAATTTTAGCCTTCTCCTTTATGAGAACCAGTTTTCTAGCAGAACTTATATTGCCAAGTGGAACAAACTTTAAAAAAATTGTTAAGATAAACATCACACCTGAAAAACAGAATATAAATGCAAAACAACTGTGTTTCTATACAGCAAGTCCTATAGATCATCAGTCTTTTTTTAACTTAACTGGGAACGTGTTCTTATTATGGGCTGGTCTCATAAAGGACAGAAAAACATTACAACAGAGCCACTCAATTGTGTGGCTTCCCCCATAAACCTGTAAGTTATTTTATGTGGCAGGACATTGCACGTGCCACAGCGCATGTGTGTACAAAACCCTTACACATGCCACAAAGCATGTGCGCACCAGTGCACTCATACTTTAGTCTCAATGTTAAACAGGAAAATATGACGCCGGTTTTTCAGCTCAAGATAGCCGCTGTAATTTTGTGTAATAGTCCTTACACATGACTGATTGGTTTGAATTTGAACAATTTGTTTGAAAATGTATTCAGTCGTAGAAGTATGATGATCATTGTCATTTTGCTTGCCACCCTTAGATGCTGAGAGTCAATATGCTGGCATTGGTTATTGTTGGTCAAATTGACAGAAACATGCCTGTTGAAGACAACGCATCAGACAGGGTCATAAGTTAAGAGTGAACGAAGCACAGATAACAACAAACCTACTGGGGTAGAAAAGAAAAACAACAAAAATGCGTGAAAGAATGTTTTATATTAAAGTGCTGCTATGTTGCATATTGTGGGTTTTTAATATTAGAAGACTGAAGCCAAAGAGTATTACTTTTCTTTGTTGTAATATTGCATCCAACTGTTATACAGGTAGAGGTAGACATCTTAAGTCCAGAAAATACAACTTATTTCCAAATGGAAAGATTTTAAAAGAATGTCTAATACATGTATGCATTCTAATATTTTCATATTCAAAGCCAAATGTATATAGGTTTTAAAAACAGAGTGAGAGTATAGGAGGCTACAGGATAGCCTTCTTTTCCCTTTCAGTGAAAATGGCAACTGACAATCACATGATGCTCCCTAATGCAGTGTTACTCTATACTTTACTCTGACAGAAGTGTTCATGGTTAAGTAATCCAGAAACACTGTTTGTGTCTCTTTAACTTATAAAGACTGCATAGCTGGCAGTGTTAAACAGCAAAATGATATGTGGTAAGCAAATTAGGAACTCGTTACAAGGATTTGTGAGTATAAACACCAAAATATGTGTATGGTATTTTTTTTGGCAAATTTACTAATATTCTTTTACTTCCACTGCCAGTCTCTGCAAAGTTCACGAAAGTTCAAGTGCAAATGCTGCAGACTTAAATGGTTCCAGTTACAAGCAATATAACCAACAAACAAATAAACAAACAAACCGACAGACTGTGTGTGGTAGTGCAGATGGTTTGAAGTCAGGCCTTACCTGACTGGACAATCAAGACAGCTGAGCCCAGGGCAAAGTCTGAAGCAAGCCAAGCCAACCCAACCCAAAAGATATCTTGTACATCGGTTGTACCATATCACGCCAAGAGCATCCCCCCTCTCCCGTTGCTTTACAGCAGAGCGGACCCTCTCCATCGCTCTTTAAATCGTGGAGATGTTTAAATTAATTAATTTAATGAATGAATCATTAGACAAGACATTTGCAGTATGAGTTGAAAGTCTTTAGCTTCAAATCAGGCTCTGTTTGGTGTACGGATAACCTCAAGACGTTCAGCATATTGCAAGGTTGTATCCACAAGCATTAGTACAATCCTGGGCTGTCTTTATATTTTTCTTTTTCATTTCTTGAAGTGCCCCGTTTTAACACAAATGTAAATATCTGTCTTTTTTGCAGTCATTGTTTTTGTATCAGTCTTCCTATTGTACTGCAAAAACACAATGGAATGTACAGATTTTTATATTATGATTAATATTATTAATGTAATTATTATTGTATATTCTATTTTATTCCATTTTTTCAATAAAACTTGAGAATGATTGGAGCCCTATATTGTCATTATTCTCTTATATGACAAAAATACAAAACAGGACACACTATATCAGTGTAAGAGCCCAGAAGTCAACAGCTGAATTCACATCTTGTCAAGACAAACTTTTAATGAGTTAGTTGTTGACTTCTTGTGTAATCCAATGGTGTCCACTATTGCTAATCATTTCAGAAACAGGTCCAAGATATTCAGCAGCTGCAGCATCTCATTTTGGGTTTTGCATTGGCTCAACAAACAGGAAAACACAGCAGGCTGTGTTGTTCACACAATGCATTGTCACACAAGAAAGTGGAACAGAGGGCTGTGCTTTTAAACGCCTAGGGTGATATCTGGTGATGATGGCTGAGGTTTCCCCTGCACTTTGAGGGAAGGCAGTAACCACATTTGACGCAACTGGGATTACCATCTCTTCGTCCTCCACCACCAGCAGAGCTTGTGCTCACAGTCCATCCATTGGACTAACACCCTATTCGTTTAACAAAGAGCATGAATAGAGTGTATGTCAGTGTATATGTTTAGATGGCCACACCACACTTAACAGCATACTTAAGGGAGCACTATTTCATTTTTAGTTTTACTGGAAAGTAAATACTGAGAGCTACTAATCAAAAAGAACATTTTCAAGGTGCTGTGTCAGACTAGGTGTGATTCACAGTGCCACCAGTATCACAGTGAAAGAAGCTAGTTTTTTTTGGGGAGGGAGGGGGAAATGGAAATGTTTATTTTTTAATGGGGTTGATGGTAAGGTCTTCCCCTTGAAGCTTCCAGGCCCACTGTTTAAGGCAGCAGGAGAAGGAGAGACGCCCAGTCTCAAAGAGAGAGAGAGTACACAGTTGCTGGAAAAAAACCAACTCCATGGAAAATTTCCGCATTTACAAAAGGGGGAAGATTGACAGTAATGTCAACCTCTGGAGTCTGGACTTTAAAAGGTGGATGAGGGGGTAGGAATTGAAGTCTGCACTGCAGAGGTGATGAGCATGTACTTATGTGTGTGTGTGTGTGCATGAGAGAGAAAGAGAGAGAGAGAGAGAGAGTATTTGTATGTGTTTGCGTGTGTGTGCATGTGAGAGAGTGAGTTTGTGTGCGTGCGTGTGTGTGTGTGTGTGTGTGTGTGTGTGTATGTGTGTGTAAGTGGTCTCTGTGGTCAGTTAATGGTCATCATCTGATTCACTCGCATGATCCTGGCACAGACAGCAGGGAGAGAGAAAGAGGGAGAGACAGAAAGAGAGAGGGGAGGGGAGGGAAAGCTGGAACCATTATAAGGCCATTGCTGGCCACTACAGGGCCCTTTAATGTGAAATTATTCTTAGTTAAAGCTTAAGCCTTTCTGATTACATCAGCAAAAAAACACTTGTTGCATAATCTACATTCTTAGATGTTCAGCTTAGTCAGTGCTCCAAAAGATGACATTACACAATGAGTTACACAATTAGTCATTACACAAATGTTGACGTACGAAGACCAATCATTTCCATCTAGATTTGTATCAGATTTCCAAAGAGTGTGTAAGGTATGATAATGTTAATTGTTTCTCTTAACTGCACTATAAAGTCATCTTTACACACTACAAGCTTAAGAAGCAGTCCTGCTACACATTGTCATAATAAAGAAATTATTTTTGACACACCGACATTCAGTGTGCGTTAACAGTGGTGACACAGTATAGAGATGAAAGAGCTGCTTTCCTTTCATGGTGAGGGGACGCTCTCCTTAGGTAGTGCCATCGACTGCCTTTGTGCATTCATTTATAATTAGAGTGTGTGTGTTTGGGGGGGGGTGGGCTGATGTTGGTGTCACCACAGGATTGTGTGTGAGTCGGCCGGTAACATTGGTGGGAAAGTATGGTGAAGGGAGGGGACCTGTTTCCGCTCACACCATTTAATATTCCATTTATTTATTGAATTATTAATTTTAACACGGTGGCCAGGAAGGGCACATTGAAGCTGGGCTTCCTGCCCGAGAGGAAAAGCGGTTTCACATTGTTGGGAGGCGCGCAGGGGCCCTGTGTGTTGTGGCTGCGCTACGGTGGTCAATCGTGTGTGTGTGTGTGTGTGTGTGTGTGTGTGTGTGTGTATGTGTGTGTGTGTGTGTGTGTGTGTGTGTGTTGGGGGGGGGTTACCTTTCACCACTATTGTGCAGCCCCCCCCCCTTACTTTTCACTCCCCCTGTCCTCTTACTTTTAAAAACCAACATGTATACGAGAGGAATAAACATTCACATCCAAGGTTTGGGTACAGTTGGGAAAGTGGTTCTCTCATGTAAACATCCGAAGTATTCTTGTTGCTTACCGTGTGCCATTTAAATGGGGAGTTCTATGCCATTCTATTTTTAAAATGATCAGCATTTTCAAACTGCATGAGATAAAACTGTGGTGTTTATCTGATCATTATTTTCTGTCCTTTTACATCAGTGCACGAGCGATGGTAATTGTATTACCCCAATGATCAGGACCAAAACATACGTTTATTACTGTATCCTTGCAGGCTACTTAACAGTAATTCTGCTGGCCGTTATGCGACAGATTTTATTTGCCAGAGCTTGATCCTGGCGAAACACACTCCGGATAATGCCTCCTAATCCGATTGACCGGACTGATCGTCTCTCTCTGTTGTCTCTTGGCTGTATCAACCTCTTGAAGGAGGTGTCACTGTGTCTGGCACGGTTCGTCTGTGTATGCTTCCCAGTCCAGCTGGGATTTGAGACAAGTGCAATGAGGACAAGCAGACCAAACTCCTCCAACCCCGCCACCCCCCATCTCCTGCCTCCGTCCAGGCAACAGAAACCTGCCCCCCATTCCCCTATTTCTCCCTGTCCCCTCTTCTCCAAGTCCCTCCTGGGAACATCTCTTGCTAATTCTTCTCTCTCTCTCTCTCTCTCTCTCTCTCCCTTTTTTGTCTTGCCGGCTTTTGTAAGCAATGCAAAGAGTAAAACCATTCCTACTTTACACAGGTATCGCCGTAGTTCTTTAAATCCCCACAGAGACAGATAGGCAGGTTAGAGGGTACACAAGCTAGAGACCAAGTGGCAACTATACATAGGCTAAGGAGCAGTACATGGGTCAGTACATTTAAAATCATTATTTTGTCACTGATCATTCATCATTGGAATGCCTGTGAAAATCATGGTTCTTGTTTGCTAACTGTGATTTTTGTTGTATGTTTGTTGCTGTACAGTTTTGATAGTTATCAGTGGGAATGTGTAGGTTTGGCAGCTCTTGGTACAGGTATACAATGTACTATGCTGATTGGACTGGAGATCTCAGCAATCTCCACAATAGATTTATTCAGAACAAAGAAGAGAAAAATTAATTTATAGTCTATCATATTATGGTATATTCCCCAGTGTTTGTCCTGATATTTTTTAACTCAGTCTTTATCAAAGCTAGTGACTTTGTGTCTAGATTGGATAAACAGTTTTACGCAAACGGACAGCTGCGTTAGCTTGACCCAATCTGTATCTCTAGGAAGGCATGACAAACAGCTTCGGGTATGTTGTTTACTCCTGAGCATAGGTCACATTTATTCATGTTGCAGACCTGCGACTAGTGCGACATGCGACTGGGAGAATGGTTTGAAGGGGTTGGGTTGGCATCCCAGTGGTCATGAGGACCCCAGAGTATCAGCCAGACCTGCTGAATGAGCAATGACCTTCAGAAACACAACATCTCCAGAAGGACAACCAGCTAACAGCAGATGTAATGGTCCTTTGTGTTAAGCACTCTACAGTCACAGAGAGGATATAAAACTGCCCACTAAAGGCTAAACACCACCCTAGTACCTTGTATGTATGTATGTATGTATGTATGTATGCATGTATGTATGTATGCATAGTATGTATGTATGTATGTATGTATGTATGTATGTATGTATGTATGTATGTATGTATCTATCTATCTATCTATCTATCTATCTATCTATCTATCTATCTATCTATCTATCTATCGGCCTGTCTATCTGTTCTTACTGTCTGTCTGTCTTTAAATGGATACATTAATAGATGTAGATGCTATTCTGCACAGCACTATGATGCGATGGAGTTGTATGTGCAATGAGAAGCAGAGTGATGGTGGATTTTTCCACGGGTTGTTGAGAGGACTTCAAAAAACCCTCACTGCCGTCTCTCTCGGTCTTCTTTGAAGGCCCGCCAAGCGCTGTCCACTCCTCTTTGATGCCTTGCCAAAACACGGTTACTGTCCGAGAATTGCACCAGTCTGTCACCGCTAGACACGCAACAAACGGCTAAAGCCTCCTATCCTGAACGCCATACCCCACTCCCATGACAACACCCCCCATTCACCCCTAAACACCCACCCACATACCCCCCCACCCTCGCCACCCCCTCATCCAAGATCCAGTCTATTTTAATTCCTTCACAGTAGATTAAATGTTTGCGAAAGCTTTTCCTCTGTTCCTCCATAGCCCCGGACAGATCCATTGACTCAAAGCATAGGTAGCATTACTTGGCAGTGGGACACATTGGCCCCCGGTCATTGCAGCAGTGAGGCGGAGTGGGGTGGGGTAACGTTTTTGTCTGGGCACCTCTATCTCTGCTGAAAGGGCACGCCAAAAGTGGGCCTGGGGAAAAGCCAGATAAAGAGGAACGGGGCTGCCCTCAGTGGATCGCAGGGGCCCCGGTGAGCTTTCAAAAGCCGCTCAGTCACTATGCATGCCTCCATTTATTTCCACTGGTATTTCATCCCTGACCGAGAGGAATTTAACGACCTCTCTCACCCCCCAACCACCACCAGCAGCAGCAGCAACGCCAGCACCAGCACCAGCACCACCACCGTCCCTTAAATTGATGAGTAATAAAAAAAGCAAAACGATGCACCTACGCAGACTTCACTTCAAAGAGACACATGTGGCAGGAGCAGTAGCCCCTTACTGGATCAAGCACAGACTGATTAAAAACCTGAGTGGCTAAACAAGAGGGCTGTGAATTATTCAGAGAATGATAACGGCTAAAGTGTTTGGAAATAAAAAGGAACAAAAAAACACACACAAACACACACACACACAGCTTTGTACTATTAAAGTGGGCTAAACAGCAAATTAATAAACAATGGTGGAGTGTTATGTCACCTCATGCATAATTCACAGACTAACCGCATTTCTCGTTACGAGCGGAGGACACGAGGACCAGCTGACAGAACGTACCTGGCAGCTTCCCCACAGACATGCTTCTCTTTCCAAGCATCTGCTTATCAAGGCGTGTAGCCTCAGGCCACAGACAGGAAGTCCATGGTGAAACAGTAAAACCAATCTGCCTTTAGCTTTACAAAGCTTTACAGATTAAATGGACCACTCTCAGATGGTGAGTGAGTGAGTATGTGGTATGTGCTGCATGATTCCTTTCGGAGTTTCGGAGATAAGAGAGGAATTACATATAAGGACATGGAATGAATAGCCTTGAAGGTTTTCAAAATATTATGTGTAAAATAACATTTTCAAAAAAAAGCTTACTTAACTAGTGATTTTATTGGAAATAGACATCAATTTTGGGGGAATAAAAACTTATAAACATTTCCTTTTTCTGTTGTAAAACACTTTTGTGCAAAAAGTACATCATCATTCAACAACAACAACCTCTAAGTGGGTACTGTACATATTGTGCTGAATCTGATTAATGGTTTTTCATCAGGTTTTTTTTTTTCCCGAAAGCATCATGGGAACAAATACTGGGAGAGGACAGACTGGTATGACAGGTTCCTTTCTTTGCCGTCACATCCTAAAACCCAGATGTACTCCCTGGCTTTTAATACAGCATAAATGTCTTTGATTTATGTTTTTACTCATTTGTTTATTTTATTTATTGCTCTTATCACTATTGTTTTATCACTTTGCTTTTTCCTTTTCCCTTGTGTTTTTATACCATGACGTCATTAATATCTTACTTTTGTTTGTATAGGACTCTGATTTTTTGTTTTTAAATGTGCTTTATAAATAAACCTGACTTAATCTTGGCATTGTGCAGTCCTACTCGCTGGTACTGTTAACTTCTACATTTAAAATAACAATTTTCTCCCTGACGTTTTCCGGGACAGTATTTCTTAACTGTGAAATGGTTCCTCTAAGAGAATTAAAACTATGATCCTTTTTCCTAGGAAACATTTAAAAGCTCTTGGTCATCTCTGCACAGTTTCAGGAAACCTTGTAAAACAGAACGGGCATAAATATTTGGCTTGCAAGAGAATGACATATGTATACATCACTGCCCGGCCGGATGAGACCTGGAAAACTTTTTATATCTGACAGAGTCTGACACAATCACATTTAAGTGTGTATCCAACTAATGTATATTACAGCCTCTGGTGGTAAAATCTGGAGATGTTAGGGTTATTTTTTGTTGTGTTTTTCTATCACATGTTGGAAACATATTTTTCTACGTGCCATACTAAGCATGGTCACTTTTAAAGCTACAAAGTAGCTTCACATTTATAAATATTTGTATAATAAAACTTTTACCATAAAGTGGGGTTTGGCTTTTAAAAAATAGGAATTTCAATGTGTTTCTGCAATTACAACACATAGGGTTGACACCAGGTTGTTGTTTTAAACACCAATGACTTACAAAATGTCTGTCAAGGTGCACTAGAACAGTCTTTCCGTAAACACCTTTTAGCCTAGAGGTCAGTGGTGCTTGTTGTTTTGATGACATTAAAATCCTAGCATATCACAATAACAATTACCAGGTCTACCAGGGCTGTCTGTCTGTGCAGGGTTCTTGAAACTGTCCACCCCCCCATCCAACAGGGCCAAGGACACACATTAAATGACAGGTAATGTTATGGATCGCCTGGGGGCCTCCGCTGGAGAAAGCCCGGGGGACTCTTGTGACCTCCCCTAGACTGATGACTCTTTGATGGCTGACCCACTGAAGCAGGTGCCCACTGCCCTAAACCGGTCTCCAGCAGCCATGGGGGTTGGGGGCTTGCTACTTTTTAGGCCTGCATGTTTGTTTATTTACTCCTAAGGCATCCTTTCTTTACTGCCCCCCAACACCTCCCCCCAAACACACAGAAAGACACACATACACATGCCACTCTGTATTTAGCCCAGGTTGGCGGGAGGGGAGTTGTTGCTCGAGGGTGTTGTGAGGTGAAATCTTGGTTGGGCAAGGGTAACCTTGATCGGACAGAGGTGGCTGATAGGTGGAGGGGGTAGGTGGTGGTGCTGGACCAGGACGACGACAAGGGGGCAGGATGGGTGTCATGCAGACACAGCTGGTCGGCACGCAGCAACCTAAGTCTATCCCTGTGGGTTTAGCACCCCGCCAAATAGTCCTGGCTGCCTACATTTATAGCCCAGTGGCCTTGGGGTGACTGGGACTTAGCCCCTTATCCTGACCCACACATGAGGGTGGGGTTGGTGGCAGTAGCGTGGGGGGTGGAGGAGAGTGTGTGTGTGTGTGTGTGTGTGTGTGTGTGTGTGTGTGTGTGTGTGTGTGTGTGTGTGAAGAGGCATGTTTACCCTACAAAGCTTCCTTTTTTCCTGTGGAAATCTAAAGTAATTAGTCATACACACACAGATGTTATCAACACGTGTGTGTGTGTACATGTTACCAGAAGTTTGTCAGAGACAGAGGGTTGTAATTGAATGCCTGTGGTGCTAATCTAG
>CM059287.1:20454162-20472223 GCA_030347295.1 Setipinna tenuifilis | reverse complement strand
CCTCACTCCTCCTGCTTCCAGAAGAAAGACAGGAACAGTCATCAATGACAGAAAGATTGAGACAAACAGCTCAATCTCTGCCCGATTCCCGCTCAGAGAGAGACATCACAGCTCATCATCGTGAGCAGCGAGACACAACACTTTCGAAACACATTTCCAAGTCAAGGACTATAGAAATGATCCCTGAAAGTATAGTCTTAACCACAACTGGTAGATGGAAGCAGATACTTTGCTACACTCAGTCATCTATACGAGGGTGACAGATGAACGCCTCTGATTTTTAGGTGCAGAACCTCTCCTCGCAACAAACCAAAGACTTCAATCAATCAGTTGCACGACCTGGACTAAAAACCTGTTGACTTTCTGCAGGTTGAAGTGATTGAGGGCATCATTTGGGTTGGCCATAGATCAGATGTGGAAAGATATCAAAAGGACCACACATGTCTTCATTCTTCTCTTCACAACAGCAACATCACTCTGACAATGCCTCACTCCTCCTGCTTCCAGAAGAAAGACAGGAACAGTCATCAATGACAGAAAGATTGAGACAAACAGCTCAATCTCTGCCCGATTCCCGCTCAGAGAGAGACATCACAGCTCATCATCGTGAGCAGCGAGACACAACACTTTCGAAACACATTTCCAAGTCAAGGACTATAGAAATGATCCCTGAAAGTATAGTCTTAACCACAACTGCTAGATGGAAGCAGATACTTTGCTACACTCAGTCATCTATACGAGGGTGACAGATGAACGCCTCTGATTTTTAGGTGCAGAACCTCTCCTCGCAACAAACCAAAGACTTCAATCAATCAGTTGCACGACCTGGACTAAAAACCTGTTGACTTTCTGCAGGTTGAAGTGATTGAGGGCATCATTTGGGTTGGCCATAGATCAGATGTGGAAAGATATCAAAAGGACCACACATGTCTTCATTCTTCTCTTCACAACAGCAACATCACTCTGACAATGCCTCACTCCTCCTGCTTCCAGAAGAAAGACAGGAACAGTCATCAATGACAGAAAGATTGAGACAAACAGCTCAATCTCTGCCCGATTCCCGCTCAGAGAGAGACATCACAGCTCATCATCGTGAGCAGCGAGACACAACACTTTCGAAACACATTTCCAAGTCAAGGACTATAGAAATGATCCCTGAAAGTATAGTCTTAACCACAACTGCTAGATGGAAGCAGATACTTTGCTACACTCAGTCATCTATACGAGGGTGACAGATGAACGCCTCTGATTTTTAGGTGCAGAACCTCTCCTCGCAACAAACCAAAGACTTCAATCAATCAGTTGCACGACCTGGACTAAAAACCTGTTGACTTTCTGCAGGTTGAAGTGATTGAGGGCATCATTTGGGTTGGCCATAGATCAGATGTGGAAAGATATCAAAAGGACCACACATGTCTTCATTCTTCTCTTCACAACAGCAACATCACTCTGACAATGCCTCACTCCTCCTGCTTCCAGAAGAAAGACAGGAACAGTCATCAATGACAGAAAGATTGAGACAAACAGCTCAATCTCTGCCCGATTCCCGCTCAGAGAGAGACATCACAGCTCATCATCGTGAGCAGCGAGACACAACACTTTCGAAACACATTTCCAAGTCAAGGACTATAGAAATGATCCCTGAAAGTATAGTCTTAACCACAACTGCTAGATGGAAGCAGATACTTTGCTACACTCAGTCATCTATACGAGGGTGACAGATGAACGCCTCTGATTTTTAGGTGCAGAACCTCTCCTCGCAACAAACCAAAGACTTCAATCAATCAGTTGCACGACCTGGACTAAAAACCTGTTGACTTTCTGCAGGTTGAAGTGATTGAGGGCATCATTTGGGTTGGCCATAGATCAGATGTGGAAAGATATCAAAAGGACCACACATGTCTTCATTCTTCTCTTCACAACAGCAACATCACTCTGACAATGCCTCACTCCTCCTGCTTCCAGAAGAAAGACAGGAACAGTCATCAATGACAGAAAGATTGAGACAAACAGCTCAATCTCTGCCCGATTCCCGCTCAGAGAGAGACATCACAGCTCATCATCGTGAGCAGCGAGACACAACACTTTCGAAACACATTTCCAAGTCAAGGACTATAGAAATGATCCCTGAAAGTATAGTCTTAACCACAACTGCTAGATGGAAGCAGATACTTTGCTACACTCAGTCATCTATACGAGGGTGACAGATGAACGCCTCTGATTTTTAGGTGCAGAACCTCTCCTCGCAACAAACCAAAGACTTCAATCAATCAGTTGCACGACCTGGACTAAAAACCTGTTGACTTTCTGCAGGTTGAAGTGATTGAGGGCATCATTTGGGTTGGCCATAGATCAGATGTGGAAAGATATCAAAAGGACCACACATGTCTTCATTCTTCTCTTCACAACAGCAACATCACTCTGACAATGCCTCACTCCTCCTGCTTCCAGAAGAAAGACAGGAACAGTCATCAATGACAGAAAGATTGAGACAAACAGCTCAATCTCTGCCCGATTCCCGCTCAGAGAGAGACATCACAGCTCATCATCGTGAGCAGCGAGACACAACACTTTCGAAACACATTTCCAAGTCAAGGACTATAGAAATGATCCCTGAAAGTATAGTCTTAACCACAACTGCTAGATGGAAGCAGATACTTTGCTACACTCAGTCATCTATACGAGGGTGACAGATGAACGCCTCTGATTTTTAGGTGCAGAACCTCTCCTCGCAACAAACCAAAGACTTCAATCAATCAGTTGCACGACCTGGACTAAAAACCTGTTGACTTTCTGCAGGTTGAAGTGATTGAGGGCATCATTTGGGTTGGCCATAGATCAGATGTGGAAAGATATCAAAAGGACCACACATGTCTTCATTCTTCTCTTCACAACAGCAACATCACTCTGACAATGCCTCACTCCTCCTGCTTCCAGAAGAAAGACAGGAACAGTCATCAATGACAGAAAGATTGAGACAAACAGCTCAATCTCTGCCCGATTCCCGCTCAGAGAGAGACATCACAGCTCATCATCGTGAGCAGCGAGACACAACACTTTCGAAACACATTTCCAAGTCAAGGACTATAGAAATGATCCCTGAAAGTATAGTCTTAACCACAACTGGTAGATGGAAGCAGATACTTTGCTACACTCAGTCATCTATACGAGGGTGACAGATGAACGCCTCTGATTTTTAGGTGCAGAACCTCTCCTCGCAACAAACCAAAGACTTCAATCAATCAGTTGCACGACCTGGACTAAAAACCTGTTGACTTTCTGCAGGTTGAAGTGATTGAGGGCATCATTTGGGTTGGCCATAGATCAGATGTGGAAAGATATCAAAAGGACCACACATGTCTTCATTCTTCTCTTCACAACAGCAACATCACTCTGACAATGCCTCACTCCTCCTGCTTCCAGAAGAAAGACAGGAACAGTCATCAATGACAGAAAGATTGAGACAAACAGCTCAATCTCTGCCCGATTCCCGCTCAGAGAGAGACATCACAGCTCATCATCGTGAGCAGCGAGACACAACACTTTCGAAACACATTTCCAAGTCAAGGACTATAGAAATGATCCCTGAAAGTATAGTCTTAACCACAACTGGTAGATGGAAGCAGATACTTTGCTACACTCAGTCATCTATACGAGGGTGACAGATGAACGCCTCTGATTTTTAGGTGCAGAACCTCTCCTCGCAACAAACCAAAGACTTCAATCAATCAGTTGCACGACCTGGACTAAAAACCTGTTGACTTTCTGCAGGTTGAAGTGATTGAGGGCATCATTTGGGTTGGCCATAGATCAGATGTGGAAAGATATCAAAAGGACCACACATGTCTTCATTCTTCTCTTCACAACAGCAACATCACTCTGACAATGCCTCACTCCTCCTGCTTCCAGAAGAAAGACAGGAACAGTCATCAATGACAGAAAGATTGAGACAAACAGCTCAATCTCTGCCCGATTCCCGCTCAGAGAGAGACATCACAGCTCATCATCGTGAGCAGCGAGACACAACACTTTCGAAACACATTTCCAAGTCAAGGACTATAGAAATGATCCCTGAAAGTATAGTCTTAACCACAACTGGTAGATGGAAGCAGATACTTTGCTACACTCAGTCATCTATACGAGGGTGACAGATGAACGCCTCTGATTTTTAGGTGCAGAACCTCTCCTCGCAACAAACCAAAGACTTCAATCAATCAGTTGCACGACCTGGACTAAAAACCTGTTGACTTTCTGCAGGTTGAAGTGATTGAGGGCATCATTTGGGTTGGCCATAGATCAGATGTGGAAAGATATCAAAAGGACCACACATGTCTTCATTCTTCTCTTCACAACAGCAACATCACTCTGACAATGCCTCACTCCTCCTGCTTCCAGAAGAAAGACAGGAACAGTCATCAATGACAGAAAGATTGAGACAAACAGCTCAATCTCTGCCCGATTCCCGCTCAGAGAGAGACATCACAGCTCATCATCGTGAGCAGCGAGACACAACACTTTCGAAACACATTTCCAAGTCAAGGACTATAGAAATGATCCCTGAAAGTATAGTCTTAACCACAACTGGTAGATGGAAGCAGATACTTTGCTACACTCAGTCATCTATACGAGGGTGACAGATGAACGCCTCTGATTTTTAGGTGCAGAACCTCTCCTCGCAACAAACCAAAGACTTCAATCAATCAGTTGCACGACCTGGACTAAAAACCTGTTGACTTTCTGCAGGTTGAAGTGATTGAGGGCATCATTTGGGTTGGCCATAGATCAGATGTGGAAAGATATCAAAAGGACCACACATGTCTTCATTCTTCTCTTCACAACAGCAACATCACTCTGACAATGCCTCACTCCTCCTGCTTCCAGAAGAAAGACAGGAACAGTCATCAATGACAGAAAGATTGAGACAAACAGCTCAATCTCTGCCCGATTCCCGCTCAGAGAGAGACATCACAGCTCATCATCGTGAGCAGCGAGACACAACACTTTCGAAACACATTTCCAAGTCAAGGACTATAGAAATGATCCCTGAAAGTATAGTCTTAACCACAACTGGTAGATGGAAGCAGATACTTTGCTACACTCAGTCATCTATACGAGGGTGACAGATGAACGCCTCTGATTTTTAGGTGCAGAACCTCTCCTCGCAACAAACCAAAGACTTCAATCAATCAGTTGCACGACCTGGACTAAAAACCTGTTGACTTTCTGCAGGTTGAAGTGATTGAGGGCATCATTTGGGTTGGCCATAGATCAGATGTGGAAAGATATCAAAAGGACCACACATGTCTTCATTCTTCTCTTCACAACAGCAACATCACTCTGACAATGCCTCACTCCTCCTGCTTCCAGAAGAAAGACAGGAACAGTCATCAATGACAGAAAGATTGAGACAAACAGCTCAATCTCTGCCCGATTCCCGCTCAGAGAGAGACATCACAGCTCATCATCGTGAGCAGCGAGACACAACACTTTCGAAACACATTTCCAAGTCAAGGACTATAGAAATGATCCCTGAAAGTATAGTCTTAACCACAACTGCTAGATGGAAGCAGATACTTTGCTACACTCAGTCATCTATACGAGGGTGACAGATGAACGCCTCTGATTTTTAGGTGCAGAACCTCTCCTCGCAACAAACCAAAGACTTCAATCAATCAGTTGCACGACCTGGACTAAAAACCTGTTGACTTTCTGCAGGTTGAAGTGATTGAGGGCATCATTTGGGTTGGCCATAGATCAGATGTGGAAAGATATCAAAAGGACCACACATGTCTTCATTCTTCTCTTCACAACAGCAACATCACTCTGACAATGCCTCACTCCTCCTGCTTCCAGAAGAAAGACAGGAACAGTCATCAATGACAGAAAGATTGAGACAAACAGCTCAATCTCTGCCCGATTCCCGCTCAGAGAGAGACATCACAGCTCATCATCGTGAGCAGCGAGACACAACACTTTCGAAACACATTTCCAAGTCAAGGACTATAGAAATGATCCCTGAAAGTATAGTCTTAACCACAACTGGTAGATGGAAGCAGATACTTTGCTACACTCAGTCATCTATACGAGGGTGACAGATGAACGCCTCTGATTTTTAGGTGCAGAACCTCTCCTCGCAACAAACCAAAGACTTCAATCAATCAGTTGCACGACCTGGACTAAAAACCTGTTGACTTTCTGCAGGTTGAAGTGATTGAGGGCATCATTTGGGTTGGCCATAGATCAGATGTGGAAAGATATCAAAAGGACCACACATGTCTTCATTCTTCTCTTCACAACAGCAACATCACTCTGACAATGCCTCACTCCTCCTGCTTCCAGAAGAAAGACAGGAACAGTCATCAATGACAGAAAGATTGAGACAAACAGCTCAATCTCTGCCCGATTCCCGCTCAGAGAGAGACATCACAGCTCATCATCGTGAGCAGCGAGACACAACACTTTCGAAACACATTTCCAAGTCAAGGACTATAGAAATGATCCCTGAAAGTATAGTCTTAACCACAACTGCTAGATGGAAGCAGATACTTTGCTACACTCAGTCATCTATACGAGGGTGACAGATGAACGCCTCTGATTTTTAGGTGCAGAACCTCTCCTCGCAACAAACCAAAGACTTCAATCAATCAGTTGCACGACCTGGACTAAAAACCTGTTGACTTTCTGCAGGTTGAAGTGATTGAGGGCATCATTTGGGTTGGCCATAGATCAGATGTGGAAAGATATCAAAAGGACCACACATGTCTTCATTCTTCTCTTCACAACAGCAACATCACTCTGACAATGCCTCACTCCTCCTGCTTCCAGAAGAAAGACAGGAACAGTCATCAATGACAGAAAGATTGAGACAAACAGCTCAATCTCTGCCCGATTCCCGCTCAGAGAGAGACATCACAGCTCATCATCGTGAGCAGCGAGACACAACACTTTCGAAACACATTTCCAAGTCAAGGACTATAGAAATGATCCCTGAAAGTATAGTCTTAACCACAACTGCTAGATGGAAGCAGATACTTTGCTACACTCAGTCATCTATACGAGGGTGACAGATGAACGCCTCTGATTTTTAGGTGCAGAACCTCTCCTCGCAACAAACCAAAGACTTCAATCAATCAGTTGCACGACCTGGACTAAAAACCTGTTGACTTTCTGCAGGTTGAAGTGATTGAGGGCATCATTTGGGTTGGCCATAGATCAGATGTGGAAAGATATCAAAAGGACCACACATGTCTTCATTCTTCTCTTCACAACAGCAACATCACTCTGACAATGCCTCACTCCTCCTGCTTCCAGAAGAAAGACAGGAACAGTCATCAATGACAGAAAGATTGAGACAAACAGCTCAATCTCTGCCCGATTCCCGCTCAGAGAGAGACATCACAGCTCATCATCGTGAGCAGCGAGACACAACACTTTCGAAACACATTTCCAAGTCAAGGACTATAGAAATGATCCCTGAAAGTATAGTCTTAACCACAACTGGTAGATGGAAGCAGATACTTTGCTACACTCAGTCATCTATACGAGGGTGACAGATGAACGCCTCTGATTTTTAGGTGCAGAACCTCTCCTCGCAACAAACCAAAGACTTCAATCAATCAGTTGCACGACCTGGACTAAAAACCTGTTGACTTTCTGCAGGTTGAAGTGATTGAGGGCATCATTTGGGTTGGCCATAGATCAGATGTGGAAAGATATCAAAAGGACCACACATGTCTTCATTCTTCTCTTCACAACAGCAACATCACTCTGACAATGCCTCACTCCTCCTGCTTCCAGAAGAAAGACAGGAACAGTCATCAATGACAGAAAGATTGAGACAAACAGCTCAATCTCTGCCCGATTCCCGCTCAGAGAGAGACATCACAGCTCATCATCGTGAGCAGCGAGACACAACACTTTCGAAACACATTTCCAAGTCAAGGACTATAGAAATGATCCCTGAAAGTATAGTCTTAACCACAACTGCTAGATGGAAGCAGATACTTTGCTACACTCAGTCATCTATACGAGGGTGACAGATGAACGCCTCTGATTTTTAGGTGCAGAACCTCTCCTCGCAACAAACCAAAGACTTCAATCAATCAGTTGCACGACCTGGACTAAAAACCTGTTGACTTTCTGCAGGTTGAAGTGATTGAGGGCATCATTTGGGTTGGCCATAGATCAGATGTGGAAAGATATCAAAAGGACCACACATGTCTTCATTCTTCTCTTCACAACAGCAACATCACTCTGACAATGCCTCACTCCTCCTGCTTCCAGAAGAAAGACAGGAACAGTCATCAATGACAGAAAGATTGAGACAAACAGCTCAATCTCTGCCCGATTCCCGCTCAGAGAGAGACATCACAGCTCATCATCGTGAGCAGCGAGACACAACACTTTCGAAACACATTTCCAAGTCAAGGACTATAGAAATGATCCCTGAAAGTATAGTCTTAACCACAACTGCTAGATGGAAGCAGATACTTTGCTACACTCAGTCATCTATACGAGGGTGACAGATGAACGCCTCTGATTTTTAGGTGCAGAACCTCTCCTCGCAACAAACCAAAGACTTCAATCAATCAGTTGCACGACCTGGACTAAAAACCTGTTGACTTTCTGCAGGTTGAAGTGATTGAGGGCATCATTTGGGTTGGCCATAGATCAGATGTGGAAAGATATCAAAAGGACCACACATGTCTTCATTCTTCTCTTCACAACAGCAACATCACTCTGACAATGCCTCACTCCTCCTGCTTCCAGAAGAAAGACAGGAACAGTCATCAATGACAGAAAGATTGAGACAAACAGCTCAATCTCTGCCCGATTCCCGCTCAGAGAGAGACATCACAGCTCATCATCGTGAGCAGCGAGACACAACACTTTCGAAACACATTTCCAAGTCAAGGACTATAGAAATGATCCCTGAAAGTATAGTCTTAACCACAACTGGTAGATGGAAGCAGATACTTTGCTACACTCAGTCATCTATACGAGGGTGACAGATGAACGCCTCTGATTTTTAGGTGCAGAACCTCTCCTCGCAACAAACCAAAGACTTCAATCAATCAGTTGCACGACCTGGACTAAAAACCTGTTGACTTTCTGCAGGTTGAAGTGATTGAGGGCATCATTTGGGTTGGCCATAGATCAGATGTGGAAAGATATCAAAAGGACCACACATGTCTTCATTCTTCTCTTCACAACAGCAACATCACTCTGACAATGCCTCACTCCTCCTGCTTCCAGAAGAAAGACAGGAACAGTCATCAATGACAGAAAGATTGAGACAAACAGCTCAATCTCTGCCCGATTCCCGCTCAGAGAGAGACATCACAGCTCATCATCGTGAGCAGCGAGACACAACACTTTCGAAACACATTTCCAAGTCAAGGACTATAGAAATGATCCCTGAAAGTATAGTCTTAACCACAACTGCTAGATGGAAGCAGATACTTTGCTACACTCAGTCATCTATACGAGGGTGACAGATGAACGCCTCTGATTTTTAGGTGCAGAACCTCTCCTCGCAACAAACCAAAGACTTCAATCAATCAGTTGCACGACCTGGACTAAAAACCTGTTGACTTTCTGCAGGTTGAAGTGATTGAGGGCATCATTTGGGTTGGCCATAGATAGGCCTCATTCATAAAGACTTTCGTAGAAACCTTCCTTGATTTTATCTAAGAACTTTTCTGATTTGATCGTAAGTGCGATTCAGAGAAAACGAACGTACGCACGAAATCCATGCGTACGCCAATCATTTGGTTATAAATCACAAATGATCATGGAATTGTGTCCAGCTGAATGCTCCGCCCTCAAAAAAGTGGAAGTTTTTCCTGTTGACATTCATGTACTCGTTCACATGTGGAGCTCGTATGGCAACGTGGGTGCAGTCTATCGCGCCGATCACATTTGGGAACCGTGTTTTACGCAGGAAATCCTCCTTCACTTCTTGCTGTTCCTGGGCACTGTATGGGAATCAAATTAATTGCGGGCATAGGCGAATAATTCCGCGAAGAACATCTGCCAATATTCTGCTGAATGTTGATTGGGATATTCCCGACCGGTCTACAATTTCTCGCTGGAATGTTCCTGTCGGGAGAAACCCAAGAACAGACAAAACTTGTACCTGAACGGGTATAGCCTGGTTGCGTCTGGTGCGTCTCTCTAGATGAGGGCCCATTTGGGCACAAAGCTCTAACAAAGCCGTTCTCGGCTAGCGGTACCTGCTTATCAGCCATGTGTCATCATGTGACAAAAAGTCTGCGCGGTGACAAAAAACTCGTTCTCTCCTTATTGCACGGTTGGCAATATCCTCTAACAGGGCCAATGCAGCCATGTCTCTTACTAAAAACCAACACACTATGACAGTTTTCATAGCCTACCAAATGTTTTACATGCGTGGAATTAAATGTACACTTATCATACCTTAATTTGGATCAATTATAGCCTATTCATGTAATTAATTTGATTGTATTGATTTGATTGTGTAATTGATGATGATGACGATGATGATGAAACATTTAAAATATATATTTTTAAAGTATTGGTAGGGTACTTCTGCAAATATCAGGCTAATCCTAATCATATTACAGTAAAAGAGGCGAGATTGTCTTTTTTAATGAAATTCCTAGCCCGTGCATCGGAAAATATCTGCAATACCAGGCATAACCACAAGGAAATGGTCGTACGCCAAGCTGGAACCTGACGTGGAAATAAGTACTTTTCCACGTCAAAGATGTTTTTTATAATTCTGTACTTTGACGTGAATTCGTTTGTACGAACACTCTAAGATCAAATCTGTGCGTAAGAACGTTTTATAAATGAGGCCCCAGATGTGGAAAGATATCAAAAGGACCACACGATGTGGATCGTCTGATGCGTAAACATAATTCAGGAAACGTTACGTGAAGTAAATTGTGTGCATTCATTTGTTACAGAAATAAAGTAAATTAAAAGTTTGAAGACTGTTTCTTTGTTCTTTTCTTAATGTCCATGTTCTCAGTGTCCAAGTTCACATTGGCGTTTACGTTGACGGTCAATGATGGTGTGTGCACCACTGAAACCCTTCCTCTGGCCTCTGCATGGCACACTTTTATACCTATAGATCCTTTACCCTCCTGACCTATAGAAGGCACACACTCAACATGAAAACGTTCTAAATGTAACAAATTGAAGTCAAATAATTATATTTAAAGTGAAATTAACAGAAAGAATTAATATGGCACCTACACAGTGTAAACCTCATTTGTTCACAATAAACTGGGATATGGACATGTTAGAGTGTGAAAGTTGTCATGTGGGTAAATTCATAAATTAATCGTCTCACGTTAACGTGTTAATACAAGTTAAACAAAATGTATTTGTTTGATATTTCAAAATATCAAAAAAGTATTAAATTAAGTTATATAAATACATATTTTATGGTCTATTCTTTTTATATATTTGCTTTTTTTCTTTTGCCTTTCTTTCCATATTTTTGCTTTACAAGGTCAACTGTCATTTGTGAAGTGCTTTAAGTTTATGAAAGATAATGTAAGAGATTGCAGTAGTGATCCTACATGGTAAATTTGATGTGATAATGGCTTTATCTGCCCAAGGTAGTGGCAACGTAAAACCTACATTTTTACATTTGTAATTTTCTATAGGTGGCACTACACAGACACAGTGAGAACTGATTTTGGTCTCCCTGGCTTTTTGGGGATCCAGCACAGAGAAGGGGTGGCCCCCAGGCATCAAAACCTTCTATTCAGCGTCATCCAGATGTGGCTACATTCCCACCTAGTTTTATGCTCCCTGGTCTTTCAATGTCTCAGGAATCCAATCAGTAAGAGAAGAAAAAAGAAATGACTAAACGTACATCACCACAGTATGCTAATGTAATAGAACTAGTAGGGGTACGCTACCTTGGCTATTTTTTGTTTACCCCAACACTTCAATTCAACTTTTGTTTAAGTCACACAGGTGGGAGGGTATTAACGACAGAGGCGTGAATTCTGTGTCAAATATACAAATTTTATTTTACTTTGATAAAATCACAATTCTTAAAATGACGCGGTCGACCACCTCGTGCATGCACACACACCCACTGCATTACCGTTGGGGTCGTGCCCCAATGAAGGTTACCCTGAAGCAGGCCTAAGGTGCTGCTGTAAACATAAAATTAACAAAACACGCTGCAAGCTAATGAAACAGCAAACAAAAATAATTCACGGCAAATGAAAAGCAAATAAGCAAACAAATGAAATAGTGAAGCAATTAGGCAAACAAATTAAAGTAAGCAAGCAATTAAATTAAGCAATGAATAACACAGCAAATCAAAGAAAACACGCTGAGAGAAAATTAAACACAGCACAACAGGTAGCTCACAAGGGAAAGGCCCCAATTACTGGGAAAGACGCCACATAATCACCAGCAACAGAAGGGGACAAGTAAAAGACAAAGACTCAAACCAAAAGACAAAAACATCCAAACAAACGTACACTATAGACGAAAACACAAATCACGGGATGGCAAAGCAGGCCAGCCAAGCGTGCACCCTGCAACCCCAACACATAAGCAGTAAGCAGCAGCAGCAAACTTCCTCAAACTACCAACTTGCAGGGGTGCCAGTACCCGTGAGCAGACGGAGGAACAAGTGAGGACAAAACGGCAACTCCGACCTCGGTTGGATGCCACACGGAGTAGCTGATGGAAAAGATGCCGAGGGAGAGGCCGTGGAATGTCTCCCAGTGTGCTATAAGCAGAGAATAATGTCAATACGCTGCCCCATGAGATGTTTAGTGCACACGCACAAGAAAGTTACAGCACTCACCTAACTGCAGATCAACAAGCGCATCCGAGGGGAAGCGATGAAGCACTGCTACTTGGTCGTCTAGCAAGCACGTGGCCAGAGCTGCAACACAACAACCCGTAAGGAACTGGATGCATTCAAAACGCAAGAAGTGCACGTAAGTTCGGAAACTCACCCAAATGAGGATCCACAAGCGCATCAGAGGGGAAGCGGTAAAGCTAAGTGAGTAGCAAGCACGCAGCCAGAACAAACAGCCAGTGGCCAGATAGAACTCCCCCCACAGCCAGCGATGAGGATAGAAGCCCAGAGTGGTGGCCTTGTACGTTCCTCTCAGCAAAAGCCAAGAGCATCTGCAGTAGCGGTTTTAGGCACGGGCGAACCGGGGCGCCATTTCGTGGGGGGTGCCACGAGCGCTTAGGGGAAAAAAAATTTAAAAAAATAAAAACGCTCCATGTGTCATATCGCTGCAATCGGCACATTGGCGCCCCCCTGGTGAACTGCTGAACTGCAGGCTCCCTTCTTGCTGAGAAGGTGACAGAAGCAGCGTGTCTCTCTGCCTGGGGGGGGGGGGGGTGCTGAGAGGTGGTCTTACTCGGGGCGTAAAACACTATAGAACCGCCACTGAGCATCTGTACAAACGGGCTTTATGCCAATGTGGCCATCAGTCACCCAATCACGAGCCCAGGTAAGTTACCTTAAAGGGTCAGTCATTAAAGTGCCGTTTCCTTCCAAGCGCGCAACAAAAAGGGGCGGTCACCAAATTGACAGCACTACTGGTACACTAACACTAGTTGTGGTCTTAATAAGAAGGGAGACAGTATCATTACAGAATATTTTACTTGCCCATCAAAGCTAAATATCTGATGATGTATTATAAGTTCCACCAGAAGCACCAATTCTAAACCTTTTTGTTTTTGTTTAATAATATAAACAAATAATACCCTAATAAAACCCTGTAGTGTATACTGGCAATCACTGTCCTGTCAGTTCAGATATGATCAGCTCAGATAGAGTGTTCAGTGTTATGGAAACAAAGTGTTGCTTGGAAGGCAGAATGTGCCATTTCCATGCAACAAGTTGACGGTGAAGCAGGAGGGAAGATTTGGCAAGATTAATCGCAATGCCTAAAGAAATTCAACAGACATTAACAGTATACCACATTTAACTCTGTCACATAGCTAGGCAGCACACCAAGTTCATTTCCTTAGAGTCTGTGTTGCACCCCCAAACATTGATTTCTGAAATTATGTAACTGAGAATGCAACTGCCAGTGAAACTTGTGTAAGACAACAGCTACTTGGTGCAGCAGCAGTCACTTTGCCACAGGCCTGACAAAAGCTTGTGCTGTAAGACATTGCTAGCCTACTAAAAGAGATCTTTTCATTTTCTTGCTTTGACAATCAATATTGCTTATGTAAAAAACAGACTTACTGATATAATATTATATTATACTTTACAATAGGAGTCTTATATGTTACTCTATGTTGCATTAATTATATGTTTTACATTACACAAATTTACTTTTGTATGTTTTGCAACTATTTTACTTCCATGTTTTAAAGGAAACATATAACCATTTTGAACAGTTCAATTCTACCTTTTCCCCATGGGTGAATTTTGTGTGGTGCATAAGATCAACTAAATAAATGTATCAAGGGGGAATGATACACATTACAGATAGAACCAGCGCTGTGGAAAGCCAGGAGTGTGTGTGTAATTCGCTCACTAATGTACTACACACACACATGCATGCACACACACACATGCATGCACACACATATGCACAAGCACTAATTGCACATAATCACACGCATACATGCATGCACACCGAAACACACATACTATACACACAGATGTACACACATGTAACCACCATACAGACACGAAGTTGGTCTTTCATACAAAAAACAACAAACATACACAACCATTAGCCACCTATACACACAAAAACAACAACACATTACATTTACAGTACAGTGTGATTTTCTAGGCGACCAAAGTGCTTTACAGGTTATTATAATCTTTATATAGTCTCTTTGTGATAGTGTCCTGAGCTTTTTAACCATATGTGCTTTCTTTAGAAAAAAATAATTCTGATATGTAATATGGGAGCCTGCCAATAACAGCCTTATACATTACTGGTGAGGGGTGACCTTGCTTGCTTACCACCACTAGTGTGTACCACCCACTAACCCACAGCAGCTATAAAGCACCACAACACTCACAGCACAAACATACAAATTCTCACACTCCCACACAAAGGCAGAATATATAGAGAGGCTGAAATTAAAAAAAAAAAGACTGGCCTGGAGTGCTGAGATAAAGAGTGATCGTAACTCATGTCAACCCCAAACCAATCTCCACCATTTTTGTCTGACATGCTTTTGCTCATTGGGCAATAAACACTGGCTTTTCGCCTTAACCCAATATACGATTTGGTCGTATGTGTGTGGTGGTGTGTGTGTGTGTGTGCGTGTGTGTGTAAAAACTACAAGACTGTATTTCCTTGTCATTGTAAATTTTGAATAGAGATTTCATTTTATTAGATGACAATCTAAAGAAGCTGCCATTTTTCAGAGAAATTCTCTTGTGCTAATTTCAAATGCATGAGCATTACATTTTGTGTGCAGTCAGCTTGAGCCCACAGGGCTAGAAGTGATTTCTGTAGATTTTTTAACAGTTTGGATAGCAGACAGTTTAACTGATGGGAGGGGAGTAGTTAAATATATAACTGTGTGTGTGCACAGGCCAAGAAAGGTGTCAAATGACACTTAACCAGATGTTTGTCTGAGCCTTTACACAGGCTGTGTCAAGTACACTCATACACACACACACACACACACACACACACACACTCTCTCTCTCTCTCTCTCTCTCTCTCTTTCTCTGACACACACATAGACATCTACACACACTTACGCACACCCACCCACACACACACACACACACACACACACACACACACACACACAGATGTGCATGCAGACACATAAACATTTACAAGCATATAACCTCATATGATGACAGGCACACCTTCATATGCACAGGAAACCTTACACACATTATCAACACACACACACACACACACACACACACACACACACACACACACACACACACACACACACACACACACACCAACCACAATGCACAGATGACAGACAGAGGGCACATGTACCTCTTGCCCTTTGTATCCCCAGTCACACAACACCCCTGCCATTCTCCCTCACCACTGCTGCCTCCTTTTCTCCTTTCCTTTTCTTTCTCTATCTCTCCTCCCCTCTCCTCTGTTTCCTCTCCTCTTCTCTTGTTTTCCTCTCCTTCTCCCTGTCTTTCCTCTCCTTTCTCCCTCCTGAAGCCTTCTGTTTGAACATACACACACACACACACACACACACACACACATCTCTTTTGGCACAGCAGGGTAGGGGTACATTATATCTCTGACCTCCTGCAGGGGTTTGTCAGGCACAGACCAAAGCTCCAAGCTCTGAGCATCACGAAAAATAAATCTGTCTCTAATTTGAGAACTACCATGGTGGCCTGGCTATATGTCTTGTTTTTCACAGAGACATGATTTGCTTTAGCGCGAGACGCCTGCGAGAGAAAGAGGGATAACTGATTTGTTTGTTTGATGTCACGTTGAGACGGAGGGCACCGCTGAGGTGTATCATGGTAATTCGTGTTAGCAGGATAAGGTGATGTACGGCAGGTCAGAGGTGACAAACAGAGCGCTGATCTGACTGCAATATACATGTTCATTGTCATTAGTCTTAATGCGCATAAATGGAATAGATGCAGGGCTGTCAGTGGGTGGTTTGAAAGACATCATACTGGGGGCAGCTTTACAGGCGGACATTTTTAATACCCCCCTCCCAAAGAAAACTGCTTCCCTGCGGTATCAACCAGAATTAAGTTAATAGTTGTTTTCCTGTATGGAAATATAGCTCCTTAAAGAAGAAAATCTGTTGTCAATGCCTCCATCTTTTATATGGAGACATGCCTCCATAGTCTACTATATTTTTGGACTTTGATACGGACCAGTAAGAAAGGATGACGGGCCACAGTTTGGACACCTCTGCCTTACTACAGTCGCAAGGGCTGGCACTTCATTTTTCTTCAGGCTGTTTTTGAACACAATTGCTGGGTTTCATAACAATTATGTTGTGTTATATTTTATCTAATGAGATGATTCTTGAACAGTCAACTCAGTCCTGCATATACTTTATGATACCATGGCATGCCTCACAAACCCCTGTTGGTGCGTTCACATCAAACCCAACCTGGCAAAAAGTGTAGGGTCCGAGACGAGTCAATTGGACATCTGACTCTGTGTCGGTCAGTGTGAAAGGTACATGCAGCACGCTTAATTAGGGTGATAAACGTAGGATATTTGTCAGTGTGAAAAGGCCCACAAAACTTCTGTAAAACACCTTTGTTGTAAAAGTGATATATAAATTAAATTCACTTACTTACTAATTTACGCAGTTTTCTGTCCCTCACCCACAAAACAAACCAGTTTGACGTTCTAATCTGCACGTGCGCCATTACTCACCTACACCTGTCTACTCACCTTTATACACCCAGACACATATGCACCTGTCTTTGCACCATTCACACACGTACACACTCCCCTACACACACACACCTGTCCATGCACCCATTCACACACACACACACACACAGTCAAACATATAAACCTGTCTATGTACCCATCCACACAGTCCCCCACATATGCACACACACACAAACACACACACACACAAACACACCTATGTCTACACACCTATTTACACACACATCTATCTGTGCACTCCACACACACAAACAAATACGTGTGCACAGACACAGACACACACACACCTCCCTACACACTTCTGTGCAGGTGCAGAGGCAGAGGTGTTGATTAATGGCGGGGTCCAGGCATCTGCGGCAACCCTGTGAAGGGGAGTAAGTGTTGACGAGGTTGATTTTCCGCTCAGCTGGGCACCGCCTGTGGGGTGTGAGATGGACGCTGGGCCCATTAATCGCCACAGACCTCCTCTGCCTCCTCCTTCTCTCCCCCTCCACCCCCCCCCCCCTTCTCCACCCCCCACTAGTGGAGTCAGGGTCCACACCATCACCACTACCACCAGAGGTGTCCCTCTGCCTGTGTAGGGGAGAGCCGTGACGAATGAAACACGGGACGTAAGAAACACAGCTATTTTCTCAAAAACAATACACATCTGAAACATCATATGTTGTCAGCATATTCAGCAT
>CM059287.1:20376662-20449162 GCA_030347295.1 Setipinna tenuifilis | reverse complement strand
TGAGACCCATCCCTTAGTGTTTTTGTGACAGTGTGACTGAAAAAAAAAAAATGCTGAACGATCAGTAATCAGACATAGCACGTGGTGTCCCTCTGGAAATGCTGAAGCCATCTCAGTTATCTTTTCTTTTTTTCCCGGAGTCGCACAGCGATACGGATGCAGTCACCGAGCTGTCGTCCTTGAGCCCTTTGCCGCTGGTTCAGGTACGCCATCACAGCATGAATTATTAAGGAGGCAGTGGAGCACAGAGAATACAGAGAACGGAAAGAAAGAAAGATTCTGACTGAGAGAGAGAGAGAGAGAGAGAGAAGGGGAAGAAGGGAGGGAGAGGAATTGAGTGAAGAGACGATCGAAAGAAAGAGAGTTCATTTCAGTTGCACGTAAGGTGAATCCATTTACACCATTCAAGAGCTATTTAACCTGGGTCATTAGATCCCGGAAGGCAGTCTTGGACATGGTGCTTGACAGCTCAGCACACATACACACACACACAGACACACACACACAGACACACACACACACGTACACACACACTCTTTACTTTTCCACTGGGGCCACTTCTTTGAGTGTTTCACACTGTAAAATGACAACTTGAAAACGTTATATGTCTGCAGAGAGGAATAACTCCCACTGGTGCGGTACTACATGGTGCCTCTCAGCCTTGATATGAAAATACAGAGATTAAAACTACTGAAAGGGAAAATTCCGCTGCCTTGTTGTTTTTGTTGATGCCACGGTTGTTATTTTATGAGCAATCCATGCATCATGTTAAGGCAAGTTTATCTCGTTCTCAGGAATAACGAGTGGCTCCCTTTGGGATCGTAGCACAACTCTCACCATCTTAAATGGTGTGAGGGACGCTGCATGATCAGACTTGCTCTGTCCCCACTTCCCTTTCCCAGCCCCTGAAGGCACAGAGATTACACACAGGATGGGGGACGCGGTGAGTGGTACCACCAATGTCATTGGGTACCACTTTATTTTTAATGGCTGCTTTTAAAAAAAAGTGTATTTACATGTAACAACATTTAACATTGTGTACTTACAATGTATATGCCACTGCACTAACCCTAATTCTAACCCTTATCTCAGGGTGCAAGTGCAAGTATTGTACGTACACTGTAAAATCTGCTACACAGAACCTAAAAAAAAAAAAAAAAAACTTGAATTAAGGCAATGTGCTGCATGGATCCTTTTACATTAATGTAGTGTTACATGTTGTTACACACTATTACACCGTGCTTGATGTATGATGCAGATACACTGTAGCAGGACCGTTGCAAATACAGTGTAACACAGGCTGATGGCACGGAGACACACAGGACTGTGGGGGATGCAGCAAGTGTATCCACATGTAACAACATTTAACATTGCGTACTTACAATGTATATGCCATTGCACTAACCCTAATTTTAATAAATGCAAGTATTGTATATACACTGTAAAATCTGCTGCACAGAACTTAAAAAAACCCAAAATAACTTGAATTAAGGCAATGTGCTGCATGGATCCTTTTACATTAATGTAGTGTTACATGTTGTTACATACTATTACACCGTACATGATACATGATACCTAATGCACACTGTAACAGGGACCGTTGCAAATGCAGTGTAATACAGGCTGGTGGCACGGAGACACACAGGACTGTGGGGGATGCAGCAAGGATACACCCCATCATCTGAATCATCTCCAGGGCACATCATGACTGTCATGGCCCCCACAATCCTTTGGGAATGCATAGATGGGATTGGGGGTGGGGGTTGGGTATGTGGATCGCAGTTGAAGCCTCTTGTAGTTTTTTCGCGTGCCTTCAGCCTGGCCTCTATCCCACGCTTAGCCTTAGCCCCCCTACCCACCTCCCCCACAAAACCCCATGATTAATGCATTTCATAAGCACAGCAGCAGTGGCGAGCTGTTCTCACTCCTCTCCTCGAGTAAGGGTATTGATCGGTGGTCCCTCGCAGGATCAATGGCAGAGATAACCTTTTTTTTGTCCTGCTGAACCCAACCACCCAGTTACAATGATAATCACATCTCTCATCCTTGTTTTCCATGGAAACATACTTTAAAAAAACAAGGACATAAACTGAAAAAAAGAAAGTAAAGAAAAAAAGTAAATTAAAGCATAAAAAATAAAGATAATAAGGCAGCACACACCACAAGATTGCATCAGCTAAGAACCTATTAATTTCCTTGATCCCGTAATGGCTTAAGATTTGTCTGTCTGGTTGCAACATTATGACAATCCCACTGTGGGAAAAAGCTCTTAAACGCGTCTGCCACTCAACTGCTCTTACATAAGCGTGTCAAAATTCTCAGGGATCACAGATCACACCACATGCAGTGCAATGAAGCCAGCAGTGCATAACCCCCCCCCCGCCAGCCCGCCCGCCCTCCATCACCACCACTGCCACCACCACCAGCCAACCTCTGGAGTGACTTTGAGGAATTATCTGTTCTTTCCAAGGAATCCGTTGAAGAAGAAGAAGTAGTGGTAGAAAAGGGAGGAGGGGGGAAAAAACAGACGTGGCAGGATTTATGCACTTATAAAGCCTCATAGAACACGACTGCCTAAGCAAACTGTCCAGAAGGAGATTGGAGGGGGTGGGGGGGCGGGGTGGACGAGATGAGAAATGGATGGTTTCACTGCTGTCTGTGTTGCGCCAGGTCGGCCTGAGATGGGGCTGAGTAATAAACGTCTTGTTACCTCATGCATCACGGTGAGATTATCCCGAGCTGTTGAGGAACGAGGGGAATTAGTGCACGGGGAGCGGATCTCTTCAGCTAAGCTTGACCCAGCTAAGAGCGATGGTGGCCCTTTTGTATGCATGCACAAGGCTATAATGTCCGTCATACTTCATGTTCTGCTGTATAAAATATTCGTCTTTCTGAAGTGTAGGACAAATAGTCTTCTAAACGGTCTTCCAGTTTCTCCCAGTATTGGCCACCGTCATACACTGAGCAGACATTGATTTTTTTTTTGTTTCTTTCTTTTCAGAGAAGGTTACAGGGAGATGTTTACAATAAATTGAGGTAATGCATATGACCATCTTTTCCTTTTTGTCTCTGGCAGAGGTGAAAAATGCACTACAAAAGTGCTGACAATCTGTTTACATTTCAGACAGAAAAACCAGGGGTGGGGATATACTGCTGCATTAATTTCCCAGCTTTGGCCTACAGGTTTGTGGAGAATGAACGAGAACCATTTCAGCCAATGCCTCTGAAATGAAATGTAATTCCCATTATTTAAAGCAGATGGCAAAGTAATCGGCACAGCAGTAAATACACTCCCCTCTGAGCGTTTCTTCACATGGCACGTCTTCTAATATTACGCCAGAGTAATTATGAGGGGACAGCCGAGCAATCATTGCTGTTATGATCAATTGCCGCACCAATGGCGAATCTGCACAGCTAAGCAAGAAGGACGGAGTTCAGCACACTGGCCAGGCCGCTTACCACACAATCACCTTCCTTCCACATGCTGTTAACCTGTAATTCAAACAGAGGCCATAAGGCATATAAAAGAGTTGAATAAATTGTCTTTACAGACACTGCAGTTGACTGCAGGTGCACCGCACCTCTGTTTTGCAGCTGCTCTCAAAAGACTCTTGCATCTTCTTTGAGGAAGGCTTTGAATATGTTGTAATCAGTGTTGGTTTGTTTCACTCTCTGTGTGTCTGACCATTTAGTCGAGTCCCTCAAAAGCAAACAAAAACATCCCTAATGGCCCACAAAGGTTTGTTTTGTGGCCTATTTTCTGCAAAGTGTGTGTGTGCGTGTGTGCATGCATGCACGCGTGCGTGTGTTAGTGTGTGCGTGTGTAGGGGTGTTGGAGGGGTGAATCGAGGTGAAAGATTGAGATGAATGAGATGGAAAAGCAAGTAAGGAACGTGGTAGATGTTAGAGCACAGAAGGACAAGAGAGCTAAACGAGTTGTTTCCTGTTTTTCTCCCCCTCTCTCCCTCTCTCCCTCTCTCATTCTCTCCCTCTATCTCTCACTCTCTATCTCTTTCACTTTGTCCATCTGGTGTTATCAGACTTGACACTAATCGACTGCTGCCGCTCATGAGTCTCACAAGCTCCTGCACTCACCTCTGTGACCTCACTTCTACATCAGAGCAAACACGTCCCCTCTCCAGCATGGCTCCATCCTAAAGCCATTTACCTCATTCACCACCTCCACCTTTTCCGAAAGCCTGGCTGACAACATGCCCTTAATGCACCGAACTCCTCACCATCTGTGACACAGTTTTACTGACACTGACTGATCTACTGACCAGCGTATGGACAGTTACCTGCAGAGGCCATTCTAGACTCTGTCAGAGCCTCTGGGAAAAAAAGAATTCTTCATTTCTGTTAATTTAAGGTTTGCCAGCCCACAGTGACCCTTTAGTGGCCAGCGTGTCCCAAGAAGTTGCCTGTGTTGCCTTCTCTCAAGCTGTGTCTCTGGTTACATGTCCAACAAGCCTGCACAACTGCCCACAGCCACTGCACCTGGTGGGATAAAAAAAACTCAATAGTTTCTATATGCGATAGGGAAGGGTGTCCCCAGATCTCCCCATTTCCCAGGGACAGTCAATCTCCTGATGGTCTGTCCCCGGTAAAAACAAACACAAATCCTCTCTATCTCCAGTTTTTGTAGCTAAAACATTACTTACTTTTATAATGAAATGGATATATAACGGAGAAAAATTCCATTTTTAGGAAAATATTCATAGTTCATCTAGGATATCTGATCACCCAACAATATTGGGTTATTTAAACTTAAGTAAAATTGCCCGGAAATATGAAAAAGATACATGCCCAGGCCATGGGGTAATAGGGTAACTATTAAGATGCATTATTACAAAATACACAAGTTTTGAATTTCAGCTGCAAAGATAAATTTGCAGTCCTTGGCTTCTGCTGCTTCCCAGTTGTCTGAAAATATGTCAGGGCAGTCAAAGCAAAGTTTATTTTAGGAAAGGTTTATTGTTTCCTTGACATGTGACACCAGTTTTGTGCATTTTTTCATGTTTAGTCACCTTAAAATGCCTCTGGCTTAGTCAAGCAATGTGGGGCAAGCTATCTTATCAAAGAAGCTTGGAAATCTACTGCAACACAATTAAATACCATACTCTTCTCCTTCTTCTCCTAATCCTTACCCAGATAGCATAACAGTCTTGCGAAGTGATACCACAATATTCTATTGACAGAATGAACAATAATCCCCCTTCAAAAAGTGCTTATTTCCTTGTTGTCCCCATTCTTGTATTTAAAGTTCATTGCCTCATGTTGCAGGTGATACTCGAAGGCCATGATCCACCGGCCCAATGTCACCGTGCCATCTCATGCCAGGGAGGGCCAAAACCAGGAAGAGTGGCAGAGGTCTGAGTGCGTTCTGGGATACATCCCTGTCATCTACTACAGCGCCCTCTTGTGTGTGGGAGTACCAGGTAGGCGAAAAACGTTGCGGTATTGGGGTATGCTGCAGACACATGCATCCAAATAGGAATCAAACTTTTATAAATATATTAACGTTTATAAATATATTAAAGGGAATACACTGAAAAGAACGGGATATTTTTGGTTGAAAAGGCAAAAGCACCACAAAATGGTCCTACAGACTGTCTGCAGATGCTGAGACTATTGATAAACCGTCAAAATGTGGTTTGGTTAAGGTGATTAGTCAGTAAACAATAAACAAAATTATACTTGAGTTCAACAAACAATTTGTAGTGTGTTTGTGTGAGAACTAAGCTAACTAAATAAAGTGACTAATTGTAGTTATTTAGAGGAAAAGGTGTTAAATCCCTTGTGCTATTGACTGGTGATGTACCAAAGCAACCAATCCTCTCACCTTCATATGCAGTTACTGAAGCACTAATCAATATACCACACATAGATACTCTGCAACCAACATATAATAGTACCTAGCTACTATAATCAGTCCCGAGTCCGGAGTTGTAGGAGGTCATGTTGTGACTTTAACTAAACTAAAAATGGTTCGCTGACGAATGAGTAGGCAGCGGAAGCACTGACCATAGTAACAGTGTAAATGTTAATTCATAGGGTCAGCACGGCTTGACTTAGTGAGTCAACCCTGTGACTCAAGGTGAAAAAATCAATTGGCCATTACAGACAGCCTTAAATTTGTGCAGTGTGCAGTGTCTCTGTATTTGTGATTGTGCACAGGGAATCGACATGCAAATGGTTAATTATCTGGCCGAACATTGGCCTTGAGTGTAATAGCAACACAAATCATTTCAGTCCTCCCCCGAGTGTCTGCAAAACCCTCCCAAAACCCTCCCTCCGAACACCCATCACACCTCCCATACCCACACGCATGTGCGTGCACACACACACACACACACACATGCACGCACTCACACACACCCACGCACGCACACCCACACACATACGCTTGTGTGCACACACACACACACACACACACATGCATGCACATGCACATACACATACACACACACACACACACACACACACACACACACACACACACACCAAACCGCTCCTCCCATTCTCCTTGGCCACAAATGTCCCCAACCTACCACAGTGCAGAGCACAGGAAACAGGACATGTCCAGTTCATGGTCACTGTTTGAGTCATGCAGGCATGAAGGGATTATCATGTGACAAATGTTCCCTGGCCACCTTATGCATTCTATGCCTCAGTTACTAACAAATCCATATACAGTAAGCCACACAAAGTAGATGATAAATGGTCAATAAATTGCATTTACAGTATTTTGTGCTTTTCCACTCAGCAGAGTGCCGCAATGTCTCACAGTTAACCATTCACTCACTCACTTACTCACTCACTCATCAGCCTGCATATTAGGAGTGGTATGGAGGGAATAAAAAACATGCTAGTTATTAAACAACAACAAAGCCCCTGCGTTGCTGATTGGTTCTCTGTGATACTACAAACTCGTCTGGTCTTTGTTTCAATTCTAGCTGGGCTCTGGGAACATTGATGCCTCAGGTTGATATTGATTTCAGGGATTTAGCAATCAGAGAGAATGGTGGAGATGGACTGACCTGGAGTCAGTTGTTTACCTCCTCCAAGTCAGCCTCTAAGGCCTTTAGGATTAGATTTGGGTAAATCAAAGTAATTGCCTCCACTAAAGGGGTAAAAAAGGTGTGGGGATGTATGGCAGTACTGGGCTGGGAAAGTCCCCAGGATGCTTTAGTTTACATTTTGGTTTGTGTTCGGGGAAGGGCTTTTACTGCGTTATCAGTGGGGCAGGCTAGTAAACCGTGAGGAGTTAGAGTTTTGCATAACATCTCCCTTTGACTCCCCTCACTATCTTTATGTTTATGTCTCACTCTGTGTTAAACTGTTTTTGTCTGTGTCTGTGTGTTTGATAGTGCCTCTATGTGTATATGTCTGTACTATGTTCCTTCTATGCAATCCCTCTTCCTGTCACACATGTGCTCATACTGTATGTTTTCTTATTCCTATATATATATTTAATATTGTATATTATGCAGCCTTTTCATTTTGTTTTTTTCTCATGAGCCTTTCCTGTAAAATGTTGGCACTGTATTGAAAATGTTCCTGTTTTCCACAGTTTTTGCTCTTTATCATCCTGTATTATTCTCTCTCTGTCTCTGTCTCTCTTTGTCTGTTTTTCTATAACTTTCTTATTCTCTATTTCCCCTCTATGTCTTGCTCTCTTCTTATTCTCTCTCTTTTCCTCTCTTTTCCTCTTTTTCTGTCTGTCTTTTTCTCACTGTTTTTCTCTCTCTCTGACTCTCTCTCTGTATCTATCGCCCTCTTTTTCTGTATTTCTCTCTTTTTCTCCATCTCATTTTTTCTCTGTCTCTATTTCTTGTTCACTCTCTCTCTCTCTCTTTCTCTGTCTCTAACTTTTCTCTTTCTCTTTCTCATTCTATTTCCTGTGCCTCCTTCTAAAGTAAACATCCTGACGCTGGTGGCATTGTCTCGGCTGGCGTCACGCACCAAGAAGGCCCTGTACGTGTACCTGCTGGCCCTAACCAGCTCCGACATCCTCTCGCAGCTCTTCATCATCTTCGTGGGCTTTCTGCTGGAGACGGCCGTGTTCCACCGTGACATGCCAGCGCTGCTGCTGCACTCGGTCAGCGTGCTGGAGTTCGCCTCCAACCACGCGTCCATCTGGGCCACCGTACCGCTGACCGTGGACCGCTACGTGGCGCTCTGCCACCCGCTGCTCCACCGGCAGATCAGCTACCCGGCGCGGGCACGGCGCATCATCGGCGTGGTACTAACGCTGGCCCTGGCATCAGGCGTGCCCTTCTTCTGGTGGTCAGACATGTGGCGGGCGAGCCACCCACCCACAGCGCTCGACGGTGCCCTCATCTGGACGCACGTGACCATCATCTACTTCCTGCCCTGCAGCATCTTCCTGGTGCTCAACTCACTCATCATCCATCGGCTGAGGCGGCGCCAGCGGCTGTGCCAGGAGGAGAGTGGGCATCCTGAATCGTCGTCGTCGGTAACCTGTGCGGCACCTCACCAGCATCACCACCAGCACCTCCGCAGCCGCCTGGGCAAGACGACGGCCATGCTGCTGGCCGTCACATCGGTCTTCTCGGTGCTGTGGGCGCCGCGCACTGCCGTGGTCATCTACCACCTGTACGTGTCATCAGTGCACCGCGACTGGCGCGTGCACCTGGCCTACGACCTGGCCAACATGCTGGCCATGCTCAACACGGCCGTGAACTTTTTTCTCTACTGCTTCGTCAGCAAGCCCTTCCGGGCCGTTGTCCGGGACGTGCTGCTGCTACGTGATGGGCCAGTCGCCGCTCGCAACGCCCTCCGACACCAGCAGGTGGCAGTGCACGCCTCCACCTCCTCCATCTCCAGCGGCAACAAGCGCTCGCAGCGCAACAGCGCCCCCTACACGCCACGAGCGGATATGCAGGTCATGTGACTTATAGGGGACCAATTAGAAATTAACTGAAATGACAAGGAAATAAAACAACAAGACAGCCTCACACAGCACTCACAGCTAGCTGCCATTAGCCAGTTGCCAACTAAACATTTAGAGACAGGTCTTGATAGAACTTTTGGATGCTAGACACAAATACTTTAGTTATAAATTTAAGCCTACTGTTATCGAAAAATAAACCCTCTGTTATAAGAGTGTCAGGTCATAAACTTGTGAAAATCTTGTCGTGACAGCTTGCCTCCAATGAGTCATAATGAAAGCCAATTTCTAATGATGTAAGAATGTCATGCTACTATTATCTGTATGTTATCACTATCTTAAGGATAGTGTTTACAAATTGTAATGCAATGTGAAGCTACATGGTCTAGTTTTAAGCATTATTGGCATCAAGCATTTTGAGACCATTCATGGCAATAGATCATAATGGTTGGTAGTAGTGATAATAATGGTTGATAATACAGTATAAATAGTTAATATTAATGACAATAATGGTTGTGTTGTTATCGTTGTTCATTGTTATATCTGTTTAACATCATGGATATGTCACAAAAGCATGCAAACATCAGTCTTTTATCAGAGAGAGAGAGAAATAGGCTTACTACCGACAGTAGTTGGGATTATTTTTTATTTTGTATGGTAACATTGTGCCGATTCATGTACATGTTATTTATTATACTGTCCTCTGAGGGGATGTGATGAAATGATACAGTATTTATTTTTTCATTATGGAAATTTGGTGTTTAGTGTAAATATTTTTTTTTGTCTGTGAATGGTGTTCATTCAATATTGCTGTTAACCGTATTTTTTTTTAACACTTGGATGTGGTAGTGTGGACGCCTTGTCATGTCTAGGTTTGTTGTTATCATGTTTTTAAGCAACAGCACACAATGATAAGTATTGCTTCCTCATTTTACTATCATTGCCATTTACTACCATTGACCATGTCACAGCACAGCACATACATACATCTAAAGGTGCTTGCACATCGCCTCAACAAACTGGCAGGTAGTGGTCCCCAAAATGTTTAGCAAACAAGCCGCTAGTTCCCCATTGAACTGTCAAAAATTACGTTGTTTTTTTCAGCTAGCCACCACCCAGGAAGATGTTTGGAAGTTTTTGGCATATATTGGGGCAGTATGCAAGCACCTTTAGCATGCAGTCTGCTATTAAGCACAGTCTTCTTTTTAATATAAGCCAATGTGGTCATCATTTTTCCAGTCATTAAACTATACACTGCCAGCAGCCCTTGATGTCTGTTTTCTCTGAGGCGGACGGCGGAGAGGGCAGATGAGGAATAAATGGGCGCTGAAAGTGGTTGGTTTTAGCCAGCGACAACACGGCCAAGTGGCCATGTCACCTGACTCAGTGGAAGCGCCATCAGCATCATCAGCATCAGCAGGCACACACACACAAACACACACACACACACACACACACACACACACACACACACACCACAAACGTGTGCACACCAGCATCATTCAGCAATGCCTAAAAGAAAGAAGGGCTCTTCATTTGAACAGTGGTGAGCAAAGTGAGCAAACTGCAGCTGTTGTTTATTTTTCATGATGGCGAATCAGTGAGGCTTTCAGTGGAGGGGGGGTCTCATCAGTGAGAGAGAGAAAAAAAATGACAAAAAGGGCGAGAGAGAGAGAGAGAGACAGATAGAGAGAGAAAGGGGGAAAGAGAGAGAGAGAGACAGAGAGAGAGAGAGAGAGAGTGCAATAGAGCAGGTGGTGGGGGGGTTCACTATCCAAACAATGACTGCTGCTCCCCTAGCTGACCCCTGCGCTTGGTGTTTTCCTAAACAAACGAACGGGTAGACAGCCAGTCAGCACAACCAGCGCCACCACACACTAGCCATGCATTCCCATCTGGTGAATTACCACAGTGAGGGCCATTTTAATGGGCTTCTTCTGCTTTCAACGGCACGAGAGAGCATTAACAAAACCTCTCACAGAATGACTGTATGGCATAAAAGCGGTGGAGTAACGTAGAAGGAAACACAAACAGGTATAAAAACGTGCGTCACTATGCTGATGCCCAAGTCGCCTGCACGAAACAAAAAGATAAAAAGGCACAGATTGTTTATGGTCAGGAACTTGACTCACATATTGCTCTTTTTGCACTATTGGCATGTAATTTTGTATAATATACACATACAATAAAAAAGGAAGAATTGTCATCATTCAAAATCTTCACACACTGAATGTATGTATTTGCTGTAAAATCCTCTGACTAACATATTACTGTAAATGTAAATGCAGCTTGATACAGCAGTAATTTGGGATGAGAACTAATGTTCCTGCAGTCCTTTCCCGTGTCTCCCACCAATTGTACTGTATTATCAGTATAATTAACCAGATGCTTAGGGCACATTTTACTTTTGGTAAGACTGTAACTTCATTACCCTTGATTAGGGGGCAGGCGGAACAAGGACAGTCTGTCATGCTGACAGTCATCAGATCAGATTGGAGTCAGATTATTGCCCCTGACACTGAACTCGACTGATATGTGTGGTATTTTATTTTGACCATGGGAAAGAGGTGCTTTTTATAGCCATTGTTGTCCAAAATGGCTGATTTAGTGTAGTTTACTGTTCCAGTACATAACTCACGGCCTATCAGGCTCAAGCATTTTTGGCCAATGCGTTAACAAACAAGCCCTTCAGTGTTTTGCTGTTTTAATTGGATGCGTACGTGTTATTACAGTGTCTGTGTTGCGTTTTTGAATGATGGTTGTCCTGGGTCTGTTTAACACAAGATCCTGTGGAGACCTGTTTATAGCTGAGCAGTCATCCCCAAACAGAGCTTTTAATATGTCCTGTACTCGTCTATAAAAGTGTTCATCCTTTGAAGAACTGTACTGTTTACATGGCTGGAACCTCTAAAAAGGGACTGACGACATACCATTGCACTGAGTTATGAATTTTGTCACTCCCATTTTAACTCTCCCTTTCATAATAACTATATTCCTTCAGGCCTACACAATCAGGGCACCATTTTGAAGTGTTATGGCAGCACTAGATAATCTAAACTACTCACAGTTGTGCTGTTCTTCTTGAAATAGTCTTTCCTTGCCAAAGAATGTCCACAAACAATCATAAATCATGATCAGTGAGTTTTGTACAAACAAACACAAAAGGGACATACTGGATGTGTGGAGGTACACGTTTACTCTCGTCTTCCATTGCTTCATAAGCCAGTGACCTGTAATGATAATGGTCAAACCATACTGTTGTAGTCTCTGGTTTGAATTGGATTTTTACAATGGCTGAATTTATGGTAAACCTCAAAAGGTTTATGCAGTAGTCATGTCAGTAATCAGTCTTGTATAAACCAAATGAAAAAAGCAACACTGCATGCTAAATGGACAAACTTAAACATCATTGTTTCTGTCTATTTCTCATTACAGTTATAGTCAGTGACAAAATGGTACCTGCAGTAAACCCCTCCAAGGTGTGCAGGCCTCCTCCAATGTTAAAAAGTAGTCAGTCTTGTAACAGAGTGTTCATCTTGGGTGTTTCTGCCAGTAAATGTAAGTGTACCGTCACATATTTAAAAAGAAGTAATGGAAGACATGTATATAACTAATGTATTTCCAGTCATGAAGTTCAGATCTGCTTCAGAGCAGAGTCCAAATTTTACATCTGTCTGTCCTTTTATCCATTTATCCATCCATTCATCCACCCATCCATCCATCAATGCATCATGCATCCATTCATCCATCCATATAGTCATCAATTCAGCAATTTCTCTATCTACAGTCATCATGCCCTTCTGAGTGACTGTTAGTGGGCTGAAAACAAGCGTTACCCAACAGAGCAAAGCATATGGGCTAAACAGCAGATGTTATCGCATGGTGTCCCTTCCTTTGAAGATGTCTCCAGCTGGCGAACAAACACAGATGGATAAAGGGAGAGAGAGAGGGCACACATCAGGAGTTGGAGGCCAAAGACACCACAGAGGAAGAATGTATGGGAAGAGGAGGGGGTTGCAGAGAGAAAATGTTTGAATTTTCTAGAATTTTCTTGCATTTGTATTTTTTTGTATAGAAAGGTCATTTTGTAATAAATAAAACTGAATCGCAAAGACAGAAAGAAAAAAAAAAGAAAGAAAGAAAGTGATACTATTGCATAATGGATTATAATTATTCTACAATAAAATGTTAATTCCAACTGAAGTACTGTAGAGAAAAGACAGAGACAGATTGTGCCATTCTACCAAAACCCATCAATTTGATGTGTGTGAAACTCTGACTACTGATTCATGGCATCTAATTTTGTATGCGATTTAACAAACATAAGCAAATATATAAGTATGGTAATGCCACATCTGCATGATGTGATGTGATGTTTTTTCTTAATCTTCCAGGGCATAAAAAGGGTTGTCTGATAACTCCACATTCATTTTCATTTAAATACTCAACCACCTCACCATCTTCATGGCCAACAAAACTAAAGAAAAATGTTTGTGCATGTGTATTTGTTGTGCATTTCTGCATCGCAGCAGTGCTAATGGTTTATGCAAAGGCAAACTTAATCACCAACATACCACAATGATGTCACTAATGTTTTGTGAAGTATAATCCTGTCTTGTTGCACTTTGACCAAGTAATGCAAAATGATACGTCAATGACACTGCTGTCCTTATTTTGACCCATAAACAGATCTAATCTCGGAATACTGTCATTTTGCATGTGTTGAATATTGTTTATCTTGAGTCATCAGTAAATCTGTGCCTAACAACACAGACATGTAACTGACATATTAGATATGTTTAATGCATGTGTGAGTCCATTGGCTGAGCCAAAACGAAATAAATGTACAGCCAAATAATACGTTTTTTACAATTCACCGCTTTCTCAGAGACCTTTTCTCGGGTGGACATATGGGTTTCCAGCGCCCCCTAGTGGTCAATACAATGACGAGGCTTTCACAACTCCGGAAGTGTGACCTGATGGAACTGACCTGTGGAGATCAGTGACAAAGTAATTCAGCAGCATCTCCCTTTCTTACTCCCCAGGGCAGTAGCTGCTGCAGGTGTTAATTTAATGAACTTGAACTTGTGTCAATGGACCACTGGACAGGTGCTGATGGCGATGTCATAACAGGACCCCATCAACTGACATTCTGCTAGTGGGGTTCATGAAGCTGTGAAGTGTATAAGGATCTGATGTTAGTTTTTACATCACAATGTGATTGAAAGTCGTGGGAAGCATCTGATCTAAGTATCTAAATTCCAAATACTTATGAATTCTGTCAGTTCTATTTAAGCTACAGAATGTAGCTTAGGGATAAATTGTAAGTCACAGCATGGTACAGAAGTGTTGGCATGGCACAATCATTCACTGCATTTGGTCATTGTCTAATCTGATTAAACTGTAGAATATGTACTGTGAAATTGTTTCTGGTGTATCTTAGGGAATTTTTTTTCAATAACACTATGTTCAAAAAAGTGGGGCCTTTTGCTAGCCTAGTAGCCTAGTAGGCTATAGTGTATATGTGAGGTCACCGTCTGTCAGGAGTAACCAACTAACTTGCTAAAGAGAAAGTTGCCAGTTCAACTCTTTTGTATTCTGTTGGTCAAGTTTAAAGTATTAGGTATTACAATCATTACACACATATTATTCTCAACTAGATAAACAGACAGACAGACAGACAGACAGACAGACAGACAGATTGATTAGTTGGTTGGTTGGTTGATTTTCTTCCCCAGAAGAAAAACTTGATTGTCCATTGGGTGTCGCTCTATTCTCATGCTCATATTTAAAATCAACTAACCAACTCGCTAAAGAGAAAGTTTTTTTTTTACCAGTTTTTATTTTACAACTCTTTTGTATTCTGTTGGTCAAGTTTTAAAGTAGCCTATTAGGTATTACAATCATTACACACATATTGTTCTCAACTAGACAGACAGACAGACAGACAGACAGACAGACAGGCAGATAGACAGATAGATAAGTTGGTTGGTTGGTTGATTTTCTTCCCCGGAAGAAGAATAAAAAACTTTATTGTCCACTGGGTGTCTCTCTATCCTCATATGCCAAGCATGAGCTCTTTTCAATATTTAAAATCATTTATGAAAATGGACCTGTTGCTTTTCCTTTTCAAGCGCTAACATTTATTCAGTCATGCACAAGGGCAAACCTTATGTTGGTCGACATTTAGCTAACATGCGGTTAGTATGAATAACACTTCATAAATTACAGCATTGTTTCCCGCAGCTATATGAAAATGAGATTCAAAATACATAGAAAGCAGACTGTACTTAGTCTGTTTAAAACATACGTGTGGAAAGTGTACATAAGACGATTCAACCAACAGAGAAAATACACACCATGATAACATTAACAAATCAAAAGTAAGAGTTATATATAAAGTGAGTTATCAGACTATAAATTGGCTATATTTTGGCTATTTTATCTTTTTTCGGCTCAACTGCTGACATTAATCTGTGATCCATCACACTGAAGTAACCTATCCCAGTCTCTCCAACATCCAAACACCACACCCCACACAGGCATACAAACGACTCCTGCCCACCACACAGGTGAGAGAGAGAGAGAGAGAGAGAGAGAGAGAGAGAGAGAGAGAGAGAGAGAGAATACCGGTGAGTAAGCATTCTCAGTCTAGGAACCTACAGTACTTCACTGCATCAACTGAGGTTTGCCTCATTCGAAAACTCGTCTGGACTCACAGGAGGAGCGCAGAGGACTGCGCATTCAGCAGTAGGCTAGCCTACTTTTAGGTTATCGCTACACTACATAAAGGCAGCATTGTTTCTATAGAGCGGGCAAGACAGTAGCCTACCTTCCCTTTTGCTTACTAGAAAGTATTGTACACCGCGCCAACCGGGAACATTGGAAGCAGAATGTCGAGTTTTTTCCCCACCTGCATGTGGAACAGGTGAAATTCCTCGCAGGACTAACAAAAAAAGGTTAAGGATTAAATAGAGCACTCCTGCAAATCCCTACTCCTAATCAGGTAAGTTTCGTCCTCTTGGAAATAGTGATGATAACGTATGTATGGTCGTGATGTCAATTACTTTTGTGGGTGACGGTACGTGTAAAGTCTGTTTGAAATGAAATGCGTGTCTCCTGATGAAGAAAAGTTGTAATTTTATGAGATACTGAAATACATAGGAAATGTGTGTGCGTGTGTGTGTTTGACATCAGCAGTTTGTTTGCTTTGTTGTTTTGTGTTGTTTTTTTCTGGTCGGCAAAATTTTGCAACCTACATTATTTACGCAATTTAAGCTACTGTATGCTTGTACATATGAGTAGCCTATCACCTGCTTGAGATTCTCGTTGGCCACCTGCGCAGGTGATGGATCATATAATAAGGTACAGAAAGTCCCAACTGCACTACGATACCGATGGCTTATGCAGCGAGATAATTTACTAAAGTGGTTAATTGTCAACTTGATTATAAGTGCATTTCTGTTAACTTTTACATATACAAATATACCAGGTAATATAGCTGAGAAGAAGCGTGTAGGGGCCTACGACACATTTTCATAGACTAACGCACTGAAAGCAAACTGTTGTCTTTATCTGTTGTCATGTGAATTGTAAATGTTACACTTCGCAAATCTCATCTCACAAGTGCCTTTGCCTTTAGGGATAAACACAGCACATTATTGCTAGTCATTTTAGGCTACATGTTATGATGTGGTGGATATTAGCCTACTCAGTACTACATGGGCTACCTGTGTGCCCATTTCTGTAATATCAAAGACCCCTTTTTACCACTGTGAAGTAAACCCCTGTGGCTGTCTGAAGGTTGAGTGTTGGGTTTCGGTATGACCTTTGAAAGTAGGGAATTGATTTTCGTTTGGCTAATATTTCCTCCCATGTGGTGCTGTTTACTTTTCGGATTCCAAAGGGTGAACAACACCAGGGCCGTGAATAGTTGTGAGCGCGTTGGTGACCTAATCAGTAACTCCACAAATGTCCATAAATTAGCAATGCAGTGACAGTTCACACCCAGTCAAGTGCAATCATTCACAGGGAGTGGTAACAAATTAAACACTTGTGTAGAGTCAATCAAGTAACTGATCAGACGAATGCCCTCACTGACAGGTCCTATTCTAACAGATGTTCTCACAGCGCTATTTACCCATGACACAACTATTAAGCCGCTTTGATGTTGGGAAGCACTTTGATCAATAACCTCACGTAATCCCATTGTGGATAACGGCCTATTTTTACACAATTCACAATTGCGTATCTTTATCTGGTATCTACCAGCCGAGAATATTTGTGTCATCATTTACTCTTTCTCTAAATGTAACCCACTCACCATTCAGTTGGAAAGGCTGCCATGGTGTTATGGATGTGACGCGCGCCTCGGTCACACGTCAGCGATAAACTTCTCCAGCGGTAGATGACATGGCTCAGATTCCGCTCATTTGGTTACGAAATAGTCCTCTGACATCAACACAGCACCAACTGACAGGAAGGGTCTCTCTCTCTCTCTCTCTCTCTCTCTCTCTCTCTCTCTCTCTCTCTCTCTCTCTGACACACACACACACACACACAGGCTAAAGTGTTGCCTGCTTTTCAACCTTAAACATTGTTAACATATTACTAGAATTGACCAGCACGTAGAGGAAGAAAATAATCATTTTCATTTATTATTGCCTTAAATTACATGAGGCGGTGACTATCACCTTTGATCTCATAGGTGTGTAGTTGTATGTAAAGTCTGTGTTAAACATTTTGTTTGCATGGTACATACCTGCCTACCATTGTTTTTTTCACTGAGCATTACCAGTGTATTTGTTTCTTATTGTCAACATTTTGTCTTATTTCCTCCTTTGTGACACTGTTTGTATTTAAGGACAAAAACAAATATCCAATCCAATCAATGATTTACAGAATTCCCGGGATAAATTCCAGTGACTAAATGCAGTTGTGCAGTGTTCAGTAGGCCCCTGCCCTATAGTGGGATTGGGTCTCTTCTCTATGTGCCAAACTCTAATATTTGAACAGGACAGCTCTTTGTAATGACCAGGCCTGGGATATGCTATATCATAGGCATGACTTAGAGGTTGTCTTTTCATTGGGGTTGACATACTGTAGCTGGAGGTTCTAAGTGTGTGTGTGTGTGTGTGTGTGTGTGTGTGTGTGTGTGTGTGTGTTGGGTTTGGCCACTCTGTAAAGGAGGCTGGCAGTGATTATCAAGCCCCCTCCATATAACTGTGTCTGATTCATGGTCAGACTATGCTACCACTACTACTACTACTACTACTATTACTACCACTACTACTACTACTACTACTACTACTACCACTACTACTACTACTACTACTACTACCACTACTACTACTACTACTACTACTACAACTACGATTACTACTACTACTACTGCTATCAATAAAAAATAATAATAAATATAATTTATGAGTATTTTGAAGCACTCAGAACCACTTTCCAAACTTCTTTATACCAGTCTGTGTACACAGGTGTGATGTATGTATGTCATGTTTTTGTGTGTTTGTATTGGTATTTAGGTGGATGGCAATCATGCAAGCTGCATTCCCAACAGTCCCTTTGCTGCTGTCGCTGGCCGCAGTCATGTCCCTCCCTGGCTCCATTGCAGCCAATATCACCCTGAGCACCAGCCCGCCACAGGGCTGTGGGTCAGAGGTCAACTCGCTCTACTACAACCTGTGTGACCTGAGAGCCGTGTGGGGCATCGTGCTGGAGGCCTTCGCCGCAGCCGGAGGGGTGGGCTCTCTGGTCCTCCTCATCGTCCTCCTGGCCAGCCTACCCTTCACAGCAGACCCTCGGCGGCGCAGCTCGGTGGGTCTGCAGGGCTGCTTCCTGCTGTGCACGCTGGGCCTCTTCTGCCTGACGTTCGCCTTCATCGTGGGCCCGAACTTCTCCACGTGCGCCTCGCGCCGCTTCCTCTTCGGTGTGCTGTTCGCCGGCTGCTTCTCCTGTTTGGTGATGCAGGACGTGCGTCTGGCCTTGCTGGGTCGACGGGATGCTGGGCCGCGGGCCTGGGTGCTCTGCCTGGGCGCCCTGGGGCTGTGGCTGGTGGAGGTGATCATCAACACGGAGTGGCTCATCCTGACGGTGGTGCGCTACCCGACCAACACCACGGGCCGCAGCGACGACATCCCGTGCAACATCGCCAACCAGGACTTCGCCATGGCACTCATCTACGTTATGGTCCTGCTCCTGGCAGTGGTGGTGGCTGCGATGCCCGCCCTGGCAGGCGGGCAGCACAAGCAGTGGAGGCGGGACGCCGCTTGCGTCCTCTGCACAGGCCTGTTCTCCGTCGGCATCTGGGTGGCCTGGATCACCATGTACACCTACGGCAACGATCTCCACGGCGGAGGACCCAGGTGGGATGACCCCACGCTCGCCATCGCCCTGGTGGCCAATGCCTGGGTCTTCCTGCTGCTCCACACCATCCCGGAGGTGTGCAGCCTCAGCACCGATGACGAGGACCAGCCGGGCTTCCGTGAGGACATGTACCCAAGCCGCGGAGTGGGCTACGAGAACATACTGAAGGAGCAGAGCTCGCAGAACATGTTCATGGAGAACAAGGCCTTCTCCATGGACGAGCCCAACTCAGGTATGACTTCCTCCACACAACCATCTGTCATTCGCTTTAAAGCCAGTTTTACAATAACAGAACAAATATATATCAGCTTGGAGTGTAAAGACATGTTTTAAATGCTCCACATATTTAAAGCACCACAAGGCAATATTTCTTATCAATTCATTTTATCGTTATGGTTGTTAGGTATAAAACCATTTAGGAAATATTTTCGATGAAACTAAGCTCTCTGCTGCCTCTATTAGCTCTGAATCTATAAAGCGGGAATACCAGAGCTATTTACACAGAGGCTCTCACACAAAACTTTGAACTTCATGGAGTTCAATGGAACTTGAATTTCAATAAATCTGTCATTCTACAACTAAGGTTGCAGAGGCTGTCTGACCGGAGTACATATCCAGTTAGGGCACCACCAGCCATTAATGCACACAGCTGTCACACACTGCACATCTTAGAGAAATGTAATTTGCATCTAAAATAAATATTGATAAGACTGGAAAAAAACACTGAAGAGTAATCGTAACAATGGAAAACCACAGAGTTTCAGTCGAAAGAGAACAGAGTGGTATTGGCTATGACACACCAGACTACCACACCAGTTTTGCTGTATGTTTGTATCCTGATTGGTAAAGGGCTTTTTTTTCACAAAATAAACTCACGTCACCATTTGGAGCCTCATCCACTCCAGAGTCTAACACGTCCATAAATACCCATGCCAGTCTTATCAGTCCCTCCAAACACAGCGAACCACCGTTCGGAATTCGATGGTCGGGGGCTTGTTTTGTCAAGGCTGTCTAGTGTTTAAAGGACAGCGCAGAACAGGAGAGGCAGGGGGCTAAGTGAAGGGGGGGGGGGGGTCTCCTGGAAAAAAAAAAGTAAAAAAAAAGGCACCAAAACATCCTGAAAACCAGGCACTGGTTTCACATGTCGCTGCTTAGCCTCCTGAATTTGATATGCTGATGTTGTAGAGCCACTCAGGCCCTGGTATCTGATCAGACTGCTGGAAGTCCAGTAAGAACACTGCGTTCCTCTGTGCCTCTCCCTGCCCACATTGCCACAGGCGGCCTTTGATGATGGGTTGGATGCCTGCCCCGCCATTCACTCACACACACACGCACGCACGCACACACACACACACACGCACACACACACACACACACACACACACACACACACACACACACACACACACACACACACACACACACGTTGTACACAGAGCACATACACACATGGACACATAGTCAAATGCGCACAGAGAAGGTTAACCACAGTTTTTTTGCAGTGCCTCTTGATATTTAGAATGCCAGAGTTCGTAGGTGACCTCAGTCGTGTTATTTACTGATGGACAAACATGTAGACAACAAATTATCATAGGGTGCCTCTTAGACTGAAACAGTTCGAACTTGATTTGTTAATATTAATTATCACCTCTGGGTCCAAATGCACCATATTCTTGACCTGGTTTCTACTGAAAAATAGCATTTAATCTAGGACAATGGGCTACAAAAGTAGATTAAGTTTACTTATCATACCAAATACATTTCTGTTGTAGCCCACTCCTCCCTAATATAGTAACACTTCCATTTAACTCTACACTTACACTTCTGCAGGAAAGATCAAGTAGTAATATTATATTATTATTTTTATATTATATAGTATATAATAATATTATACTACTGCACTTGTAGGTATAAATTATACATTTTATACATAATATACGTTGTGTTTTTATGTACGGGATGAATAAAAATCCATGAATTTATGGGTTTAGTCCGGTGAAAGAGGTGGCTGTGTTAAACAAGTCACCCAACCTTGTACTACACAGTCAGCTGCACCTCAGGAGCCTTTCTGAGGTCTTTGCCTCGTGTGTTTGCATTGCCCTGCTGTCACCGTGGTGACCGAGGCGTGGCAACAGTATCATGGCGGCTAGATATTTCACAGAGGGACCAGGCATTTCAGGCTCCCTCGGGGCCCGTGGCCAATCTCCAGTGACCCGTGCCAGCCGGCAGGTCTGTTTTATGGCGGAAAAGTGCCAGTGAGGTCTGAGCGTGTGTGTGTGTGTGTGTGTATATACTCTACTGCACCATCTGTTTACAGTCCACTGCAGACTAAAAGCTCAGCAAGCCTTGTAAAAAAAGAGGATGCTTACGAGACAAATCATCAAGGACGGGTTGCCGTTGCTTGCCTCCTGTGTCCTTCGAGGCTTCTCAACAACCAAGCTATTTTTTTGGAAGCTAGGCAATACGTATTTTTGTGATGACTTGATACCAAGGCAGCATTATACTAAACGTCATACAATAACAGTTCATAAGGTCATGTAGCATTTCCCTCTCTTATGGTTTTAAAGTGGTTTTCTATGGAAATGTCACTGTGATATGTTTGACTGAGTACAACAACTGTGTTTGTGATGGAGTGCCATCACCAGGGTTTAGGATGTGCTCTGACTGCTATTCCAAGGAACATGGCTCTTTGACATTGGTATCCTGGAGACCCGGGTTCAAAGCCAGGTGGGGTGACTTCTCTCCCCCTTCGCTACAGTCTGCCATGCAAGCAAGGTGCCTACCAGCATATTGGGAGCAGTATTAGGGGTTCAGCTGCCCAGTGTCTTGCCTATGATCACTGGTCAAATCCTCTACCTCCTGAGCCATTGTCGTCCTGTATGTGTGTGTTTATAAGGCCATAAGCCACATGGCAGCTACATGGTCACATTGTTATGTTGCCTATATTAACCATTGGGCTGTTTATTTACTTGTACCGAACGTCTTACTAAGTGCAGTTGTCTACATATCTGCTTTTTAGGCTACAACCCATGTGGTTATACATGGTATTATTATTGTCCACATTGAACATTCAAGTCTTTTTTAGCTTTTGTGACCTCTTACTCTTTACATTAAATGAGCCTTCACTAGCATCTCTCAGGCCTCTAGCAGTGACTCTGTATACTCTAATAGATGTACAGTCATTGAACACAAGCTACCTGGACATACGGTCATATTGTGATGTTGCCCACATGGAGCATTTGGGTATTTAGCCAACATGTGACCTCCTAGTCTTGTATGAAGTTCAAGTTGTGTGTGTCCACATGGCTACACAGTCACAGTGTTAAGTTGCTGACATTTAACATTTGATTGTGCATTAATTGGTACAGAACCTCCTTCTGTCATATTAGGTGGAGTTGATTACATGTCTGAAATTAAGACCACAGCCCATATGGCTGTACACTCATATTGCTATACTGTCCACATTTAAAATTCAACTGTTTATTATCTGATACATGACCTCCTTCTCTGGTATTAAGTATAATATGTCTGTGTGTCTGCCTTCCAGGCCATAAGCCGGTGTCTCCCTACAGCGGCTACAACGGACAGATGCGCAGCTCCGTCTACCAGCCCACTGAGCTGGCCATCATCAGCAAAGGAGTCAACACTGTGAGTTTTAGTTGAATTATTATTATTATTATTATTATTATTATTATATTGCGCAAGGTTTATCTTAAAGTATTTGTTTACACTTATTTTACCCTTTATTTTACACTTTATTTTACTGTCCCTGTTACAATGTATATACATCATGATGTAATAATTTAACATGTTGCATTATGTACTTACACTGTAGTTTAGGGTTATTGTTGGGATTAGGGTTAGTGTTATGTACAGTGTAAGTATTGAAAGTTACATGCTGTTACATGTAGATACACTGCAACAGGCACCGTTAAAAATAAAGAGTTCCATCTTTTTTATCTTTCTTTTTTCTTTTTTCTTTTTTTTTTCTCCCTCTTACCACTGAAGGGACATTGCATTCAATTTCCATTGTTCTGCTGTGCAATGGCAATAAAGATATTCTAGGCTGTTCTAACCTATACTTGCAAAAGGTTCCTTAGAGTAACCGTCCATGATCCATCCCTTTTAACTTTAAGATATCTATTCAAGACCATAACTGAATACAAAAAATATGTAGTCCATCACATGATTTTTTTTAACATGAGTTACATTGATCCTAATTTAGTCTGTGTGTCATGAGTGTGTGATGTGTTTTTATCTGTGTGTATGTGTGAATGGATATAATGTCTGCGTGCTCGTATGTTGTGTAAATGTGTATGTGTTAGGAAATATATGCTGCTGTCTATGTTTGTTGTGCTAGGGATGCATGAATGTATATGTATATTTATATGTGTGTGTGCATGCGCGTGCGAATGAATGTGTGCGTGTGTATGTGTGTTTGTGTGTGTATACATGTCTGTTTGTGTGTGTGTGCTTGTGTGTGTGTCAACCTAACATCCCTAATTATGACACACTCCGATTACCCCCCCACCATCACTGCCACCACCTTCCCCCGCCTCCCCCCGTAGCAGCCAGAGGTACAATCGTACGACATCCCCCGTGCCACAGCCACACCCCCAACCCAAAACGGGGGCAGCAGCCCCTCTCTGCACACACAGGAGGCCTCCAGTCAGCCACCCGCCAGCAGTGTAGGTCTACAGGCTGTCCCTTGTCCTCTGTCTCTCCGAAGCCTGTCCCCTGCTTGACTGTCCCCTCGCCCACTTCCATTCACTCCACATGGATGACATTTTTCAGTCAAGTTAGCAAAGCCAGATGGCTAAATAGTAGTTTATAGTCATTTGTAGTAAGAATAAGAAAATAAGATCTGTAAGGATCTGTAAAAAAATCAGTCATGCAATATTGGTCATAAACGCTATGTTCATTCAGTTGGAGAGAAGTTGTAGTGTGCATTTATTGTGTATGGCTGCAGAAAATGCAGGCATCCAGACTGCAAAAATGTGATCCATCGTGTCTCTGAATAGTATGATGTGTCACCAATGAGTTCCATTCTAGAACTTTCCAGAACTAATCTCTCTGGAGAGCTCTCTTACCTCACTGCATCATCGTGTTTCATGTTTATTCTTTCTCTCTCTCTCTCTTACCCTTCAAGCCTATTGGATTCTTTCTTTCAGTCATCTGTCTGGTGTTTAATCGATCCCTAGGGGGCTGCCCATCGCACTCTGTCTTTCTCAGTCTTTCATTCTCTCTTAATTCTTCCACAGCGTATCTCATTTCATTCCTGGAATGTGTCTCTGCAAGTCTCAAAGCTTTTTCTTTGGTTATTTTCTGCCTCTTTGACTGGCCTGCAAAGATAATCTCATAGGAGCTGTAGATTCCTGCCAGCCACTGACCAGAAGGACGTGTTCTCACAGTAGGGGCTTTTGAAAGACTGCAGTTATCAATGTTGTGCACAGCCGAGTTCTTCCCTCCAAGGCGGAGGTTGAGCACAGTAGAATACTCTCGCCAGTACTACTTTCAGGGCGCGGATATTTGGCAGCCTCCTTACTAACTGGATGGATAACAACAGGATAACAACAAGTAGATTATGTACTTTTAAACACAGATTTGCTAGTAGCTCCTTAGGCCCATAAAACCTGTGAGAACATGGCTTCTGTTAGCAACATGTCAACACAATCAGTCTTTTTTAACCCATGAAGGGTTACAGATGCTTATATTTGATATGGTGTTTATGTGGCCGGCTTGATATTTGTATTTCTCCTGTTTTTCAGGGTAATGGCTTACACAAGAAAGCCCAGTGGTAAAGCCCCTACAAAAAACCTGTCATAAGGAGCGAGTCTTATATATATATATAAATATGTATATATTTTTCTCGCCTGTGACCTCTGAAAACGTTCTGCTGTCATTTCAAGGATTTTTTGGCCACAAGTCAAAAAAGACTGACAAGACTGTATTTTCGGTGGCTGGATCAATGTCGTTCAACCATTTCACTATACACACACACACACACACACACACACACACACAAACACACAAGCACAAAAAGATGTGTAATGCCAGTCCTGGTGACAGCATTGTCAAGACTCATGGACATGGAGCAGGGCTGCTGCTCAAGGCAAGACCTGGTGCAGTACACAAGGGGGGACAAAAAGCACCTGTCCCCTGTCTGAACCTACAGATCTGGGAATGGCAGGCTGCCACTGTGTTTAAAGAGATAAGCCTGGCTATTCACGGAGCACGCAAACGCACCGCTGCTGGTAAATGACTCGTGGTTTCGACACATACCAGTCTCTGGTGATGATAACAAGCTGGTGGGAACACTGGGAGCAGCTGTTATTTTTTGTACTTCTGTCAAAACACTTACACAGCCACAGACACATAGACAGACAGACAGAGAGACACACGCACACACACACACACACACACACACATGCATGCACGCACACACACGGTGCAGTGGACAGAACCACCTGAGGAAAAGCACAAGCACTAACAATAGGACATGTTGAGAAGCTACATGTTGATCTATGTTTGGATCACACAATTACTGAAGCATCTGAAGTCTCTTTGGCTATTGCTTGACTTTATTTAACTGATGATGTTCACTATTGTTTGAAGAAATATGTTTAAAAATGACTTCTCACTTATCTGTATGTATCAAGACTTAGGTAGATCTAAAGTTTGCGGGGAAAAAAATGCATGCATGGGTAAGCTATTGATTCAATGCATGACCATCCTCAATCGTGTATACAATTTCACTCAAAGTCTCTACACTTCTGCATCACACTAAAGTTAATATAAATTAAGGATCATGAAGGATATATATTGTGTTTAATTTTAAATTTATTGAGAAATGTATTGAAAAAATAAAACATCTTTTTATAAGCTGCTTGTGATTTGACTTTATTCTTTTATTTTTAGTTTGTCTCTTCTTTCCTCTCTTTCTCTTTTTGACTTCTTCACTTTCTCGCCCTCTCTCTCTCTCTCTTTCACTCTCTCTTTCTCTCTCCCCTCCTCTCTCTAACTTCTCCACCCTCTCTTTTTCCCTCTCTCTCCCCTCCTATCACTCCCTTCTCCTCTCTTCCTGGGCATCTGTGCCCTGTTGGGAATGCCTGTTGCTGGGGTCAAGCTGAGGGCGAAGGCACATCAGGTGAAGCGGTGTCCTCATTTCTCTCCAGTCACTGGATCCGCTGCCAGGCCCACGCCAGAGAGAGGCCAGAGCTGCCCCAGAGCTACTCTCGTGCCATCTGCTTAAGGTCACCGTCTGCAGAAAAAGGAAGAGAGCACCACATGTAAAATTACCCCCCCCCCCCCCCCCACACACACACACACGCACACACACACATACAAACAGATCCCACATCCACCCCAGCTCCTATGGCAGACTATTGACCATTTGCATGCTCTCTGCTGATAAGACCACATTATTTCGCCTGAAGGGGTACAGTGTGGTGGGCTAGAAAGTTCCACATGGAAGAGTCTCCAAAGGTGATGTAACACACAAAACAGGATATGGAAAAAATGTGGAAAAAAAACACTTACTGAGGTTTGTTTTGTTGTTGTTTTTTGGTCAAGTGGCTGTTACCAAACTTTCACACTGTTACGGCCTGTTTTTGGGTTTGCCATCTTTTGACCACATAAAGTTGTTTGTGTCCACTTTGGTTAAACACTGGTGATTTATATGAGATGACACTGACAATTACCATGATCAAAATATCTTAGAATTCAGAAGTAAACAGCTTGTCATAACACAGAGAAGTCATAATTCACGCAATGAGTGCTTCCTGGCACTCCTTTTTTTCCTGCTAGTAGACTCCCTGATAGAGGTCACCAGTGTCTCATCCATTTGTATAGATAAGGCTATAGTCACATATCACTTTTGGTGTGTATGAGGCGGGATCACATCATCATCATCACATCATTGGTGCAAAATAGCAGCAAACAAATACTTTGGCTTTGTGTCCATGTTAAGTGACCTAGTTAGGTGATGGGTTTAACTATGTGCCAGACTTTTCAAACTGATTGGTTCATCATTGAAAACACACAGTTATTTAAAATGATTGGAAAAATATGATGTACATAACAGTATGCAAGTTTTTTTACTATTTGGTTCAATTACAGATGACTTTCTATTACTGAGGGGTGTTTTTAATCTTTTTTTTCCCTATATGGATGCGGGTGGGAAGTTGTTTGCATAATGTAAGGATTTGGCCATGGCAGATAATGTCAGACAGGTCTACCCACACTGCCTCTAATGTGGATCCGCACATTATTTATCATTATTGAGGCAAGCGTTAACATACATGTCTTCAGTGGGTGTCCTGTGTGTTATCTACCACTGTGATTTATATTTGACGGAGCATGGAGCATTCTTTGTCACACAAAGAGACGTGGCACAGAAAGAAAAGACTGAAAACGGCCACCCACTCCCTCTTTCCTTTAACATGTACCAATTGTTTTTCTCCCGCTTTAAACAGACCAGTGACTCATGGGGTTGTCAATAACAGAAAGCTGTACACTCTAGCTCCCTGGCTCAAACTCTTTTTTAAAGGCTGTAATAAAATTTATTTTGTGTTCATTTATTCATTTTTATTACAATGATGACAACAATGATAATGATGATAATTATTATTAGTACTATTATTATTAGTGCATATAATTTTCAGGTTATGCTTTGTTTCCCTCTCTTATGAAACTTTGCTCTGAAACAAATACTTCAAAACATTTCAGTGATATTAGAGTCATTTTTCTCTGCAGAATAGGGAAATCCACACTTCAGGAAGTAAAAACCTAACCATGTATTGGTTCAGCCTGTTCTTCCTGGACAAGCTTACCCACCTGGCTTATGCGGTGTTCTAATTTAAATCAGGTGGTTTAATGAGTAACTGAAACACATACCTGGTACCTACTGAACTCTGGTTCTCTGCTTCATTGGAGTTGAGTGCATATACTATATGTAGGCAGGGGATTGATCATTGGCTGACATGGTTCTCCAAACTGGCTTTATCAACTGAACTGCAAGGTTAGTGATACATTAAGCAGTGTTGCCGGGCAACAACATGACAGGCTCCTAATATTGTAAACATGATGATCACATCAAGTTACATGCTGATAATTTAAGTTGCCTTGACACAATTCCTTGATGTAATATCAGTAGGAAAGTCCCTAGAAAGCACCTGTTAGTTACACTGTCCAGGAACTTTGCTCAAACAATTGCCCTGTGTATCATCACCTTAAGACTGTGGTGTCAGTGAAGAGAAGCAGACAGTTTAGCCAAGGATAACATTTACATCGCTCTAGAGAATCAACTAGATAATTTCAACATCCTCTTCTTTGAAAATGCAAAAGCATCAATCAGTGTTGATATGACAGCAAAATTACAGTCCCCAAAGGTCTATATATCTGAACAAGAGTATTGCAAAAAACCCAAAACATATTGTGACAGAAGCTCAAAGCAACAACTAAACAAGCACCAAACAGCAAGAAATGGATCAGATCGGCTGTCCTATGAAGCACATCCCACTGTATGCCAGTAAATATAGTTTTAATTGCACATAATTAGAGCCTGTGTTTATAGAGAATGAGAGGAAAATTGAGTTGGGAAACTGCCTTTCCCGGTGGAAGTCTGTCAATCAGACCAAAGAAGCGGCAACCATGGAGAGAGAATATTATGGGATGGTTGTTGTTAGGCTTGCATCATTTGCTGTAACCCTTGGTCACTGCTGGATGGAAACACACATGCTAACGGCTGACTTAGTATATTATGTCTATTGAACCTAGTGAACAGCATCGCTGCAATACTGTGTATGGCAAGCCATTTGAAATCGTTTACACACAAAACAAGCAAAAACTAGGATATTTATAGATAATTCCATGTAAATAAGCACCATTCTATATTTACACACATAAAACACACACACACACACACACACACACACACACACACACACACACACACACACACACACACACACACACACACACACACACACACACTAACAAACATTTACACATATATAAACATACACACATCTCTTTCTTCAAAATCCATGACCTCTGAAAGACTGAAAAAGACAGAGGTCACAGTGCACCTGCCCAGTCCCCTCAGGTCCCTGGGATATTCTTGAATAACATCTAAAATAGGGCATAATTCTCTCTTTTTTATTCTTTCACTCACTCTCTTTTTTTGCTCTCTCCCCCTCTCCCCCTATCTCTCTCGTTCTCTATCTACCTCCCTCCCTTGCTCTATTTTTCTCTTCTCTTTAACTCTCCCTCCCTCTCCCTCCCTCTTTCACCCCCCTCTCTCTCTCTTTCTCTCTCTTCCCCTCTGTCTCAGATGATGATAAATGCTGCCAGGAAAGGTGGATAAAGCAGGGAGGCTTTTTTTCTGATTTCATTTGTAGGCCATTGGTGCCCTAGAAAAGAAATTAGAGTGAAACTCTCACAAAAGTCACCTTTATTTATGACTAGAGGTGACAAACAGGGTGAACCGAAACAGTACCCTTTTTCACCTCTGTAGTCGTAAATAAAGATGGCAGGGCTTAAAGAAAGTTAACACGTTACATAAAAAGGCAGGCACAGTCTGCTTTAGAGTAAACAAGAAAATGCAGTGTACATCTGTCACCCTCTACAAAGACAGGGCTGCAATGAGGTCAGCAAGTATTCAAGAATAGAAACGGGGGGGGAAAGAAGGGGGGGAAAGAGATATGTTTATTGTAGGGCCTGACTATGAATATCAGTAAGAAGTAAAGAATTAGCAAGTTTGGAAAATAATAGTAATGTGTTTTGGCGGAGAATTTATCACTACTGCAGGGTAGCAGAAACAATAGGGCTGCATTAGTAAACGCAGTGCTGACAAAAATAAATAAATCTTATGCCCATTTTAGCACAGATGCTCAAGCAGTCAGACAGCCAGCCAACAAGGCTGGTCTAGCACAAAACTTCATGCCCATTTGCAGTGGAACTTTCACAGTGGTGCAAAGTCCCATAGGAAATGCAGTCTGGGAGGTGATTTATGCACCCATTGTATGACACTGCAAGTCTATTATAATTGTCAGCACCAGTTTGTTTAAATAACAATGTCATTTTGTGTTTACTTCCACACATCTCCTGTGTGTACTTTGCATGCAATTACAATGTGTGTGTGTGTGTGTACGTGTGTGTGTTTGTGTGTTTGTGTGTGTGTGTGTGTGTGTGTGTGTGTGTGTGTGTGTGTGTATGTGTGTGTGTGTGTGTGTGTGTGTGTGTGTGTGTGTGTGTGTGTGCACATGTTTGTGTGTGTGCACATTTGTGGGCGCTTGTGTGTGTGTGTGTGCGTACAGGTTTGTGACTGACTGATAAACTCCATCCAGTGTGTTCTGACCTGGCCCTGTTCCTGGGCTTTCTGGCACCATGGGGCCTTTGGTCAAAGCCTCTCTGTCCAGCGGAGAAAAAAACAACAACCAAAGCACTCCCCAAACCACCACTACCCCACTCCCCCCATTCAACTCCACCTCTCCACTCACTCTCGCCCCAGTTCCCTTTCTCACACTTCTTCTCCACCCTGCACATCCACTACACCCGTCCATTCAACACTTACACCCACCAGGCACCCTGCTGCCGACTGAAAGGCACCAGCCAAGGCCAAGTGAGAGGCCCAATGGCTTCCTTTCACATTAGTGGGGCACACACCACACCACACCACTCCACCCCATGCCTCCACCCTTACCCCCTCCTTTAGCCAAGATAAACATCTCAGGTCTAGAGTCCATTTTTGGAAGTTTCCTCTTTAGCCCAGCAGACATCTTTGAACTTCTGTTTGTGTGTGTGTGTGTGTGTATGTGTGTGTGTGTGTGTGTGTGTGTGTGTGTGTGTGTGTGTGTGTCCTTGTATCTATCCAGGCAGGATGAAGAAGCTTGCCAAAAGGAGAGGCAAGCAAAGAACTGGCGAAGATGCTTGTCTGCGGAGCAGGAGAAAGCCTTTTTTTCTACACTTCTGCAGTAAACATGGCATGGTTTCCTTTTTTCTGTGATGTACTAGATTTTCTCCAAAACTTCTGAAAAAAAAAAAGTTGTAACCCAGTCGGGTGTAAAAAAGAGAGGGTTTTGCTGTTACATAAGCCACTGCTGGGGCATCTCGTGGGCTCTTGAGGTGTGTTTAGGTTGAGGCAGAGAAGGCAGAGGAGTGGTGGCCATCCCGTGGAAACACACTTGACCTACTTGTAGCTCTCCCCTTCCACTGAGAGTATATATATATAGCCTATATATATATATATATATATATATATATATCTGTGTTGGGTTTGCTCATACCTATAAATGGAAGTATCTCATTTATCACTCTACTTTTATGGTGTCCTGTTGGAACTGAAGAATCGTATCTACATGGGCAATTCCACTCTATGAGTGGGACAAAACATGGGCAGTCACATAATAAATTGCACGAAGTATTTAAATAATATGTTCTACAGTCAAAAATTGCCAATGCTATTTTTTTATATTAATCATTCACATCATACAATTATGATGGCATTTTATTGGCATCATGCATGTGATGAACAGTCCACTTTCTGTGGAATTGCCCAAAAACAAATTAAAAAACAGCTTTTAGTTTTAATCCATTCAAACTCATATGTGATTAAAAATGTAACAACTGCACCTGCACACCCAAAACAGTAAAAGAAATGTTCCGTTAATACCACTGATAGGCAGTGTTGGGCAATTTACTTTTGAAAAGTAATTAGTAACAGTTACTTGTTACTTCTCCTGAAAAGTAACTGAGTTAGTAACTGAGTTACAACTTTATGAAAGTAACTAGTGGTCAAAGAAAGTAACTATTGCGTTACTTTTTGTAATGTTGAAATAGATCACGAATTTGGATTTCCAACTTCCTTTATTTAAAACTGTAGCGTCTGTGCGCTACCAGCCTGCTGAGGCTGAAAAGGTCGAAAAGGGCGTAGTGCTGGCGCTGCGGGCATGGCGGGATGTTCCGGGTGGCACAGGGTGGCGAGGAGAAGGGGTGTACGAGGACAGCACAGAGTGCCAGTCTGTGGGTGGAGCAGCAGCAGTGGCTCTGTAAATAACAATGATCATCCTGTTCTCACTGTCTGATCTGTCTGTGTCTGTTTGTGTATGTGTGTGTGTACAGTACGTGTGTGTGTGTGTGTGGCTGCAAGGTGCCATGTTGGCTGAGGTAGGGGGTGGGGGTTGCTCTTGTTTAAATCATTTGTTTCTCATCAACTAATGTTGTAATGTGTTCCTGACTGGGATGATCCACTACTACAGCAATGTTATGGAATCATGGAAACGCTCTTGTAGACCAGTACAAGTGTCAGTAAAATATGGTTGCTTTATTGCTTGGTGCAATCCCCGAAACCTAATGCAATATTTTATTTTTGTCACCCCTATTCTCCGAAGAAAAAAACAACCAGATTCCATATAAATCAAACAATTTCAAGTGTAATATTGAATATGAAAATGCTGCTTGAATATATGATGTGTATGTAATGATGTGTAGATGTAGACTGTAAGTGTGTTTTGGGCTCAGTCCTTTTCTATTCTTTGCTAGAGGTACATTTTCCTCACTGCCCCAGGAGTTTTCTCCCTCGTTGGCTGCTGGAGCTCCCATGAGGGCTGAAGGGGTTGCACCATCCCTCTTTGTTTTGAAGGCCTCCTTCTGCTTGAAACAATCCATCAGGACTCTCCTCCTGTCCTTCTCCAAGTGATCAGGCTCTGCCATTGCTGTTATGAAAGTGTTCAACAAGCAAAAAATTAGAACAGGAGTAAAAATGGACCATACCTAATATACCAAAAAAAGGAAGGAAGAAAGGAAAATGATGTGGTTTTAGGTTAGCTGTGGACAGTGTTAATGATATGATACGTACAGGTTCTCCTTACTGCAGCCCGCCTCCAGATAAACCACATGATTAGCATTTCCCTCCTCTCCTCCTCCAGCTTGCGCCTCACTTCAATTGTCAGTCTTTCTGTCTTCTCTGCCTGGAGAACAAGCTGTGCCTTTACAGACACTTTTGTTTGATACCTGTGCCAAGGAAGTAGGAGGTGAAACACTGGCCCCTCTTTTTGCTGAGGCTCTGTGGTGGAACTGGCCTTTTCCCCATTTTCCTGGTGGATTGCTTCTCTCCTCAGTTCCTCAGCAGTGGCCGTCATAAGGGTCAGGTGCTTAGCCTCCTCTTCCTGCTCTTCCTTGCTGGCTACATAATCCTCATTGGGCACTGCAATGCAGCATCTGAAAATATTCTGGAGCTTCATCATTTTGCGACTTCTCTCTATGGTGTCTCAAACAGACTGAGCAAGTTTATTGACTTGATTAAAGATTCTAGATTATTGTTCTAAAATAAGAGTAAACATTTCATGGAATTGTTGCAGTGATGTAAGTGTTCATTTAAATCTGGGGCAGCAAGAAAAGGTTTAGAATGTTCATTTTAAGCTGGCTAGATTTTGCTTTGTCAAACAGGTAATAAGCTATATTTAATTATGAAACTGAATGTTACGTATGTTGAAATGCCCACTTAACTGAGTAATTACTAGAACACATTGCTTACACTAATTAGTATATTTAATATTGCTGAGGAAAAATGTGAGCCAAGACACATATTACATGTAATAAAGCCTACTGTATAGATTCTCATCACTATGTTTCTAAAAATAAAACAATGAATAAAAATGAGCCTAGATATTTAAATATATATATATATATATTTATTGAACCTCAATAGGCCACAACTGGTCATCAAATAAGACTAAAATGACATTATGGTCGCTAGAATATTCATATAAAATCAATGGTGAAAAAAAAAGAGAGAGAAGGGGTCTGATGTGTCCCAGTTAGAAGTCGGTATTATCCTACATTGGATGGAGTGCCTGGGTGACATGACATGGATGGTATTTCAAATTGTAGTCTATGTATTTCCCATGGGAGATCAATGAATAAATACCATTTTCTCATAAAAAAAATAACATAAAAAAGTTTTGTTCTAACACAAGAAACCACAATGTCTCTGATTTTTCAGAACGACTAGAATTTTAGCAAACCTGTAGGTTCCCCCCTCTCTCTTCCATCCTACTGAAGACAAACTTTGCACTTTCCAAAACTTTGCCCATCACTGCTGGTATGTCATCTGTAATGGGCAACATGGATCGAATGCAATAGCCTACCACTTAGTTTAGTTTGTTAGTGTGTGTGTGTGTATGTGTGTGGTGCCAGTGTATGTGATTATCTGTGTGTGTTTGTGAGTGTGTGTGTTTGTGTATCTGTATGTGTGAGTGTGTGTGAGTGTGTGTGTATGTGTGTGTGTGTGTGTGTGTGTGTGTGTGTGTGTGTGTGTGTGTGTGTGTGTGTGAGTGTGAGTGTGAGTGTGAGTGTGAGTGTGTGTGTGTGTGTGTGCGGGTTTGTTAGTGTGTGTGTCTGTATATCTCTGTGTGGGTGTATGTGAGTATTTCTCTTTACCCTTAATATGTTAAATATTGCTTTTGGTGTACAAAAACAACTTTATATACTAAACCAAGAAGTGCTGACTGAATTAAAGTGCAACAAATTAATGATTATTTCTTTAAATAATCACACATATATTGTTTTTTTATTTTCTCTTTTTTACCTTAATATGTTAAATATGTAATGATTTTGGTTATTGATAATGGTTTTTTACACTTTATTTTATTGAAACAGTATGCAAACTGCAACAAATTAGTGAGCTGGGCAGCATAGAATGAGCATTCTAACCCTTCCTGGTTCAGATTCAAATAAACACTTATTGCCATGGCAACTTCACTAGAATGTTTACTTACAGAACTTTAAACTAGAACTTTCAAACTAGAATGTTCAGTTGTTTACCCAGATTTTGCTCAGTCTAATTTGAGACTTCAAAGAGGATAGCTGATTAACAATGAGACTCTGCGATTTTTTACGCTGCTGCTTGCCAGTGCCTGAAAAGGACTTTGGTGATAATGTGTCATCATCAAGGATCAAGGTGGACAGCAACAGGAAGAAGGAGAAGAAAGGTGAGAGAGCCAATCCCAGCAAGAAAAAGATTAGGAAAGAGGCTAAGCGCCTGAAGAAAGAGATGGCAGACAGGAGGAGGAAGGAGGTGGAGATGGCTGTCCTTGAGGTGGAGCAGGAAGTATCCCTGAAGGATGTGCCTATTCTAGCTGAGGGGAAGGAGAGAGCTGGAGAGAGGGTGGTGGAGGGCCTTAAAAATGCCCACATCATTGTCCACCGGGCCATGGTTCACGCTAGCCAGGATAGCCAAGATGGAAATCCAGAGGCTGTGGTGATGGGTTTAGCTAATGCTAACAAACAGCCTGAGAAGGAAGAGGCACAGCCTGTGTCTGTGCCCACACTAGAGGAGGAGAGGAGGGAGAGACTGCTGGGCTGGTTTGACCGCAGGGAGGCAGCAAAAAAGAAGGCTGCCCATCCCAACTGGTCATGTAAGTATCATAACATCAGCACTGTCCCTTTATCAAACATCAAACTCTCCTCATCTCCAGAATAGATGTTAGTTAAATGAGCTAAGTTGTAAGCAACTGGACTTTTTTTAGTAGCTTGAAAGCTACTAAGCTACTAACAGTCCAGTTGTTTAAAACTTAGCTCATTTGTCTGGTGTAATACTGTCCAAACTAATTACTGACTAATTTTCCTCATGTCATCTCTCTCAACAGACCAGCAGTCTTCCCTGGACAACCTGGAGGAGGAGAGGAGGCTGCAGCTGCTGGCCTGGTTTGATCGAAGAGGCCTGACTGCCCTCAAAGCAGCAGTCGCCCAGGCTGCAGAGAGCTCCACTTCCCTGGACAACCAAAACAGAAGACCTCACCTGGCCGAGGAGGGCGGGAAGAGTCCATCTCAGTTGGCTCCTGGAGGAGACCATGGCTGCCCCGCCGTGATCCGTCCAAGGCTGGACGCCGAGAAATACCAGCCGAGAGTCCGCCAGGGTGAGCAGCGGAGGCGTCTCACCCCGCAAGAAAAAGATGTCCTGGAGGAGGAGAGGAGGCTGCAGCTGCTGGCCTGGTTTCAGCGGAGAGGCCTGACTGCCCAGAGAGAGCAGTAGACGTCCAGGCTGCAGAGAGCTGCACTGACTATGGCAGCCATAAGGTGCATGACAACATCCTGCCTCAGTGACTCAATCAGGGAACTCAGTTAGCCTGCAGACAGTGGACCTCCAGTGGCTTTACCATCTAAATAAATAATACCTTCGATTTAAAAATATACATTATATATTATATTTTATATATTTTAATAGATTTTTTAATATATTAGATTTTCTATTTTATATTATATTTTATATTATATTTTCATTCTTATTATATTATATTATATTATATTATATTATATTATATTATATTATATTTTTATTAATAAAGAATAAATTGCATTTATACACAATGTTGTTATTCCTTGTTCTTTTCTTATCTCATGGAGTGAGCAGAAAGTTAACCCCATCACCACTATGCATGCGGTTTTAAGGACTATATCAAACAATACAGATACAGGCCAGATCAATACAGTATTAAAGAGAAGGCCTCATTCCTGAATACTGGAAGCTTCTTTAAATCTAATAAAACAATAAACTACTAAAATCATCTGGTTCTACCTATTCACGTAATACATGTTATTTCACTAATTAAATCTATTACCAGGCTAAAGAGCTGTGCTAATTAGAATCAGTTGATTTAGTAAATGGCTGAAACATATGCGGCACTGGACTGTAGTTTATGAAGCCAGGTTGCCTATCATGCATGTTATTCTCTATTTTTACAATATAACCAATGCTGTACTTGCACTGCTTAAAGTACAACTCAGGCTCTTCTGGTTTACATCCTCTAGGACTGTGTACAAGAAGGTGTGACACTAGAGGTGTGTTGTGGAATGCTGTTCTGACTACAAACTGATGTTTTCCTTCCTACCTTCTTACAACTGTGAGTTAAAGTGGCACCACTCACACAACAAGCACACACACACACAGCCCTGCACATTGGAATTAAGAGTGGTGACCAGTGACCCTGGACTGGACTGCACTCTAACGATTTACAAACAACACCCCCCCCCCCCCATCCATCCACCCACCCCACCACCCATGCTCTGAGCCACTGCCTACAGTTAGCCACACACACGTACAAAGCATTAGCTGTTCTCAACAACAGGGCAAAAGGACATGCTACAGGGAACAACATGGCCTTCTGACTTTAAGGGAGTTAGTGTGGACAACCATTACATAACACCCCCCCCCCCCCCCCCCCCCCAATCTCTGAACAACTCAATGATATAATATAATATAATATAATATAATATAATATAATATAATATAATATAATATGCAGTATATCTGACTGAATGAAGCTGTGATGAAACTAATAAGAACTAAAATGGATAAAGGATCCAAAATGACTCAAAATAAGGCAAGGACAAAAAATGATTTATGATGATTGAAAACGTGTTTTGGAAAAGTGTGTGTAGTTCAGACGAACAGATCAGAGGCTGGACACAAGGGAGCAACTTATGGAAATGTCAAAGTGTGAAGTCAAGGGATCGTTTTAAGTTACACAGGAAATCCTCCGGAAGAACGAAACAGGTGTTAATGATGTGAGTTGCAAGTGGTAAAACATTTGTTAAGGTCAAGCTGAAAAGTACAAATCTTCTCGACATTTACCAGAGCAACCCAGCATGACTAATGTGTTGACCTATTTACTGTATGAAAAGGCTGGCAAACTAGGAAATTGCAAAAGCTATCTTAATGCAATTTAACAAGCCTGTGACAGCTATGGAGGAAGGCAAAAGAAACTAAAATAATGTTTGGGTACAGTTCTGACAATATTGCATTGGCAAGGCCTATCTATCTATCGATCTATGTAATATATGTCTATATGCAATGTTGATATGTTTATATGTCTATATGTCTATATGTTCATATGTTCACATTTTACTTGATAACAAGTACTATACTTGTATATTTTCTAGCACTATTTTACATTTCTTTAGCTTTAGTACTTGCTTTAGAACATTTTTTAAATTTTATCTTTATGTTATCCATGTTATGCTATCTGTAATGCACCTAGACCAAGGCAAATTCCTCGTCTGCTGTACAGACTTGGCAATAAACATGCTTCTGATTCTGATTTTGTGACATTTCAAACTCTATTTGACTAGGCCACGCCTGAGCTAAAGACACATAAGGGCTGAGTCAACAGTCCTGTGTTCTTTCACCAGAGAGGACAATTTGTTTGTCTGTCATATGGCAATCAAACGTGCTTGGTAATTACTCGGTCACAAGCTCTGGGTAATTGAACGGATGCTGCTCTACGCGGCCCGCTTTGGGAAATGCCCTAGCATCCCCGAGACACCCGGCCCTCCCTTCTCATGTCCTACTAATTGGAGCAGCTTCATAGCTTCTCTGCTTTGTTTGCCTGGTTTCCTGGACTTGAGTCTCTGTGGGGATGTGTGTGTGTGTGTGTGTGTGTGTGTGTGTGTGTGTGTGTGTGTGTGTGTGTGTGTGTGTGTGTGTGTGTGTGTGTGTGTGTGTCTGTGCGCACATTTGTGTAGGTGTTGAACCAGACCATTTATCATTACACAAAACAACCCCTCAAACCACAGACAACTAAGGAATAATTACTAAAGCATAACGCACCACAATAGACTAAGTAAATATTATGTTCTCCAACTGTGAATTATGCACACTATAAATAAGGAAAAGTACTACATAAGCAAGCGAATGAGAATTAGATTAAACCAAATCAGGTAGGCACACATGTGCTTTTCCCTAACATTTACAAGCTGATATTGATAATATCAAGATTTTGCCATTTAATTTGGGCTAGCATTCTTTTTTATGTTTCAATATTGTCTTTACCTACCAATATGAACACATTAAATGAGCTAACAAAAACATTCCTATCCCTACTCCAAGTTTAATTATATGTAAGTAACACTAAATGTGTCTCCGTGCCACCTTGCTGTGGTAACATCTACACTGCCCTCCAAGCAGCAACAGAAAGCATTTATTCAGATGTCACCCTTGCTTCCTATGCCGTATTAGCTTCAGACTCTTTCACTTTTTTCTATTTGAGGTAAAGAGTCTGGCTACTTTCCATAGTCATAGGTTCACTTCCTGGTGGATGGGTATCTTTATCTCTGTAAATTTTAAAACTATTGGGCCTGCCTTTAACCAATTCATAGCCGCTTGAAAAGCCACATTTGGTTAATGCAAGTCTTAGAATAGCTGTCTGATGGTAAGAAACACAACGGTAAGAAATACAAAATGAAATGGAGATACTATGACAGCATTAGCCTGACTGAAGTCCTCTACCCTTGGCAGCCTTTTCCCTTAGTAGTCTACTGACTGTGGGGTTACAGGTGAAGAATATAATATGGATTGCCACAAAGGTGTCATTCTAAGGCAGTCTCCCAGCTGCCCTCTGGGGAAGGATGAGCTGATGAACAGAGCTGCCATTGTGAGCGCCTGCACAAAAGCAAGACCTATGCAACATCACACCGGAGTCCACCACCACACGACTCCATACACACACACATTTTATGTACCATCACACTGCTCCCTACACACACGATACGTCTGTGTGAGGACCAAGGGCATGCGAAGAACGCTTGAAGCAAATGTCTTTGTCACATGCCTATCCAACAGCTCTACTCACATCTGCAACAACAAAAAAAGTCGGAGAAACTGAGAAGGACAAACACTATCTCAATCTCTTTGTAAAGGAATGCTACATATCATGGAATTCATTTGGTATGTGGCTATGAATACTGGCTCAAGGCTCCTTACAGATCGCAACACGTGAAACCCTTTGGAACAAGAATGAAGGTTCAGACAACAGGAAAGAAACTTGGGTGGAAACCAATCTGACGGTACTGACGGTGAAGAACAACCCTGAGACAATAAGCACAAAATCAGTCAGGGGGCGGTGACAGCAAAGCACGATTGCATTGTGAAACATTCATATAGCGCAGCAGGGTGGGAGCAGCAAAAGGCTGGTGAGTCAGCAACAGAGAGCTGCACCTCGGTGGCCCCGCTGGGGTGTTTGTGTAAGGTGTCAGGGTAGATGAATGAATGGGGTCCATCGGAGCAGGACGTGGACCGTGATACTCATTAGCAGCCGAAAGTCAAATAAAGAGCAATGGTGGGCTCACGTTGGACGTTGCCCTTCCCTAATACCCCACTTTGTACTTCATAGGTTTGTGTCAATAAATCATAAAAGGCAAATACAGTTGAATATAGCAGGTGGGGATGTGTGACTAGGAGTGGGGGGTGGGGGTGTTGTCCATCCCTTTATGCCTCTGTACTAGATAAATATTTGTCATGAATCATAAAACTTAAATAAAGTTGAATACAGTCTGACAAGCAGATATGACACTTTCAGTAATGATGATAGTACCGGAATGACATTAGCAAAGTATTTTTAAACAGGCAATGTTGCTTCATCCATCCCTACAAACTTTAAAAAAGTTATGTTTTCCTAAACAGAAAATTACATCCACATGATTTATTTTTGCAAGTGATCTGACAACAGATGTCCAAGCAAAACTCAGTATAGGCTATTTAGTCAAGAAAAAAGCTTGCATGCCTGTTTGCCTTGATGTGACTGTATCTGCTTTGATGAGAAAAGGTCACACGGCCCAGTGATCGGAATGTGCCGACATTGTCAGATAGCCATGTCAGCCTATTGTATTGTGTATAATAGGCTCTTTTAGATGGGGATTAACACATTTAACACACTTAATTCATTGTAGCTGGCTGTCACTTAGAAAAACAACATTTTATATCTCCAATGAGTTGAGGAATTAAACCCAGCTACCCCACAGCCACCCCCTTCTCTCTGGGGTGAGTGAAGCATCTTGGGAAATACCTGTGTGAGGTAAACTCAGGATCCACAGTTACCATGGGAACAGGTGGTGAAAGAAATGCAATCCAACTCAGGGCCAAGTTGTGTGTGTGTGTGTGTGTGTGTGTGTGTGTGTGTGTGTGTGTGTGTGTGTGTGTGTGTGTGTGAGTGAGTGTGTGTGTGAGAGCGAGAGAGAGAGACAGAGAGAGAGAGAGAGAGAAAGAGAGAGAGACAGAGAGACCTCAACAAAAAGGCACCCTCACATGCCAGGCATACTTACTGATAAAAAAGTATGTAGGCTTTAGCCTTAGCATACATCTATGGGCATTTCACACACACACACACACACACACACACACACACACACACACACACACACACACACACACACACACACACACACACACACACACACAAATCATTGATGCCTGTTGCAAATGGTAAAATACACCGAACTATATAAGATATTTCTTATTTTATGCATTCCTTTCATGACATTTATGTCTTGTAGAAATTTGTTTTTATTAATCCTATCCCATGAAAGCATTGTAAATAGGTAGAAATATATATCACTACATTGCAATGTGATTACTGATGCACAGTCTTGTGATCACGTAACACTGCTTAAGAGGCCAAGACATGGTGCATTAAATTCTTGACTGTCATATGACAAACTATACTTGGGTTATCATATCAGCAAGTACCACAACAGATAATCACATATCTTGGGAGTAAATGACACACCTGTGTGATGATGCTGAAAATGAGGACACACCACAAGACATAGATACTTAGTTATTTAAAATATTTTGATTACTGTTGTGTCATCTCCATATCTTCATCTTCATACTGTCTATACTTTATCTATTACTTGATTCCCTGCCCCTCCCAAGCATCATGCTCAAGGTACTTTTACGACGAGGACAGAAATAGATCAACTGATCAACTGATCAGTTATAAAAATGCACAATTATCTAGATTAACTGTGACAAGACACACCCGGGACGTTAAACAAACTGGACTGAGGTCCAGGTCTGGTGACAACGTCACCCTGCTTTGTTTCCTAGGAGCCCGCACTCAAAACACTCGGTGGGTTTCACAGGGGGAATCTCAGCCCTTGCTGCTGTTCCCACACTTTCACACACTCAACTTAACACACACACACACATCAGCATTCCTCTTTATGCTTCAGTGGAAGGCCTAAAATGGTTAACATGGAGCCTAACTACTGCACTACAGCATACGTAACTTCAAAGAAAATAATAGACCTGTTTTACACACAGCCTAGGGAGGCTGGTTTCTCAGGCTATAATGCTCTTTACGTGCAAACTGTGTGGCTCAGGATTAGCTATAAACTGGGTCAGTTGAACCACATTTAATGAAGATCACAGTAATTCCTGACCCTTTCTGTGATGCAGCAGAAAAACAAGTTGTGGGGGTGAGAAGGAAACATTGATTGTAACGGATATTCATTTACCACAAAAGGAACATTAATACATTTGATAATTCAAGAGCTCTTATGTAAAATACCGGTTTAATTTTTAATTCCTTGATAATTCGCCACGCCTTTCTGTCAAACACAGTCTTAGCTATTTGGACCCCCAAGTACATAGTAGGCAAAGACAAGAACGCAAACAAAAATTCTAGCTGTAAGACAACTCTTTTCGAGCTGAGTAGCCTATGTACTGATGTACTGTATAATGGTTCATAAGAGGGAGGGACAGACAGGTGAGCCCTCTAGTGGCTCAACTAAGACTTACAAAAATGGATGGACATGGTTTTACAAATGATGTAGACCTTCCTTTTGCCAGGGAAATCGAATGTTTTCATAGCTTTCAGGATGGGAAAATAATTTAAAGAAATATGTCTCTTAAAGCATCGAGGCATATGCCACCTTTCACTCGCAGAAGACAAACTGAACACTACAAGGCCTAGGATATGAATACAAACCAGGGTAAATTCATTTAAAAATGAGGGGTGAATTTTAACCATGCACTTGACCTGGGGTCTAGAGCTAGAATTCTATTTTGCCTGGAGCATGAGGTTATTCTGGTTGGAGGTTTACTATTAAGGCCTGTTCTGAGCAACTACTTAACCAAGTAGGCTACGACATTTACATGATGTACCAGCATGATAATGCGGTAGTACAGTAGATCTTTGTTGTAACGCTGACATTTATTGCATCCGCTGACCGATGAAAGTTTTTTTTTACCTGTAGCCTACTCCCACCTGTCTTCAGCTCTCCTAGGGACTGGATGCCCCTACGGCTCCTACGAAATATGTTTTCTCGTTTTTGATTGGAGGTTGGTTTGTTTGCATGTATGACGATTTCGAACATGGATGCCTCCATCTCCTTCAACACGGGACGTCTGTCCGCTAAGCTATGACAGCCGTAAGAATGTCATTCTCTGAATATAATTCAAAACTCATTTTAAAATAGCGGGTGTAAATATGTAAGAAACTACGGAGTAAGTAAGATGTCTATTTTGAGTGGTAAGGTCGTTGGACCGACTTCATATTTCCACAAGGTGAGTAACTATGGTTAGCTAACTTAGCAAAGGTTAGCCAGTTACTGGTAAGGTTAGGTTACCTAATTTTAATCTTCTGCACAGTTTACATTACGTTAAATCGACATCTACTAATATATGGACGGCGTAATGAGCGCCTGTCTTTTAACAGTAGACGAGTTACGTGAGAGAGTTACAAGAAAGAGGAGGGAGGAGTTGTATGGCTAACAGCGTTCTTGCTCAAAATGTAGGTACGCGCTAACAGCTGATTATTAGATGTTGTAATGTCAGTTCTGCCTTGCATTTACATGATGACTCGTAACATGACATAGTTAACTGTATTTTTAACTTTACTGCTTCGGTACCTCTAACTAAATATTGATTGCTTGCATGATCAAAGTTGCCATATCAAAGTTGCCATATCAAAGCTCAGCTGTGTGAGGTAAGCGGAACAGTACCAGTATGCTCACCCAAGATAATGGGTTTTGTATTAATTGTAGAGGATGGCACTATTCACACTGATTTATTCCATTGGTGTAGATTTGCTGTCTCTGCGTTGCACACCTGGGGAGGAATCTGCCTCTCCTGTATCCAGGCACTGGGCTCAGACTTCTGCATCATGTGACAAATCATCAAAGACCTTTTGGTGGACAGGTCCTCCTTTCATCATCCACCACTCAATCTTGGGCATGCCTTAGCACCTCATCTAATGGGAAGAACCCGGACAGTACGCAGAATGCATCGGAAAAGACTCCGGGAAAGTCAGAGGACCAGGGGCCCCCGCTCCCGCCCACCTGCTGCTGTATGAGTGGCTGTCACAACTGCGTGTGGATTGAGCATGCGGAGCAGCTCCTCAAGTACTACCACGACGGAGGGGAGAAGGCCCTGGCGGCTATCGAGGAGAACGTCCAGGACGAGAACCTCAAAACGTTTTTAAAAATGGAAATTAAACTCCTAAAGAGACGTTGACGCGCGCGAGTGTGTGTGTTGTTTAGTTTTTCAGATTTGCAAACCTAAAGATAGGTTGTGAAGGACACTTGGCTGCAGTAGTGCTGTCAGCTTTATATCAGCAACCCTAGAGCTGAAGATCTTTGCCCGAGCCCGACAGGACCCGACGGGTCGGGCTTAGTTTTTGTCATTTTACACAGGCTCGAATGGTCGATGTGGAGGTGAAAGCTAAGCTGATACATTAACAAAGGATTTATTTATTTGTTTCAACTGGTTTGTACATGCAAAAGATCTGCATGCATACGCATATTTGAATAATGTCTGGTTATTTTTAACTTTTAAGGCCCAATTCCAGCTCTATTAGTGAAGCAGTAACAATCAAATCAACTGTTCTACAGTTAGGGGTGTCAGTGTGAGGAAGGATATCACCATACCATTAGTATGAAAATGTCAGGTTTTTATTTTACTCTTTTAAGTTAAAGTTTATTTTTATTTTAAATGTATTTCTGCTGTTTATTTATGTGTCATGATTAACAAAACCATTTTCAGTAACATCACATTTGCACATTGTACAGTTATTTTTGATAATACTAATGTTTTATTTAGAGCCTTAGTGAGCAAGATGACATTATGGGTTTTATTGTCAGCATTAATTGAAATGGAGTTTTTTTGGGCAAGGGAAAGAGGCCCAAGAGCAAGTCTGTTCACACCCTGATAAGCACTTGCACCACTCCCATCCCACTGTCATCAGTCATTTCCTTATAAACCTCAAATACGGTTTGATTGTCAATAGTGCTAGTATGCAGTGTACTTACTGTATAGTGTATAGATGGTGTTAAGAGTGTGGGGTGGCTGTGCCAAAGACACTTAGAGTTTGATACTACTGAATGATAATGCATACCTTCCTCACACTTGAAAAACTGAGCGCATAATTTTATTTTTCATTTGTTATTTATATGAAATGAGTTTTTATGTGGATGTTGTACTTGAATATTGTCGGTGTGAAATGATGTAAGACAAAATAGCATAATAAATCGAAACATTTGAGATGGACTTTCTTCTGTCGCTGCATTTTTCCAACACCAGAGAGCGCCACATAGCAACAGAAAACAGGCCAAGCACTGGTTGGCATTGTGTACTGTGCCAAAAAAGATTCGGGGCAAATTAAATATATCTATGACATTCCATTGTCAATCTGGATTTTTTCCCCTGTCTGTACTGTTTTTGCACATGCATGTAGCCAGTGCTGAAATGTCCATATTCTTTTGCATTTTTCTTTAAAGCAACAGTATAGACTATGACAATAGGCAGATTAATTACAGGCCATGCAAAACATTTTTGCAAACAACAGCAACAGATGATACTGCAAGATTTCTGACCCAGTCGTGCAGATTGGGCTAGTGGGAATGGCAAGACATGTTTATCTAGCTCAATGTAGGCTATACCCTTTACAAGAGTAACAACCTTTAAGAATTTAAAGGTTTTACTTCCTTCCCATTTTGTTTACTCTCAGGGATGTCTCATTGTGCATTGTGCAAGAAGTTTATTTGTAGAATTAGTTTCCTCTGGAATTCTTTTTGAACATAGCTTACACCCTCAGAACCGGTATTTGGAGATCAGACAAACAGATATACTCTCTTCCTTGCCCAAAACTGGTAGAGTGAATGACAGCATTGGGTCTTGGTTAACAATTTAGGGGTGTCATAAGGCTGCCATGGCATGGTGTGTTGTGTAATGACCCCACATCCGTGATGCATAGCCTTGTAATGTCAGTAGCTTGCCTTTCATGTATTTTGTTGAAATTGTACACAACAATGATTCCAAACCTTTTGATGGCATTTACAGGCTTTCACACCACTATTTCTCCATCTCTGGCTGCACGCAGTGCCTTTTATCACCCCAGCTGGGCATTTGTGTTGCCAGGCAGCACGGAACGGAATGTGAGCCATCCCGGGGTGACCAGGCCATGGTTTCCGTGGTGACTGTGACCCTGATCTTCGAGTGAGTCAGCAGCAGCAGTGCGAAGCTTAATCACCCATGAGGTACGCCCCGTCGCAGTCACTCAGTGAGTTATGCTTTGACTCAGAAGATGGATTAGGAATGAAGTAGCCTATGTGCTTTGCGGCAACTGGCCAGCGTGGCTAAGTGACGTGCCTGGGAATAAAAAGTTGTGCCTTGTAAGATGGATTCGAGGTGGATGTTCTTGTGTTACTGGACATTACTGGTGTCACCATGTCCAGACAAATTAGGCTACTACTGCGATACTGTCAGTAGTATACTCTTAGAAAGTCTGATTTGATTCCCTAAATATTATTTCTAAATTTTAGTGCGTATTACAAGCACCTCACCACACACACTGCATTATCAAAAGTGTCAAAGCACTATTAGGTTAACCTTTTGAGTAGCTAGCCTGTACATTGCTAGTCAAGGTTACTAACAGATGTGTTTTGAACACTCATTGAAACTCGCCAACACATTTTAATCAGGTACAGTATCTGAGAAAAGTGAGTACACCCTTCACATTTACCAAATAATGTCTAAGATCTTTTCAAGAGACAATACTACAGAACTGAACATGGATTTAATTTGGATTGGATGGTGTAGTCAGTACAGCTCCTGTAGCAGTGTAGATTTACTGTCAAAATCATCAAAATGTTGGGTGAGTACCATTGTTATCTAGTACTACCTTAATCCTGCTATGCATGACATTCATCAGAGCTGCGCAGGTTGTGTAGGGGATCCTTTTCTATTCCATCACAGATCTAGCAGATGGTAGATACTGATGCCACCCACTTAATAATGCCCCACAGGTGTTCAATAGAGTTTAAGTCTGGAGACATACTTGGCCACTCCATTATCTTCACCTTCAGCTCATTCAGGAAGGCAGTGGTTGTCTTGTAGGTTTGTTAGGGGTTGCCTAACAACCATGTTGCACAGTTTCCAAAGGCAGGGCATCATGTTCTGCTTCAGAATTTCACAGCACATGTTGGAATCCATTATTCTGTCAATAAACTGCAGCTCCCTAGTGCTCGCAGCACTTAAGCAGATCGAAAGCATGATCTTATCAACACTGGGATCGATTGTAAGGCACAATTGTAATGGTACTCATCCACTGAACATATCCAAAACAAAAGATATGCCTATTGAATTTGGCAAAACTCCAAGGCCACTACCATGAAAGGTCAACTAGTGAAACAAGTAGAATCCCACAAAGTTTTAGGAATAATGATTCACTCTAAATTAAATTTTTAGGAGAACTGGGCAGCTGTATGTAAGAAAGATCAACAGCATCTACACTGCCTGAGAAAACTGTTCCACTTTTATACCGACAAGACCATGATGACATTATTTTATCACGCTTTTATTAAATCAATTATATCTTTCTGTCTAATGTCTTAATTTGGGCATGTTTTAGTTAAGTACAAAACTTGCTTAAATCGAATTGTTAAATGGTCAAGTAAGCTGATTGGTGAGCCTCAGTTGCACCCTGCATCCCCATATGCCAGACAACAACAGCAGATAGCTGTGCCTATCTTGATAGCCTGCATCCTTTGAATAGAGAATTCCAGTATCTCTCCTTTGGACGGAGGCCAATCGTCCCTGGTTGTAGAACCACATTTAAAAACAGTTTTATTACAGCTGCAGTCACTCTGTTAAAGCTCTAAAATTAATTATCTGTACATAACACATAAAACACGTGACCATGTACTGTAGCTACCTTTGCACAACAGTTCGGCAAAGCACTTTGGTCATGTACTGTGTTGTACCTGTCTTTGCACAACAACTGCATAAGTCAATGTGGTCATGTACTGTTATGTACCCATTCTACTATTCTATGTGTAACGTCTAGTGTCTAATGTATGTGTTATATGTTATTATGGTCCAGAAGATGTAAGAGTGTCCTGTCTCTTAGACTGCAAACTTACCCATGGATACCAATAAAGTAACATAACCTGACGTCACCAGAACTGCTCCTCCATAAGACTCCCCCATATGATGTGTATGCCAAACAGTTTAATCTTCTTCTCGTCAGACCACAGGACATGGTGTCAGTCATTCATGCTCTTCAGCAAACAACTTGCAGGCTTTCATGTGAGCAACCTTCACAACAAGCTTCACTCTGGGACCACAATCTACCACTATGTAGACTGAGTTGTTGCAGTGTGCGGAATATGATTTGAGCACTGACATGCTGACATCCCGGTTCTGTAACCTCTACAGCAAGGCTGGCAGTGCTCAGGCATTTGTTTTATGAAGCCTATTTCTGGATCTGACACTGAGCATGAGGACCCAACTTCTAAGACTGACATTGGCAAGACCTTTTTGGAGTGGAACCTGTCTTTGATAACCCCTTTATGTCCCTGGCCACCATGGTGTTGCTCAGTTTTATGGTATTGCTGATCTTTTATAGCATTAGCCATTATTGCAGAGAGCAGCAATTCCATTTTTCAAATCTTCAGACAGTTTTTTGCCATAAGTAGCTGTGTTGGACATTCAGTGGCTGGTATAAGAGAATTGTAGCCAATGCACTAAAATGAATAGCTCTAATACATGATACACAAATGTGTATGGTCCAGTCAAGCAGACAAATACACAGACATTATAAATTGGACAAGTGGCTTTGCATGGTTGAATGATATGTACCGTTATCATTCAGGTGCATTCACTCTTGTTGTCTGCTGTTTATACAAATGCTTGTGTGTGAAGTTATTTTTAGAGGACAAAAATCTACACTTCTACGCAAGCTGTGCACTGACTGTTAAAACATGTGTAAGTTTCATTTCTATAGTATTGTCCTTTGAAAAGATATAATAAATTTCCTGCTAAAATGTGAAGGGTGTACTGTAAAGTTATTAATGGTAGGACTCTTTATTATGTATCATCACCTTTAGACTAGTGTAAACAGGTCTAGATCAGCAGACATTACAAATTAAAAGAGAAGTCTAGGACATCATTTCTGTGCATGTTTTTTTTCAATGCATGCAATATAAACACATTTATATATACTTACACAGCAGAATAATTTATTACTTACAGAGCCATAACTGAGTTCTCCGGTGTGTCAAGTAGCAGCAGACCTAACTGCAAAATCGGATACCTGCTCAGACAGGAAGGTCACAGACATTTACAGATTTTGCAAAACCACAGAGGCATGAACTGATAGTAACCCTTTCAAAACACTGAGGGCCAGATGTACAAAGCAGTGCCGACTTCTCAATTTAAGGTGACCTCATGTACAAGAACCTTGATTACTGCATCACAGAATGTTTGCTTCCTTTTTCATTCCATGATCACCACACCACCAGCCACTCAACTGCAACATTTTAACATTAGAAGCACATTACACAATGAGCTTTAGGCATGATACCATGATACATACCACGCACGATCAACGCAAACAATGTGCGGTTTCTGTGAACTGAGCTGAGTATGTGTCAATATGAACACTCACCCTCAAGTGATGAACTTGGGATTGGTGATTGACTAAACTCCCCTGGCTGACTAGAAAGGCCTGCTGCTGAGGCATCATGGTTCATTAATCTCAGACAGAACAGAGGGCACATTTGCCCCCCTATGACCTCCTTCTGGTGGGCATGGGAGTCAACCCAATAACTATATGTGACTTTCACAGTGCACTGACCCACTTTAAAATAAAACCCTTTTAAATCCCAGTCACCCTTAAAAAAAGCCTGCTGTAGCCATACGTTTCATTTAATGCATTACGCAATGCATCCTTAGATATAGATGAGATGTATGTTGAAAATAACATTAATGTACATATAATTAGTGCATAGATTTTAAACACAACCATTTATTTGTTAACACAAGAATGCAGGACTTGGGTATTATCACAAAAACACTTTGTTAGACAGCAGGAAATGAAAAAAAGAAAAACACACACAGATGTTGTATAGGTACCTTAGGGGGAGGGGGGCAGTAATCCAGCCAGTGAGCTTGCCAAAGGTGATTAGCTTATCAGACATGCCCACCTAATCTGCTGCGTTTCGGAGTAATTGTTTTTCAGCAGCGAGTGACGCAGCAAGTATCTCCCTGCGCTCTTTTAGCATGTAGGAGGGGCAGATGAGAATGTGCATACGGTGGAGATGCACAAAGGGGGGGTGGTGACACTAGTTCATTCCCTGAGTGCCAAGTGTCTGACTGGCCAGTCCACACAGACCACAGCTCGCTACTGCCGTGGGTGGGATTACACTTAGCAGTGCACCTAAACATTCTCTGACAGTGCTTAAGACTGAAGGTGGATCGTTAACAGAAGGAGATGAGGTCTTTGCATAACAGCAGTTATGACAGAGAAATAGACAGAGAGAGAGATGATGAGGGTCTTGCATAACAGCAGTTCAGAGAGAGAGAGAGAGAGAGAGAGAGATAAAGACGGGGGTGGGTTCCAGAGTGTTCACTAGGCCTCATAAGAATATTATACTAATGTTATTATATTAATAGCATTATCAATGAAGTTGTTTGAAAAAGCGTCCTGAAATGTCATTTGTGACAGATTTGAATAATCTATTTATGCAACTAAATTTCCCAGAGAATGTATCGGGCATTCTTGAGAATTTTTGACATTTCTCTGTTTGCCTCTTATTACATGTGTGCACTTTTGACATGGAATTTGCATTTAATATATATTACTGTTCATGTTGCACTAAGACATAATATTGTAAGAGGGAATATTGGAGATGGTCCGGTAAAAAAAGAGTAAACAAGATGTAAAAATGATATTGAAATATTGACTCCATATATCTAAATAATTGAAATATTGATTCCAGCATTAACAGCCACAAGCCAAATGACTGTAGGTGCATGTGAACATTTCACTGACATCATACTTGCCCCACTGTCTTTCACCTGTTATAGGAAGCAGACATTTCCCAAAGTATTTTGTGATGGAAGAACTTTTGTTTTGGACACCAAATCCTGATATTGACCTTTCTAATGCTGTTGTCCCCCTCCCACCATCATTCCCTCCCTCCCCTCTGCCCATCCCCCTCTCAAAACATTACCACAACCTTATAACATGGGATTAGGCAGCCCCTCCCAAATCTACTCAGGACCAGAGAGTATTTAAGAACTCCACCACTCCTATGGTTTCCTCAGTAAGCCCAGCAAAGCCACCTTCACATGCGCAAGTGAGACAGAGGAAGAGAGAACGCTGCCATAACTGCACACTGTCCGTCAACCAAGCAGTTGGTAAGTCTGATTCTCCTTAATAATTTTCATCACATTTCATGCAGTGATATGTAAATGTCTATTAGTTCTGCTTGGTGTGTTTACTACTGTTTTGTTATTGTTGTTGTTTTGTTGTTGTTCTGTTTTTGTTGTTTTGTTGGGGTATATAAGATAAATTAGAGTCTACTGCCCTCCCCATGTCTATATTTCAGTTTCATCATAATAAAAATGTAATGCACAAAGAAATTCAAATTCAAATAACATGTTTGCAAACAAATTCAAATAACATTTTTGCAGAAGTCAACTAAACTAAGATTAAAAACTCAAACTAAAAGCTTTTAGAAGCATAATTGCATTTCTGATCTACCACAAAATAGCCACAAATGTGTGAAACCTGTAATGGAAATTACACCTCGGAAGTATATATAATGTTGTTTTGGAAGACCCTTTTTTGGCTCTCCCTCCAATCTCCTTGGAAGTTTCCTGCGGTCTCAGCATATCCATCGTGTCCTTGCTTTAATGGGATTACCTCCAGAGAGGATTGGCTGTGTCACTGCACCAGGCTCTTATTAACTTGAGCCAGGGATTACTCTCCACAAAACATAATTGGGTCATCTCAACCCTTTTCTCATTGTCAAGCTGTGCCAAAGACGACAGGGAGACATTCAATTACAACCAAGACTGATTGTAAATGCACCTGCTACCTCCTTGTAAGAAGATTACATCATTGTGTCGACTGGCAAATGGCAAAGGCTGGGTCGTCTGGACCGTGGCCGATGAGGAGTTTACGTAACCTTTAGAGTGATGGACCTTTTAAAGTGGCACAAGCCATGATATACACAATTAGTTTCCTAATCCAGATGAACATAGAGCTCAGTAACACTTAGTAATAATCAATAGAAATTCAGTCAAGTTTTTGGTCTGCCAAAACCCCATAACAAGTGGATCATGGATGACATAGTGTTCAGATAGACTGACTGAATGCAAGCTTAAGGTGATAATGAGGCCACAAAACAAAGTGTGGAAAAACTGGGTGGGACTGTTTCATTAGTTTGCAAACATCAAAAAGTTAGTTGACATTTTTTTAAAGTCACCATAGTTAATTTAAACAAGCCATGGTATAAGGCTAGAACAGCCTTATGTTATGTTTTATAGATTTGTGTTATGTACCATAGTATCAACTAGGAAAGCATTTTACAGAGGCAATCCTAAGAAGACTAAAAGAGCTCTTTTCTTACAGATCTTTGCAATGAAAATAACAGACCTTACTACAGAATAAATGATTTAACCATTCTCTCTTGTTTATTTAGTGTCCACAGGTATTATCGGGCTGTGAGAGCATCCCAGGTACTCCTTACTAAATCCAACCCAACACAGCTACCGGCACCCTGACTATGAATCTGGACCCAGGCAAGCTGCCTGCCACCCGTGTTACCGGTGGCCCTGCCACACCGCGCAAGGGGCCGCCCAAGTTTAAGCAGAGGCAGACCCGTCAGTTCAAGAGCAAGCCCCCAAAGAAGGGCATCCAGGGGTAAGTTACAGTGCATCAGGTGTATTGACAGCAGTATATCAATGCAGGTTTTTATTGTTGCCAGTCAGGCTTAAGATGGACATTGTGCAGATTTCTGTCACAATCATTGCACATTCAATCGTATACTAAGGCAAGGTTGCAGTTTTCACTCCTTAAATTAGTCCAAGATTTATGGAAGCTTTGCTGCAGAAACAGCAGGAAGATGATAGTAGTGCAATAAAAAATCACACTCATAAAAAACAACCTCAAATATTTTTCATTTAGAATTTGAGTGTATATTGCTAATAATGGTGATTAATAGTTTAGTAATGATGATGTATGCAGACACCTTTGTTTCCTTGTGAGGGAATACAAATGTGAAAATATAAAATGTCAATGCACTTTCTTTCTTTACCTTTCAGCTTTGGAGATGATATTCCTGGAATGGAAGGTTTAGGCACTGGTAAGTAATATGATCATTTCTTGAAAACACAACGACTACACATGCTTAGAAAAGTAAACAAATAAGAAAAAAGGGTTCAGACCATAATACCATTAACAACAAGAGCACTAGCAGATTAGCAATAGAGCACTAGTAGATTATGCATTCACTCACAGATTCACAGTCACTTATCATATCACTTGATTTTGATCCACAGACATCACTGTCATCTGCCCATGGGAGGCTTTCAACCACTTGGAGCTTCACGAGCTGGCCCAGTACGGCATCATCTAAGGCCAGCACCACGCCAGCGCCCAGCATGGCAGGCCCTTCCACATGCTCCAAATCATCAGCCTCAGTCATGATCATGGGGCCTCAAATCCAAACGGAACAGCTTAATTCAACTATCTATACATAACTATATATCAAAACACAGCAACATTCATAAAAATAGAAAAATACAAAGAAAAATAGTGCATCAGATCCCTTCTTTTCGGGGTTCTACTTTTCTTTTCCTTTTTTTCTGTAGGATACTGTTCACACTCAGCATCTGCTCAGTGGCTCAGCCAGCATGTCCTCTTGATCCCAAGTAGCCTCTAACTCTGATACAGGTCCAGCCCAGTTATGGGCCAGATCAAGCTCAGGGTTAGTAGATCCAGTATCCCTCCAAGATTCACTTTTCACCTCTTCCCATAGCAGGCTTTTCTTTTCTTTCCTGTCTTCCCCTTTTCTTCTTCTATTTTCTCCTCATTCCTCTACTCTCTTTTTCATCTGAAAATGAACGTACGTAAGCTAAGCAGCCTCGAAATGAGTTGAAACAAATTAAACAAGTGGTGCACCCATGGAATGCAATGGCTTCTCATTTTGTGTGTCTAGGCGTCTCTGTTGCCACCTTTGAGGCACTTCCACCTATGCTGAGCTTTTGACAAATAAAAAAACTGATCTGAGTCCTGCATAGCTTACAGATCATGCTGCTTACATTCCATTGATGAGCATATAGACACTATGGATAAAATATCCTTTTTGGAATTGGAACTATTCTCTAAATTTCACAGCTAACCCCTTACCGCTTCTTTATTCAATATGATTGATAAAACCATCACCTGTTGTATGGTCACAAAGATGTTTTCTCAGGGATAGGTCCAAGTGCTTGCATGTGAGGCATGATGATGAGAAGTATATAAGGTCTAGTGCAATGCATGTCCTGCCTGGATTCTCCTCTCCCCCACTTTCAGTCAGTGTAGTCTGGGGTTGTGGCCCTCCTGTTTTTAGCAGAGATATGTCTAGGGGCTGGGACTACTTGGTTTGGGGTGGGGGTGATTGAATAGAAAAATATAATGTACAGTGAGGGCCCCCTTTTGACTCTTTGCAGGTGCACTGGTTTTCTGATGTTGTTCATGTATCTTTTTCCATTTACATTTAAATTTCCTGTTTTAATTCCATCGATTCTTCCTTTACATTTGTGGAATTGTCATCATCATCATTACCATCAGATCTATAGTCATTATTTTCTTTCATCACATATTTTAGCTTAATTTTTATTGTCTTTGTGAATCCCACTGTAATATATCATTAATTATCTAATTTGATGTTGTTTTCATGATCTTTGTCATAGCCCTAATGCATGTACCTCATGTGTCATTCATGTGTCATTTCTTTATCAGCGTCATAAATTCTGTTAAGTTGTACACATTTGTGCTGTGATTATATCTGCAGGCCTATTTATCGTTTAATCTACATTAGAGCTCCATGTTTGTGTAATTTCCTATCTTCCTACCTTCTCAGGATCTAGATGTTCCTTCATTGTGTTCTTTAAACATGCACTTTTCAGAGTCATCTGCTAGCAAATATTGCCCTTAAGAATACATTCAATTCCATCACTGTGTAATTTACATTGTGGGAGGACTATGTGAAATTCAGTGGCTGCATGGTTTGCACAACTTCACACAATATGTATTTCATGAGCTGGTCCCTTTAGTCCTTAAAACTCTTGTTTTCATACCAGGTGACATATTTTCTTCTGGACCTTTCTAACGCGGTGTCAAAGTGCTGTCATTACTAGCAAAGAATCATTTAATTTTATTATACACATATGATAAGCGTACAGCATGATTTAAAAACAATTATGTCATTGTTATATAAAGCATGAATCCTCTACAGGCTGAAATCAAATAAATGGAAAAAAAGTTTAGAACTGTGTTGTTCATTGTCCCATTTACATGCATAAAATACTGGATATGTTCAATGATGTGAGGAAAAAGAAGTGGTTTGATTACCCACACATACATCATAACAAAAGAGATTCTGTAAGACTGATACATTTCCTAGGTTAGGCTAATTATTAACAAAGCACTTGATTGGCGCAAGATTATCCTTTAAAACAATTTCTTTAAGGAATGAAAGATAGACTACTGGTGTAGGTCTATTGACTGTTTAAGTACTGACAATCTGGGGACAGACTTGTGGATGTAAACGTCAATCTTTTATGAGTAAGTGTAAATTAATTGTTATTACGGTAAATTATAACAGAACAGAATGTAATAGAATAGAATAGAATAGGAACAGAATGTAGTAGTAGAGAAGTAGTAGAGTAACTTCATTGATCCCGAAGGAAATTAAGGTGTCTCGTAGCATACACATAATACACATTACACAAATAAATACACATTACAAAACGAATCAACCATATTGCACACATCAGCATACATACAACATTCACCATTCACTTAAATGGGTAAGGGGGGGTGGGGTGGGGGGTACAGAAGTGACATTATAAGGTGCCTTGCAGTAATCCAAGCGAACAGATTAAAGTGACTAATAAGATTGTCCAGAGTTTTAGGAATAGTCCTTAGTGCAAGTAATAAATAGTAATGCAAAACAGTGCAGTACATTGTTGTCCTAGATAGTGTAGGTTGACCAGTGTTCATGGAACAGTCCTTAAGTGCAGGAAGTAATCCCAAGTAGTGCAGTACAATGTTGTCCAGGATAGTGTAGGGGTCACCACCAGGGACAGCACAAGAGTGGTGTGTGTGTGTGTGAGTGTGTGTGGGGTGCAGCTCAAGCAGTCCAGTCCATTACGCTTAGCTCCCTCTGTGTGGTGTTGTAGAGGTGTATGGCCCTGTGAACAAAGGACCTCCGGAGCCTGTCAGTCCTGCAGGGGAGGGACTGGAGTCTGTCACTGATCAAACTCCTCTGGTTTATGAAGATGGTGCGCAGGGGGTGGCAGTCATTGTCCAGTATACAGTGCAGCCTGCTCAGGGTCCTCCTCTCAGCTATTGTAGAGAGAGCATCCAGCTCCGTGCCCACCACAGACCCTGCCTTCCTCACCAGTTTGTCCAGACGACCAGTGTCCCTCTTCCTAGTGCTACCACCCCAACATACCACAGCATAGAAGAGCACACTGGCCATAACAAACTGGTAGAACATCAGCAGCAGTCTGTTGCAGACATTAAAGGACCTCAGGAAGTAAAGCCTGCTCTGCCCCTTCCTGTACAGGGCATCCGAATTAGCAGACCAGTCCAGTTTATTATCGAGGAGTACCGCCAAGTACTTGTAGGTGCAGGCTACCTCAACATTCACCCCGTCAGTTGAGACAGGCACAAGTGGTGGGGCGGTTCTCCTAAAGTCCACAACCATTTCCTCGGTTTTGGTGGTGTTCAGCTGCAGCTGATTAGCCCAACACCACCCAACAAATTCCTCCACAAGGTCCCTGTACTCCCCCTCCTGTCCATCCCTGATACACCCCACAATTGCAGTGTCGTCAGAGAACTTCCGCACGTGACAAGTCTCTGAGTTATAGCTGAAATCGTTGGTGTACAGAGTAAACAGTACTGGGGAGAGCACAGTTCCCTGTGGCGCCCCTGTGCTACTGACCACAGCCTCAGATGTAAAGTTCCCTAGTCTGACAACCTGGGGCCGTTCAGTGAGGTAATCTGTGATCCAGGTCACCAGACTAGGCTCCACTCCCATCCGCAGAAGTTTGTCTTTTAACAGAAGTGGCTGAATGGTGTTAAAAGCGCTGGAGAAATCAAAGAACATGATTCTCACAGCACTGCCTCCTTTGTCCAGGTGAGAGTGCACCCTGTGCAGCAGGTACAGGATATAGCGTCCTCTACTCCCACACTCTCATGATAGGCAAACTGCAGGGGGTCCAGTGCATGGCGAACCTGGGGTTTGAGATGGTTGAGCAGCAGCAGCCGTTCAAGGGCCTTCATTATGTGTGAGGTGAGGGCAACCGGTCTGTAATCATTAAGTTCTTTAGGGTGTGCCTTCTTTGGGATAGGTATCAGGCAAGAAGTTTTCCACAGTGGCGGGACCTTGCCTATCTGTAAACTCCTGTTGAAGAGGTGTTGGAGAGGCTCAGCTAATTCCACTGCGCATGTCCTGAGCAATCTAGCACAGACGCCGTCTGGGCCTGCAGCCTTGGACTTTAGCCTTTTCAGTACTCCTCTCACCTGGTCAGCAGTGACTGTGGGTGGTGGGTGTTGGGGGTCCATAGCCAGGGGTGAGGGGGTGGGTGTGGGGGGTGGTGAGTGTGGGGGTGGGGGTCCATGAGCAGAATTGGGGGGTGGGGAGGTGTGATGTCACAGGTTGAGCCGTCCATGTCAGGGTTGTTGTCAACAGAGGCAGGTGAGGGAGGTGCGCTGGAGGTGTCAATGGAGGTGTCAATGGCTGCCCCATGGCCAGAGTTGCTGAACCGGTTGTAGAAATGGTTCAGCTCGTTGGCCCTGGACATGTCACCCTCAGCCTTGCCACCCTTTCCACCAAGCCCAGTGATGTTCCTTACACCCCTCCATACCTCCTTCATGTTGTTGTCCTGCATTTTCCGCTCCACCTTCCTCCCATAAGCCTCCTTGGCCTCCCTCAGGCTTCTCTTCAGCTCTCCCTGCACCCTCTTCAGCTCTGTCATGTTGCCCTTGTGAATGTACTGTGAATGTGTCATATTTTTTTATTAGTTTATGAACGAAATTTTCAACAACATCATGGCATTTTAATTATTACCAATAGCCTTAACCGAGGTTTTCTATAGCGATAAACTTTTCTGGCACTTGCAAATGTCCTTAGCAGTGAATGAGTCATCAATTCCACGATTTTAAGATCTTCTGTAAGGTTGTAATGTAACGCCATTATATCTTAAAGTGGCAGTGGCAATATTCCATACATCACGTACTTATAAATCTTATTTAAATGTGTTCCTAAATATAGACCAAGTACCAATACAGGTGCAACGTTGATTAGACGGCGGAACCTTGTATTTTAATGCAATGTTTCAGGTAGAACAGTGAAGTGCGATACCTGATATACACGGAACACTAAAAGTGTAGCACCCAGTATTTTTGTGCCGTGGGATGGAGTTTCATTCCGTTGACTGTTGTTAGCTAAGTCAAAGACTAAACGCCGAAATAGTGGCCCTATTCGTCTTACTAACAACCACATCGGGAGAGTAAGCCCGTTGAACATGGCAGACAACATTGTGAGTTGTAACCTTTTATGTTTTCTTCACATTCCACATAAATGTAATATCAACGAAGTCTCCCGAGTGATGAGGCAGCAGAATTCTTAGCCGGGGAGCTAGCAAGCTAGCTTTTTGGCAGGAGTAAGCTAGAAGCTAGGACAGCTCGCTAACTAGCCAGCTAACGTTAGTTACGGCCTATCTAAACTGTGAGCTGTGCGCCAGTCGTTATTTGGCATCCAGAGCATGAGTCAGAGTATAGTTCCATAGTTAACAACTCCTCTTTGGGCTGTTTGTATTGTTTAGTAAAGCACGCATATTTCCAACATCGCTTTCAAAACACATGGTTGACAAAGAAAACTCACTGACAGCTCAGTGTAGTAGTAGCGAGTTAGCTAACCTGTAACTTAGTGGATCTTAGTTGGTCAGGTAACCTCATTTAGTCAACCTGTTTAATCAGCTAATTATGCGTCACTGTTTTTTTTCTGCAATTATGAATTGTGTGGTGATTAAATTATATCTGTCATCAAATACCATTTCCTATCCAACATGTAAACTTGTTGTAATCAAAAAGCTTGGTAGAAATAGCCTACTACAGTAGCCATTTAGCGTCAGGTGTTTGAAATTGTAACTGGTCAGATAGCTTTCAAGTAGCAACGTAGCCCGCATACAATACTTTCAAGAAGCGTCACTTCGGAAGCTCATCGCCAGCTTTTCATAGTTTCGGTTGCGGATCAACTGGAGTCGACTGAATGTATTAAATGTTGCACACAAATAGTCAGGAGGTACATTTAGGCTTTCCGTTTATAACATTAATTAAACTTGGTCTCACCACATTTCACTTTAAATAAGCTAGACATTATTAGTGTGTATTTCTTTGCTTCTTCGTATAGACTAATTTGGACGAATCATCTCTGACGATGACGTTGGAAATTGGATTTTGTCTGTCAGCTGACATGCGAAAGAAGTGATGTACACTATTTGCTTATTTGCTAGTTTCTATATTTACTTGCAAATAATGGACTGACGAGCTCCTCTGTCCTTAACGGTGGTTGTTCCCGGTATCCGTGTGAAAGAGTAAAAATGACTAGGCTATCTGTTACTGTTATCTGTTATCTACACTGTTACTACAAGTACCTAAGTTATGTTTTCGATACTGAAACTTTATATTGTTTGTCAATGTAGGTTAAAATAGGGGCTGGGGACCTGGTTTGGGTAATTGTGGCATCTACATCCCTTCCTTTTTGTCATTCTCAACAGTAAAATGATTATCATGGTTTACGTTTGACACTTCCACAGATCATACGCGTTCAGTCTCCAGATGGGATGAAGAAAATCCCCTCCACCAAGAGAGAGACCACTGCAGCTTTCCTCAAGAAGGTAATACAAGCAGAGTTAGCTTGGTGCACTGCCTTGCTCAGCTCTAAACCCTGCACCTCATTGAGTCTCCATCATTTGGTAGCTTTCCATTACTTCCAAAGACTGTGGAATGGGTGTGCCATCTGGGTAGGTTAAGCAGACATTAGTGTATGTGTGGGTGGAAATGATCCCAAAAAGAGAAGAGGAGGTCAGCACACTCTTAAGCTTCTTTAGCAAAATATTTCATTTATTTATGTTTCCACACGTCTGATGATTAGTGCAAGGCTCAAAACATTATAGGTAGCAAATGTAGTAAAGTGTTTTGCTTAGGGAGATAAATTGTGCAGATCCCTCTGTTGTCTTTTCAGATACTTTACGTTAGATCCAGCACCTGCATGTAACAGATATGCACACCTGTTGATCACTTTTGGATCAAAGTGATCACCATGCTTAAGCATAATGCTTACGAATGTGTTACTTTTGACCGCCGTAGGGGGCAGAAAGAGCCATGTTAGCTCTCAGCCCTCACAGTATCCCCACACATCATGACAAAATGCCAAACACTCGTCTGGTGTCACATATTTACAGAAAAGTTTTCGCTTTTGCAAAAAACAATGCTGGCATAATAGCAACAATTTTTTTTGTCGTCACAGCCTTTTTTCCTTGTTGTCACGTTTATAGAGTTGAATTCCTGGTTTGCACCTCCTGAGCACCGCGTGTCCCCCTACTATTGTGTCTGTGTAGTATGTGTTTGTGTGTGTGTGTGTCAGGGATGGAAATGCACACCAGTTACTAGCCAAATGCTGGCAAGATATGAACGTGACTGGTAAGTTTTGGACACAAAATAATAATTTTAAGTTGCTAGTGAATTTTACCATTTATTCATCAGTGGCTCGTAAAGGTTCCCATTTAGCAAAGTTAATATCCACCCTGTGTGTCCGTGTGTCCGTGTGTCCGTGTGTCCGTGCATGCGTGCGTCTGAGCCGTGCGTCTGAGTCAGCCTCAGCCTCAGTGCTGACCTCACACTCAGACGACATGGCACGGGCGCCAGCAGCCCGGTCGCTGACACTCGACTCCGCTCCTTCCAGCCGGCCGCGTTCGGCTCAGCCAGCACTCCACGCCCACTGCTGATTTATTGATGAGTCTGCAAAAGATGGAGAGAAGGGGCGAGTGTGTGTGTGTGTGTGTGTAGGAGGGTTCATGCGGTCCTGCTTCTCTTTGATACACTTCTGGAGATGGGTCAAAAGGGGTGGGTGGGTGGGTGTGCGGGGGGGATTAGGTCACTACGGTCCTGCTCCTCTCTCTCCAACACCTCTGGCAGGTGTTCAGGCCAGTTGCCACTGTGTGAGGCTTTTGTGTGCGCTCTGGCTTCAAAGAGCCTGCACGGGGCAGGGAAGCTAGCGGTGTATTATAAATAGCCCCTGCTGCAGCATACGGCCAGCCCAGGTAGTCATTCCGGAAACCACGTGGGAAAGAAGATACACACACACACACACACACACACACACACACACACACACACACACACACACACACACACATATGCACACACACTCTTATACATACATATCAGTTTCAACCCTGCATCTACCCCTTTTACGGGTAATGTGAGTTGTAAAGTCATCACTTATGGCCAGTGTCCCTACAGATGCACACCTTTTCTTGATGATACAGGTTGGTCGCTCATCATGGCTATTTGCCCTCATCAGATCTGAGGCGGTCAGCACTCTTCTGTCATTTAATCTGATGCGGCACAATTCAAACACTCCCCCTGTCCCCCTCTCTCTCTATCTTTCTTTCTCTCTGTCTCTGCCTCTATCTCTGTATCTCTCTAACACTTTCTCTCTCTGACTCTCTCTCTCTCTATTTCTCTCTCTCTTTCTTTGGGCGTATCCTGCAGTGTGGCGCTGATGTGCACTGCACAACAATTTTGTGCTCTCTCTCTCTCTCTGTAGATCAGACTAGAAGTGGGGTGGGGTAGTGGGGAGGAAAACAAACTCCGAAAAAAGCCCTCAAACTGCGGCAGCACCATTAAAGATTTATAATGTGCTGTTTGCTGCAAACAGGAGTTCAGCACAGAGTGGAGAATTAACACTTAAAATGGGGTGTTTGGGTGAAGAGCAGGCATCATATTTTCCTCACCACTTAACCTTGAACCCCGATAAAGGACTTCTTAAGGTTAAAAGAAGAATTCATTAGGAAGGAAACCATGCAGCTGGAGAAGAGAACCTGACCAGACTTAAACTTGTCTAATAACTGTTTTATTACAGCGAAGGAGTTTTTCTCATGTCACATTGGTCTTTTCTTTTGCTAATTATTGTATTGTATTGTTATTGTAATTGTAAATTACAATATTGTTATTGTAAATGATAATGTGGTATACCCTATGCGAAAGGATATCTGGAAGTAAGCATTCATGCATCTCAGAGCTAATCCTTACTACCGCCAAAACATTACACTCAGTCAAGGAACCTTTCCATTAAAATAAGAGTCCGACTGCAGCCAACGAGTGGGCCTGGTTGGTCACTGAAGATATGCATCTATGCCAGCACTGCGCCACACATGGGTCAGACCTGTTGTTATCGGAAAAGCCCATCCACATTGCTGATCACAAACTGTAAAATATAGTTTTAAACCATGTGTTAGTGGACAGTAACGCTATACTCCACATTGCTCACTGTAACAATGATGGCATGGCGGATGATATTGTTTGCAATAACTTACAGAGTCATTATATGATCGATAGGCATATTGATGGCCAAACAGAATTCATTGCCATTTAAAGGCAACAGTTGACCGGCTTTGCTCATAGTAGGTCTGTGGACACCACATTGCAGGTACAGTTACATTGTTACATAACAGTAATTGACTCCCATGGACCTAGATAGGATCCAGGACAAGGTAGTGTCAGGTGGTAGACCTGAGTCTCTGTGAAACTTCAACTGTGCTTACTCCAAATTATATCTTCATGCTTGCTGCTGTAGTGGCTAATTTACAGTGGTCAGGGGACATCTCATTTCGAAACTCAAACTGTTCAGCACGTAACCAACGTAACCAACCCTCTTCTCCCAAATATGATTTTATGAGCTCTCTATACCTCAACCTGTTTCCTCTTGTGGTTGGTTGATTGTCTTTGTAGACACAGACTATAAGGGCATGTCTTCAATTCCAGCGTTTGCGCTGATGATGGTTGGACTGGGACTGAAAACGTTTTTTGCAGCCATGTTGCGAGTTCTTTCTAGACTGAACCCGTCCAGTAATGACCCATCCTGCTCTTAGAGGCCATTAGAGAAGCCATCATGTTATATCTCAGCCAGTGCAGACCCAGTCCAGCCTGCAGCTATCTGCTTTTAGTGCCCCTGATGAATGGCGGAGGGCTGCATGATTTGTCCATATAATTTGCTCCGATGCTGCTCAATTTCTGAAACAGATCCCAGAAGCTCTTCTCCTGAAACTAATGTGCCACTGATTTGTAATGGACCTTGCAAGATCAGAAGCTTTGGTGCATCGGCCAGAACACTCGATTCGGTGTCTTGTTAGAGCCTTCCCCCAATCACACACACACACACACACATGCACACACACACACACACCCTTTGGTCTAGAAGTGTTGACCTTTCAAAGAAGTGTTTCAAGTCTTGGAAGACTGGAAATGCAGGATGTCATCCTCCTGATTTGCATCAACTCTGGTGCCAGTCAAGTCAGCACAACTTGCTTGTTGTATTCATTTTAGTACTTTTGTTTCTGACTTTTTGCTGTATTTTTATAGCCTTTTTTACTCATTTGTAGCATTTTATGGTGTAAAATTTACAATACTTGTAGGTTTTATTTCCTCGTAAGTAGTCACTTACAGCGCTGGCGTTGCACGGCTGGAGCCTGTTCTGGAAATGTCAGTCACTGCAGCGTTGGGTTTTATAGGACGGAGAGACTGCAGCGCACTGCGGAGGCAGACACTTCCTTCTGAGTTTCGTTTGAGACACTTTTTTTTGTCCTGCCATATCCTATTCTCCTTTCTCTCCCTTCCCCCCCATCTCTCTCTCCTTCCCCCTCTCTTTCTCTATCTCTATCATTTTCACACACTCGCACGCACAAATGCGCGCATGCACACACGCACGCGTACACACACACATACACACACACACACACACACACACACACACACGGATACAATACAGGTGTCAGCATTGATATTCACTGCAGGCTTCCAATCTCTACCATGCTGTCAGACTCTTTTGCTGTCAGAAGAGTCTTTGAACTTTCAGCGCATTTCCATCAATATATAAAAAACACACACACATACTAGGGTGCTCAGCCACATTTCAACCGGGCAAATGGTGTTCTCTGGACTTTCCTTGAAGCTCACTAAGGCCATGTCTGAAATGTTCCCTCATCCTCTATAATGATGCACTATACGGGGTGTGCGTTGCATGGTTTTGTTGCCTACATAGTGCCGCATATAGTAAATGAGGGAACATTTGAGATTTGGCATGAATGTGTTGCCTTGCACAGCCCAGCGCTGAGATGGTCCAGCTGTGCTGTGTACATAACATGGCGCTTCTGTAGCTTAGCCTGAAGGTGAAGAAGAGAAAAATGCTGTACACATCGAGGTGATGGGTTAAGTTTCCAGAGGAAGCGAAAAGAGGTTGATTTAAAAAAAAAAAACAATTACACAACAGAGATGGTGATCCTGACTGCAGAACATTAAAACCCTGCTACGAATTCCCTCTAACTGTACACTTAACTCAGGAAATTGTACTAATTTCTCATATACATATACATGTACCTGTCTGATGGTTTGTGTGCACGTGAGGATCAGCTGGTTCAGAAAGTGGTTGGAACAAAAATGTGTGACGGTGGGTTTTTAACTTCTAAAGCTGGGATCTCCACCTCTGTCACCTAATGACACTTAGGAATGGAAGCCTTTGTCACATGACTGAGAATGTGCGTTTTATGTTCTGTTCCTTACAATAGGTAGCCAAAGAGTTTGGCTTTAATTCCAATGGTTTCTCCATATACCTGAATCGCAACAAGACTGGGGAAATCCTGTCCCAGAACAAAGCCCTCAGTCTCCTCAAGATCAAGTGAGTTTGACTCTAACTCTGTGTGTCATAATGATGATAATTCTGGGCTTTAAAAGTTTATTCATATAACAAGATATTAGATACAGACACTTTTCATACAGAGAAAGTAACTCCAAGTGCTTAACAAGAAACATCAACACAAGACACAATTGTGTTTCAGTCATACAAAACTTATAAAAGAGAATTTGAATCCGGGACTTTGCCCTTGATTGTGTTTCTGCAAGTGTTACGAGGGGTTTTATAGTTGTCTGTTACCACCATGTTGCAGCTCCTCTCTGTGCCCCTAGCTTACTGTCTCTCAGTTTCTACCTTTCTCTATGTCTTTGTCTCCTAAAGGACCTACCTTTTGAAAGTTTTAAAACCTTTAATTAGTATAGATGTTATTGTTTGTTCAATCCCTATTTCCAGTGTTTATTTTATCATACCTGCTTTGACCATGGAATGGCCACAGTCCTTAATATGCCATTTAATGGAATATTAATAATAAATGGAATGGAAACAAACAAACACACTCGCTGTTCTCTTGTTGTGCAGACATGGCGACATGCTTTTCCTCTTCCCCTCGTCATCTCCTGGCACGTCCAGCGAAGTGATGGACGTGGCCTCACCACACTCGTCCTCCTCGCTGCCCTCCACGTCCTCTTCATCTTCCACCTCCTCATCTTCCTCGTCCTCCATGTTGCGCTCACACTCTTCGCCACAGATCCAGGAGGACGAGATCGACCAGTTCCTGGCCAAGCAGGAGGGCAAGATCTACCGCAACAGAGACCCGCAGCTGTGAGTGGGACCCCCTTCATTCCCCTGTCTCAAGCCACTAACCAATCTGTTTATTTCTGGCAGAGACCCTGTTCAAAATGCTTTAATCACCTAAAAGGCATTTCCGCTATGGGGTACGCACTCTGGTGATTGAGGGATGACTTCTTACTCTCTACAAAATGTTCAGATATATATTGGGTAATATATTGATATTGGGTGATACACCACATAGTGCAGCATAGTGAACTTTGTCCATTTCCAGCTCTGAGGCTCTACATGTGACCATGGCCCAGGCAGCCTCAGTTGAGACGTGGAGAGGGGCAGGGCCACGTCGGGGTTGAACTAGAGACTTTCGGAATGGAATGCAGTGCAACACAAAACCGAGAAAAGTTCTTTCTTGTGATGTAGATGATTTGTCTTGTATTTGTAAAAAAAACTCTGCAAACACATTGTGCAACGTTGCTTAGCATTGTTAGCACATTTCTAGGATTGATGTTAAGTTTGTTAATGTGTCAGATGATCCTAATGAACAGTGCAAGACCGAAACTAAACATAGTTGCTAAAGCCTTGAAAGGGGTATTCCAGAAAGCAGGTTCAGTTACTTACCTGGGTATGTTAACTAAGAGCAAGTGGTTAACCTCCTAATAAAGGGGTCCTATGGAATCATTCCTATAGTAAAGCAAAGCCATAGAGCTCTTTTATTAGGAGATTTATCACTTGCTGTGAGTTTATTTATCTGGGTTAGTCACTAAACCCACTTGCATGAAATACCCCGCAGGACAAAATCGAAAGTCTCACTCTGTTGCTGACTTTCTTTGTGTCCTTTCAGCTGTCGGCATGGCGCGATGGGGAAATGTGTGCACTGCGTACCACTAGAGGTAAGCCGCCTCTTCCTAATCGACACTTTGTCTTCATTTCCTTCTTTTCCGCCGCAACAAACAGCAACAGCAACAGTTAATATCTCCTTTCTCTCCTCCCCTCCTCTCCACCCTTTTCAGCCTTTTGACGAGGACTACCTGAATCACCTGGACCCGCCAGTCAAGCACATGTCATTCCACGCCTACATCCGCAAGCTCACAGGAGGCGCTGACAAGTGAGTGGCGGCTGCCGTCGGCCAGTCACATTCTCTCAGAAACAGGAGGGCGGTCTGCCCCAAAGCGCATTGCTATTACAGTGCACTATGTGCTTAACATGGGTAGTGCATGAATTAATTGTTATTGTCATCTCACATTAAGTGCACTTTCTTGTACAAATGAAAGTGACAAACACATTTGACCAAGATTAATCACACAACATGAGCATGGTGCATAGCATAGCACAGAAATGTGAACTGTGGGTGGAAAACTCTTGTTATTTAAATATGTATAGTGCACTGTTGGCCCAAAATGGTTGGTTGTCCTCCCCCTTCCATGCCAACATGGCGATCACTGATAGTAAGGAGTGTACAGTGTTCCACACTCCACTTTTTGACAGTTAAGAGTACAGCATGCAGGTACTTGTACTGCCTGTTGCCATAATTGTCAGAGTGAATGCACTTAAATACTCAAATTAATTATTTGTTAAATGTGGAGATACGCAATTTGAGACAGACTGTGGACTTGTCTCGTTTCTATCCAGCTGCCAGGGTACGCTTTGACTGCTTGGTGTTCTTTGCATCAGTACTTGAGCTGACTTTTAAGTGCTCAGGCTTAACCACAGGGGTACATATTTGGAGACTTAACGTGATGCAATCTTCAGTACATTCTTGCACACCCGTTAGCAGCTGATCAATTATTAAAGCATTTTTCAGTCTGTGAACAGCCTGTGCATTTAAAGTCGAGCGGAGGCTCTGACTGCTTTGCTTGTGCTCGAGAACTTAGATACGTTTGTTGTGCATATTTATGCTGAACTCACTAACCTTTCTATTTGCTACAGAAAAAAAAACAGAATCAAGCAGCACTATGGGTTGATGGCTCCAAAGACAAACTAATAGCTGGCAAATTTGTTTTGTGTGTGTGTGCGCGCTGAGATACTACCTTTTTTCTCACTATGTCCACAGGGGCAAGTTCGTGGCACTGGAGAACATCAGCTGTAAGATCAAGTCGGGCTGTGAGGGACACCCCCCTTGGCCCGACGGTATCTGCACTAAATGCCAGCCCAGTGCCATCACGCTCAACAGACAAGTAAGGCCTCTGAAAGCCCTCTTCACTCCTGGACTGCTGAAAGTGTCAGAGTTTTACTTAAAAAAAAAAAAAAACTGACAGTGCTCTAATAAGCAATAAACTGGCTTTTTAGAAACGGATTGGGGAACTGCTAGAACACGCCTACCAACGGGGGAAAATGAACCTAAAAGCTTGTTCCAAAGCATTGCACAATGTTGCAACCACACTTTAGGAAACCATGGCAAAATATGCCAAAATATTGTGCCCTTCAACTCGACCCAGATCTTTGTGATGCCTTTAAGCAGGCTTTTGAAGGCCATGAAGAAGTACTGCTCTTCTGTCATCTGTTGCAAGGGCCATAGAGATTAGTGTCGCTGTTGTTCATTATTTAAAAACCCATCAGTCACCATTCATTCTTTTCATGAATGCCAAAAAGTACATCGTTGTAATTGGTATGAAGTGTATAATGCCTGTGAATATTTTCTCAATATGTCTACGTCCTTGAGTGTGTTTTCCAGTGTGAAGTCATTCTTGTTAGGTCCTCACAATTTTCCCCAACTCCAATAAACTGTTGTTTTTACCTTGCTTTTGTTTGAGTAAAGGACTTTGTTTTTAATCGACCGTTTTTCACAGACAAGACAGTCACAATTTTCTTAATTATTTACTTCCATGTTGCAGAAATACAGACATGTGGACAACATCATGTTTGAGAACCACACCACCGCCGACCGCTTCCTGGACTTCTGGAGGAAGACGGGCAGTCAGCGCATGGGCTACCTGTACGGCAAGTACACCGAGCACAAGGACATCCCGCTGGGCATCCGTGCCGAGGTGGCTGCCATCTACGAACCCCCACAGGTGAGTGCATGGACAGTGGGTGAATACAAAGTTCAATTTATAGTCGCTTGGGGGAATATGACAGAAAGGGACGACATTTTTGGTGTCTTAGAGTGATGCAGAGCTTGTCACACAGTACATCAAAAGATCGGCGCAGATGTTGTCATCTACTCTGATTGGATAACTGAGTTCTGTATTATGGTGTGTTGTTTTGGTCCTGTCCAACATGCTTGTTTGAAAGGGTTTGAAGAAGTGTTCGATTTTATGATGGTATTTTGTCGCAGGCGCAAAACTATGAAAACCTAATTTTGTGTTGAGCGACATTGTCACCTGGATTATAAATTGGCCTTAACGGAAGGATGGTAAGGGTTGGCTTTAGGAGAGTGTGAAGTACAGGGGCCTATTTCACAAAACCTGACTAAACACATCCAAGATAAGTGACGAAAACGGGGCTTGACCTAGCCTTGTCTATGTAAACACGCTGAATACGTTTCACTAACGCCGAGCACGGATGAGTTGAGGCGGCTAGGCCAAGCCAGGTGTAACAAATCCTGTTAAGAGCGCGTTCACGTTATTCTATAAAAGACGGCATGGATGGATCCCAGAATGCGCGATGAAATGGAGAAGACGCGTGCGCAGTACTTCACCCCGGCGGAGCAGAGCGTCCTCATGGAATGTTATGAGGTGAAGCACGTGCAGCCTGTCATTATATATTGCTGTGATCACCGACTTAATTGAGAACACAAGTGAAGTTGGTTTGCGTATTCATTCAATTAATGAAATAAATAAAAGAAACTATTCGATTACAATTGGTTCAGAAATTAAAAGCCTAATAATAAGCAAACAAACAAATATAATAAACAGCAGAGAAAGTGTTTTATTTAGCCTATTCAAAGTGTTTCATACAAACATTAAAAGTTGATTGCTGGCTGGCCGGCCGCGTCTGACAACTCTGAGTGACAGTTCATTGAGCCAATAAGGGGCAAGAATGAACTAATCTTGGTTCTTAGCCTGGTCGGGAGCAGGCTAGCTGCAAGGTATAAATCCCCATGGTAACTTATATGCGATTTCTTCTGTGAAACGACTTCAAGGCTAAAGTCATCTAGGATGACCAAGTAAACCCGTCTTAATCCCTTATCTTGGTTTTGTGAAATAGGCCCCAGGTCACTAACGAAGCAGTTGATTGAACTTCTGCTTAGATAAGTAAAGAACATGTATGTTAAGAAGACGGTAGACCGTTTCAAAAGAGGTCCGTTTTTTAGCTTCATAGCTGTTCCCACAGTTTCTGTTTTAACATTCACAAACAACCTTTGCTATAAGGAAAGGTGGCTAGGGCAGCATGGCTCCATACATTTTCAATATGTTTTCTAGCCCTAATAAATACCCAGCTAGTCAGATTTCTCCCATGGAAGCATTATTTTATGTGTAACAGCATCTTTGACACTAGGTGGCGACAGCGCCACATCAAAGGAAAGGGAAGAGGAAAAGTGCACTGTGGGACAACTCCATTTGTTGCTGATTTATTAGAGTCCATAACTCTGTAGGCGTTCCCTAATCGCTTTGAGTTTTAATTCAGAAATCAGAAAACCAGTAAATCTAAGAGACTGGCTTTACCCAGGATCTCTTTGATTGAGATTGACTGGAAATAAGAAAGTTTTAACTCTGACAGTCAGTGCAGCACTCTTACAAAAATCTAAAAAGAGACTGAGTAAAGCCATTCGCCGTGTTTTTCTGATTGACCGTCTGATGGAGTGCCATTACTAGGGTTAAGGATGCGCTCTGACTACCGTTCAAAGGAGCCTGGCTCTTTCACGTTTGTGGTCAGAGTGTATATTGATACCCCGGAGACTCGGGTACAAAAGCCAGCTGGGGTGACTTCTCTTCCCCTCTGCTACAGACCATGCACCTCGGTGCTGAATGAGAACTGGCTAAACATTCTTCTTTTTCCTCGCTTTGTGTTGTAATATTAACTCACCAATGTCTCTTCTCTCCAGATTGGCACGCAGAACAGCCTCGAGCTGATGGAGGACCCCAAAGCGGCGGCGGTTGAGGAGATCGCTGCAAAGCTCGGTCTGCGCAAGGTACCGCAGAAAAAAAAAATTCAAAAAATATTTCTCTGTCTGTGTGTCTGTCTATGTCTCTCTCTGTGTCGCTGTCTGTGCGGGTCTGTTTCTGTTTCTTTGTCTGTGTGTGTATGTCTATGTATTATATGTGTGTATCGGGGTGACCGTGACTGTGTGTGTGTGTTTCATGATCACCTTGTAAATGTGGCTCATGTCTCTGTTTTTGACTTGTGTTCAAGGGCTTTTCTCTTTCCTCTCTATCTCGACCTAACAAGGGGTCTTAAAAACACGCAGGGCTCATTGTCAGAATGCCTAACATGACATTAAACAGCCTGACATGGGGAAGGCCCAGCTGTCACCCCTGCCCTGGGGCCTGGGGTTTCATATTACTGTAGGCACTCACCACACACGCACCACCGTCACCCTCTGTGTGCCCATAGTTCAGCATGTGTTACCTTTTTTGTCTGAAATAGTGGGCGCACACGCACACAACTTGAAGGAAATGGGAAATCCACCCCTCTGGCTTTGCTTATGTGTGACTAGTGGGTGCCTCTTGGATAGTTTGCATTTTTTGGTGTTTCTCTTTGTGTGTGTGTGTGTGTGTGTGTGTGTGTGTGTGTGTGTGTGTGTGTGTGTGTGTGTGTGTGTGTGTGTGTGTGTCTGGGTGTGTGTCTGGGTGTGTGTGTCTGGGTGTGTGTGTGTGTGTCTGGGTGTGTGTTCGTGGTCCAAGCTTGCTCCAGTGAGTTAGGGGCCACCTATGTCTCCCTAACACCAGCACTAATCGATGAGTGCACATTCCACCAGCTCATTCCCCTCCATACACCCTCCAAATGACCTCCATATGTCCACACCTGTGTGTTTGTGGGTGTGTGTATGTTTGTGGACGTGGATGTACGTGTGTGTGTTTGTGGGTTTGTTTGTGTGTGTCTTTGTGGGTTTGTTTGTGTGTGTCTTTGTCTATGGTTGGTGGTTGTGTCAATTACCAGATGGTATACTACAAAGGTGGTTTAGTCACAAACCTGTTTTTTTTTCTTTTTTAACCCAGAAGTCATGAACCTGATAAAAGAGCCCCTTAGCATTTGTTTAGATAAGAGAATAATGCCCTGGGTT